>JARQOC010000001.1:287605597-287639395 GCA_033576535.1 Allobates femoralis
GGGGTTCAGCACCAGAGGATGGCGCTTCAATGAACGCACCATCTTCTGGGATGGCTGCGGGCTGAAATTTGCAGCGGGGGGTGCCCAGAAAGCTTGGGCCTCCCTGGGCTGCGGATTCCAGCCCCTAGCTGCTTAGCTGTACCTGGCTAGACATAGAAATTGCGCGGAGCCCCACGCATTTTTTTTTTTATTATTTCATGAAATTCATGAAATGATAAAAAAAAAGGGCTCCCCTATATTCTTGTGTCCAGCCAGGTACAAATAGGCACTTGGGGTTTGGGGGCAGCCCGTCGCTGCCTGCTGGATCCGGCTGGTTCCAGAAATACGGCGAAGCCCACGTCAATTTTTTTGTGAAAAATCAATAAAACAATCCTAAAAAAGGGACTGCCTCTTTATTAACCCTTCCACCATGGCCGAGGGGTTAATAAAGATGCAGTCCCTTTTATTTATATTGTTTTATGGATTTTTCAGAAAAAAATTTGACGTGGGATTCGCCGTATTTTGCAACCAGCCGGATCCAGCAGGCAGCGACGGGCTACCCCCAACCCCCAGGTGCCCATCTGTACCTGGCCGGACACAAGAAAATAGGGGGGCCCTTTTTTTTATTATTATTTCATGAATGTCATAAAATAATAACAAAAAAACTGCGTGGGGCTCCGCACAATTTCTATGTCTAGCCAGGTACAGCTAAGCAGCTGGGGGCTGGAATCCGCAGCGCAGGGATGCCCAAGCGTTCTGGGCACCTCCCGCTGCGAATTGCAGCCCGCAGCCGCCCCAAAAGATGGCGCATTCATTGAAGCGCCATCTTCTGGCGCTGAACCCCGCTCTTCCAGTGGCCCTGGTGCGGTGGCTCACTGGGTAATAAAGGGGTTAGGGCCAGCTTTTTATTATCAGCTGCCCCTAAGCCCGAAATTTATGGCGGTCACGCCAATATTAGACATGATCGACAGTGAATTTCCAGTAATTAATAGAAAAAAAACACAACACAGAGAAAAAATAATTATATTAGAAATAAAACAGAACACAATTAGGGACTCCAACTTTATTTTAAAAATCCTCTTCCGTCCGGCGTAGTCCACAACGAAGGTCCCACGACGATCGCCTCCGACGTAGTCCATAAACAGAATCTTCACTGCCACATCCCTCTGCATAGACTCACGTCTATGCAGAGGGAGAGCAGACTGCAAAATGACTTTCACAGTCAGGGTTCACCTCAGGTGAACCCTACTGTGACAGCCCATTCACTGCTCTGCAGGCAGGAGCGCCGGCAGAGCAGTGAATAAATTATCTTCAGGGAGGTTGGCAGGGTCCCGCAGGGTTCCAGTGTCCTCCCGGCGTCGCAGCTATCTGCTGACAGGACATCACATGACCGCCGATCATGTGACTGTGACGTCACAGCAGGCCCTGTCAGCAGATAGCTGCGACACCGTGAGTCCCGGTGTCACACATCCACGCACACATCCACACACGCTCACATCCACGCATGCTCACATCCATGCACGCTCACATTCACGCATGCTCACATCCACGCACGCTCACATCCACGCACGCACACATTCACGCACGCTCACATCCACGCAAGCACACATCCACGCACACTCACACCCATCCATCCATGAATCCATTCATCCATCCATACAAATATACACACATACACACACATACATACACACATACATACACACACATATACACATATACACACACATACACACACACATACATACACACATACATAAATACATACACACACATACATACATATGCACACACATACACACACACATACATACACACATACATACACATACATACATACATACACATACATATACACACATACATACACACATACACACACATACATACACACATACACACATACATACATACACATACATACACACATACATGCATACACACATACATACACACACATACACATACATACACACATACATACATACACACTGTGAGGCACCGCCGGCATGATCCTCATGGCCGGGGCGCATCACATGCAGGATCAGGAGGATCCTGTGCACACTGGCCGGTTTTCCTGTGATGATACTGTGTGAACCTGTTCTGAACACAATGAGTTTAAAGTGACTAGTGAGTGGTTCATGAAATCGAGGAAGGGATGTAATGAGTGATTGCTGACAGCCCAGGTGGGGGTGTCAGGTGTGTGTGTCCGGAGGAATAGCAGCCCAGCAGGATGAATCAGTGTGGGTGTGGCCGGCACGATAAGAGTCAGCCAGCTGAGTGATTGAGAGATTCATTCTCAGCCAGAGAGCAGCCTGAGAGGATGTGGGCTGGTTTCCAGCCAAGTGCAGAGCAGTCCAGAGGCTCTGTGTGAACCTGAAGGGAGCATGCTAGCTCCATGCCGGTGCCTAGGTCCAGGGTCGTGGCAGCACCTGGAGGGGGAAGCCGTGGTTGACCCGTGGACGCTGGTCCGGGCGTGGTTCACCTCACGTCCGGGAAGGGGCCCGTGGGGATGCCTGGTGGAACCTGTGACACAGGTAGCGAGACCCGGATCCGTGCCCGGTAAGACAGCAGTCCCCGTGTAACGGAGTGAGCTGTATGCGTGATTAATGCCAGGCGGGCATAACCGCCATTGGGTTCGACTAGGCAGTCGGTAAAGGACCCGTAGACGTATGTAAGGGCTTAGGTAACAGTGCCCTGAATGAGAGACGATGGCCTATGTGTAACAGCCACGTATAATGTTGTGGGAGAGAGAGTGACCCAGCTAGTGTGGATGATATTGGAGGCGATCCGTCCCTGTGGGACGAGAGGGAGGCTTGCCCTGCTGCTTGCAGTGGGTACCTGTCCCTCAACCACGACCTCTAATGGTGTGGGTGTGCCTGTGGCCAGAGACAGGGGTCACGAAGGCTCCTAGAAGGGTAACCATGGCTGATCCGTTAGGATGCTACTCAGACGCAGGGTCCAGTCGTCGACCTGGAGACCTGCCATGAGATGAGATGGAGGTTTGGTGGCGACTGGTGGCCCGTACCGTGGTGAATAGGCCTTGGTGACGCATGGTTAGCCCGGATTCTACGGTTGACCAGGTCCCTGTTATGGTCATAGAGGAGCCACAGTCCATGGATGTTTATAGGAATTGCTGTGAGCGTGTGGAAGGATGCGTGTGATCCATGGACGTTTGTATGATGGATCACATATGGTATGTAAGGTCCCGGTCAGGCAGGAATCCTGACTACGGGTTAAGGGTATATCATCATGCTGGGTGACTAAAGCCGGGCAGCTGGTACCGCCATTGGGACCCACAGGGCCCGTTGAGGCGTAGGTAACGAAGGTCAGAAGCAGGGGTTCAAAAGGGCTCCTAGAGTGGGGACACCATGGTTGAACCAGGTGGACTCTAACCGGGACGTAGGCGGAGATACGTCCAGAAAGGAGCCCCTTGGGGATACATGACATACCCGGTACTCAGGTTGCTCAATCCCTGTTATGAACCCGGAGGGGTCATCGTTGTAATGTAACGTATGTATTGATGTATAGTGTAAGTAGGCCGGAGGTCGTAGCCACCACGGGAGCTGTTAGTAGAGCTCCAATGGGGACAGAGAGATGGTTACAGGTCCCAGGTTACAATAAGATGTCATGTGCAATAAGTGTTATGTAATGTTATATGTAAATGTATGGTGTATTTATGTATGGTGTTTATAATCAATGTGATATGTGTCAAACATGCTACCCGGGTTATGTTATTAATATGTGAAAAATAAACGGGTAGACATTGGTTAACTTATAAACACGTGTTTGTTGTCGTTATGCAAGCGGGTTCCCCGGTTGCTACCTCACAACACATACACACACATACATACACACACATACATACACACATGCATACACATATACACACACATACATAAATACATACACACACATACATACATACACACCCATCCATTCATGCACTCCTCCGGAGTGCAGGGGTTAAAAATAACAAAGCAGGTCATCCTCTCCTATCCTCTGTTCTACAGGACCTGGCATGATGTCATAATCACATGACAGCCATTAACCAGTAACCGGCAGTGTAATTACTGCCAGTTACTAGGTAACCGGCTGTGATGTGAATATGACATCATACCAGGTCCTGGCAGCACATCGCAAGAGACGCTGGAGAGACCGGACACCGGGAGCGTACGGGACGTGCAGGAGCGAGGACAGGTGAGAAGAATGGAGGAGGAGGAGAGGGGGAGCAGAGGAGAGACACAGGGGAGCACATAGGAGGATGGGGGAGCAGAGGGGAACACTGCGAGGGGCATACTGTGAGGGGGGGGGCCGTAAAACTGTGAGGGGGGGCCTGTATACCTACAATGGAGCCTGTATATATGCTGGGGGAGCCTGTATAACTACGGTACGGGGAGAGCCTATATTACGAGATATGCACTGCATCCCCCCCGCTGATGGACGGGAGGATGCAGTGCATATCATGAATAGCAAATGAGCGGCACCACGTGATCGGCCGCTCTGCCTGTATATATGCTGGGGGAGTCGAATCGTTTTCACACTAGCACTATACTCTCACCAAACTAGCACTGCACTCGCATCACTGTCGTGCATCAATCACGCTCCGTGTTTGATGCACGACAGTGTGCCTCCACCCATACAGAATCTGTTATGTTCCGACAAAGCTTCCTAGACACATCTGTGATTTGTAAATCGCACATTACTCGCTATTGCTCGCTTCCCCATTCATTAACATTGGACTAGCTAGACTCGCAACGAGTAGCGAGTCCTGGGCTCGGACTCGCTAGAGTCAAGCGATTCCGAGTAATTTAGGACTCGCCCATCACTAGTCTCCCTATAAGACCTCACTGCCACTTAAAAGATCAATATAATTACAGTATTACAGTATACCACTTTTACTAAACATATTATACAATACCCAATATTACCAAAGGAACTACAAAACAATGTCAAGACACAATGTCTACTATTATTATCATTACATAGTGAGTCTGTAATATTATGATATGACTACTCCCTCTACAAAACAGCAGTCATTATACAACGACCAATAATACCACCATACACATAACATTGAAGTGCATTAAGTTGTTGCAAAACTGATAACGAACAAAGAAGGAAAGAAAAAAGTGCCATTAAAAAGACTGATAATGCCACCATTTGATGATAGATGTCAGTCCTGCCAATCATAGTACAGACATTACAGTACAGATATGTACAATATGGTGACTTACACCTGATATTCTTTCTGATGGAGTCATTCACTTTTCTTGTCTTTTTCATTTGGTCCAACATGACATCTTCTTCCAGCCAGGACAGCACTGTCCTCATCTATTCCCAACTTGCACAAACTCCTCATCCTGCCTGCTTTTCCGTTGTAAAACAGTACCTCAAATTACCTAAAAAATTGTTATTATTATGATTACCCGTCCACCATTTAATGTTTCAAAAACAATGCACACAGATAGAGGGGGTCTCTGAAAATATTAGTGTCCCATAGAAAGTAGTAAAGCCCCCACTGTGATACCTAGCAATTAATAATGCAGTACGCAAATTTACAATATCTCAAGTACTCTCTTCAAGCAACAAATACACCATGTTCCAAATTATTATGCAAATTGGATTCAAGTGTCATAGGGTTTGTTTGTTTTTTGTGAATGAAACCCATTGATGGTATTGTGTCTCAGGTTTCTTTGGATCACTGAAATCAATCTCAGATACCTGTGATTATTTGTTTGGCAGGAGAGCCCAATAAAAGGAAAACTCGTACAAAAAGTAAAAACATGCCTTCAGGAGCAAAATCATCTTCATGCATGACAATACACCATCTCATGCTGCAAAAAATACATCTGTGACATTGACTGCTATGGGCATAAAAGGAGATAAACTCATGGTGTGACCTCCATCTTCCTCTGACCGCAACCCTATAGAGAACCTTCGGAGTATAATCAAGCAAAAGATCTTTGAGGGTGGGAGGCCGTTCACATCAAAACAGCAGCTCTGAGAGGCTATTCTTACATCATGCAAAGAAATACAAGCAGAAACTCTCCAGAAACTCACAAGTTCAATGGATGCAAATATTGTGAAGGTGATATCAAAGAAAGGAACCCTTTGTTAACATGTAATTTGGCCTGTTGGGATGTTTTGGCGTTAAATAGCTTTTTATTTCAGTGAATGTGACCTCCTAATGCTGCAAATTCAACAAATGAGCATTTTCAGTTTTTTCAAACATATCAAATGTTTAGAAATTCTACTGTGCGTAATAATTTGGAAAAGTGCATTTAAAGTTTTTTTTTAATTTTGAAGATTATACTGTTATCATTGGAAGGCTTCTTCAATAAAATTCGATGTATACTCTAACAGGTGATGACTTTTATTACACTGACTGTCATTTGCCCCGACCATTTAGGAAAATCAGAGAAAAAGAACATTTGCATAATAATTTGGAACATGGTGTACTTTTTGAGTATCCCCTTTAAGTAACAGAAATTCCTCAAAAAAGTAATAATTCACCCTGAAAGCCCCAATGAAAAATAATTATATAAACATATAAAATAAATAATGCATTGATTGCCACCAAAGGCTCACCCACAATACTGTATTTTAGTCAAACAGCTTTCTGTACATAGTAACAGTCTGCTATACAATGTATGATGACTGCCACAGCTCCCTATACACTGTATAATGATCCCTACAGCTCTCTTTACACTGTGTGATGGTCCCTACAGCTCCTTAGACACTGTATGATGGTCCATGCAGCTACATATACACTGTTTGAAGGTGTGCATAGTACTCTATACACTGTAAAATGGTCCCTACATCTCCCTATACACTGAAACCCATAAAGTCCACAAACATGGAAGAAGAGCAAAAAAGGTCACAAAAAACGAGTGTTAGGTGAGATGAACATTATCACTTCAGTGAGGAAGTAGACAAACTCTAATGCCACCTAACAAAGGTAGCAATTCTAAAAGTCATAATTGACTCTTTAACAAGCCTATTAATATGACTTAGGATTTGTGGCAGATCAGTACCCCAAACTGCAGATGCTGCATTTCGGGATTACTGCCCCTCATTAGTGCAGTGTGTGGGAATTCTGATCTGGCTGTATGAGAGGCTAAGATAAGGTCTGGGGGAAAAGCTATGTTTCTTGTGGAGAGTATTCTGCCAGCCGGCATTTTATCAGTGACACCTATTTAAAGGAAGTGGAACTATTTAAAGGCTGGGGGAATGGGAAACTGCATAATCTGACACACACCCTCACCTGCAAAGCTACCCAGACATAGGCAGCAACACTACAGCAGCTTCTGATATTAACTCTGTATGTGCCATAGGAAATTTACTCCCATTTAAGTACTGCAAACCATTTCACTTGGACTGCAGAACAGTCAACAAGTGACACCTATACACTGTGTGGTGGATCCTACTGTTCCCTATATACTGTTTGATGGTACCTACAGCTCCATATACATTGTATGATTGGTCCCCACAATGCTCTATACACTGTATATGGTCCCTACAGCTCCCTATATACTGTATGATAGTCCATACAGCTATATATGCCCTCTATGATGGTGCCTACAGCTGCCTTTATACAGTATGATGATCCCTACAGCTCCATATACAGTGAATGATGATTCCTACAGCTCTCTATATACTGTATGACGGTGCCTACAGCTCCCTATACACTGTATGATAGTTCATACAACTCATTTTACACTAAATGAAGCTCCCTACAGTGGGGAAAATAGATTTTTCATACACTGCCAATTTTGCATGTTTTCCCACCTAAAAAGAATTGAGAAGTCTGTAATTTTTAAGCACACTTCAACTGTGAGACAGAATCTAAAAAAATCAGATTGTATGATTTTTGCATAATTAGTTTGCAGTTTATTGAATGAAATAAGTATTTAATACAATAGAAAAACAGATATCTGGTACAAAAAGCTTTGCTTGCAATTACATAGGTCAGACATTTCCTGTAGTTCTTGGGCAAGTTTGCTTATACTGTAGCAAGGATTTTGGCCCACTCTTACATACAAATCTTCTCCAGATTTTCCATTGGATTAAGGTCCGGAGTCTGGCTAGGCCACTCCAGGGCCTTGAAATGCTTCTCATGAAGCTGCTCCTTAGTTACCCTGTCTGTGTGTTTCAGGTCATCATTATGCTGGAATACTCAGCCATGAGCTATCTTCTATGCTCTTACTGAGTGACAGAGGTTGTTAGGCAAAATCTCTGAATACATGACTCATGTTCTTCCCATTCATGAGCAGCTAAGAATATATTTATAGATTTATACTAAAGTTATACTAGTTATGACCTGTAGAGGTCATTAGTTGCCTGTTTACGTTGTTTAGATCAGTGTTTCCCAACTCCAGTCCTCAAGGCACACCAACAGGTCATGTTTTCAGGATTTCCTTAGGATTGCATAGGTGATAATTTAATCACTTGCACAGGGGATAATTCCATCATCTGTCTAATGATAAGGAAATCCTGAAAACATGACCTGTTGGTGTGCCTTGAGGACTGGAGTTGGGAAACACTGGTTTAGATGTTAAACATGATCTAGCATAGCTCTTAGTCTGTTCCATTTAAGAATAGTGTGTGCCAAGGGACCGCCCCTCTCCTTCCTCTGAGAGAAAGAGATCCTTGTAGTCAGTTTCCCAGTTCTTCAGTGAGAAGATAAGAGGTGTGTTTCTTGCTCTCCATTCCTTACAACTTTCCTCTTTTCAGATGATTCCAGTAAGAGCAATGCAGTTACATGTTTTTATGTAGAATCTGTGTGAATAGGTTATAATCCAGCCGTTAGTACAGAGAGAACTGTGTGATAGGAGATATGTTATACCCTGTAATTCTTCATGTTAGCATGTTTGCATTGTATGTAGATACAGGTATTTCTGTGTAGAATACTGTAAAGTGAAGTGTATTGTGCTCTGAGATATACTATTTGAGTTAATGCCTTTTGCACTGTATGCAGATAGATAGATGCATTCTGTATAGAATAGAGCCTGCTGCAGTGACCTTTACCCTAGTTACTCAGGTTGACTGTAACCTGTGTTATTACTGTGTTAGTGCTAGTTTCTTTAATGAACCCAGTACTGACTGTGATTATTCTGTACTTGTATTATAGTTTTTACCACATTATTGTTCACGCAATCAAGTTCATCACCTCAATAAATATAGACTCCAGAAATTCTACAGTCTGTTCCTTGGGGAAGTGAACGAGGGTTAAGCTGTATGCTAGATATACACAGCACCACATGTGGAAGAAGGCAGAACAACCCCATCCATGCTCCCTTCAATATGATCCTGTCCCCATTGCAGAAAAGGATCCTCAAAGTATGATGTTTCCACCCCCATACTTCACAGTTGGGATCGTGTTCTTGGGATTGTACTCATTCTTCTTCCTCCAAACATGCAAAGTGGAGTTTATACCAAGAAATTGTATTTTGGTCTAATCTGGCCACATGACCTTCCCCATGTCTCCTCTGAATCACCCAGATGGTCTTTGGTGATATTTAAACAGTCTTGGACATATGCTGGTGTGAGCAAAGGGACCTTGCATGCCCTGTGATATTTTAATCCATGACAGCATAGTGTGGTATTACTAACAGTTATCTTTGAGACTGTGGTCCTAGATATATTCATGTCATTGACCAAGTCCTCCTGTGTAGTTTGGGAGATATTGCATGGAGCCCGAGACCGAGGAAGATTGACAGTCATCTTGTGTTTCTTCTATTGTCTAATAATTGCGCCAACAGTTGTTGCCTTTACATGAGCTGCTTCCATATTAACCTGTAGTCCATCCCAGCCTTGTGTAGATTTACAGTTTTGACCCTGGTAACCTTAGACAGCTCTTTGGTTTTAGCCATGGTGGAGAAGATGGAGTGTGATTGATTGAGAGTATAGATAGGTGTGTTTATACAGGTAATGAGTTCAAACAGGTGCAATTAATACAAGTAATGAATACAGAGTAGGAAGGTTTCTTAAAGAAAAACATCAAGTACGTTTTTCATTCAATAAAATGCAATATAAGTGTTCAAAAATCATGCAATGTTACTTTGTGGATTTTATTTAGATTTTGTCTCTTACAGTTGAAGTTTACCTACGATTAAAATTACAGACCTCTCCATTCTTTATATGTGGGAAAACTTGCAAATTCGGCAGTGTATTAAATACTTTATTCCCCACTATACATACTGTATTTTGATCCCTATAGCTTCCTATATACTGTATGATGGTCCCTTCAGCTTCTTATATACTGTATGATGGCCACCATAGCTCCCTATACACTGTATGATGATCCCTTCAGCTCCCTATATACTGTATAAGACCCAAATAACTCCCGATACACTGTATAATGGACCCAACACCACCCTATACACTGTATGTTGGGTCCTTACAGCTGAAGTGTAAATTTTCAGATATTAAATACATTATTAATACAGAGTGAGGATTAAAGGACACTTTATACAATAGTAAACATAGTAACATAATTTTTAAGGTTGAAGGAAGACTTTAAGTCCATCTAGTTCAACCCATAGCCTAACATGTTGATCCAGAGGAAGGCAAAAAAAAACCCATGTGGCAACACTAAGCTCCACATTGGGGGAAAAAAAATTCCTTCCTGACTCCAGATACGGCAATCAGACTAATTCCCTGGATCAACGCCCTATCAAAGAATCTAGTATGTATAACTGGTAATATTATAGTTTTCAAGAAAGGCATCCAGGCCCTTCTTAAATGTTAGTAGTGACTCACTCATTACAACATCATGTGGCAGAGAGTTCCATAGTCTCACTGCTCTTACAGTAAAGAATCCGCGTCTGTGATTATGATTAAACCTTCTTTCCTCCAGACGTAGAGGATGCCCCTTTGTCCCAGTCTCAGGCCTAAGAGTAAAGAGATCATTAGAAAGGTCTCTGTACTGTCCCCTCATATATTTATACATTATTATAAGATCACCCCTAAGCCTTCGTTTTTCCAAGCTAAATAACCCCAAGTTTAATAACCTGTCTTGGTATTGCAGACCCCTTAGTCCTCAGGAAGCAGCAGGTCCTGCTGTGAAACACGTTGGCTCAATAAACGGACATCAAACATACCCTTCCTGCTTGGTGGTCTGCGCGGAATCTAAACCTGAGCTTTTTTCTACATAAACACTATACCCTGTATGACAACCCTTATGGCTCCCTATGCATTGTATGGTGGTCCCTACAGCTCTCTATACACTGTAAAATGGTTGCTACAGCTCCCTATATGCTGTTTGATGGTCCCCACATCTCTCTATGCACTGTATAATGGTCCCCACAGTTCCCTATATACTGTATAACGGTCCCCACAGCTCTCTATATACTGTGTAATAGTCCTTTCAGCTCTTTATATACAGCCTGATGGTCCCCATAGCTCCATATATACTGTATAATGGTCCTTACAGCTATCTATAGCAAGCAGGAGAAGATCTAGGGTCTGGGAAGAAGACAACAGGTAAATTCTTTCTGGATGCTAGATCTTCTCCTGTTTGCCATAATTTCCTGTCTGAACCTAGACAGCTCCATGTGCCAGGCATGGATCCTCTCTGCACCTGCTTACTAACCACTGATGGATATATACCATTAAGAGGTCTCATCGTTGATGGTTCATTCAACCCTACAGAGCACATGGAAAGGGAACCGTACAAGCTGCTTTCCACTGTAAATATTGTATAATTGCACACTGTATAATGGGCCCTACAGTTTCCTTTTTGCAATGTCTAATGGCCCAACCACTCTGTATAAGCTGTATAATGGTCCCTACAGCTCCCTATACATTGTGTGATGGTCTCTAAAGCTTCTTATGTCCTTTATTATGTCAACCACAGCCTCTTAGATGCTTTATTAAATCTATCCCTCTCATTTCTCCTAATATACAGTGCATCCTCTTCATGAATTTTACGATTTCCATTTTTGCGCTTTAAATTTTTTCCTCCCCGTATTTTAAAAGATGAAATGTTTAAATTTGTCTGTGAACATTGCCATATGACAGCTTGATGAGTTGTACTTTGTAATGACATCATTGTTTTTTTTCCATGTGATCAACTGGAAAGTAGGAAAAAAATTCAAATGAAATTGCAAGAAAAAATTGCTATTCCCTGATTGTTTTTGGGTGTTTTAATTTACCATGTTGACTATATGGTAAAACTGACATGTCAGTATGATGCCTCAGGTCGGTTTGAGTTCGTAGATATCAAATATGTATACTTTTAGCAAGATGATTCTCCAGATCAGTATGAGTATGTATATACCAAACATTTTCATTTCAGTGGGGAAAAAAAATCTGAAATTGGTAAGAATTTTTTTTCTTCACAGTGTCGTCACTTTTAATGGCCCGTAACGTTTTCATTTTTCAAGATAGGAGGTTGTGTGATGGCTTATTTTTTGCACCCAGAGCTGACATTTTTATTGATACCATTTTGGGGTAGATATGATGTTTTGCTCATCTATTATTGCATTTTATTGCAACGTTGTAGTAGCAAAAATATTCAATTCTGGTGTTTTGAGGTTTTTTTTTCTCATTACACTGTTTTCCGATAAGATTAATTTATTTTATATTTTAATATGTAAGATATTCATGAATGCAACAATCTACTATATAATTGCCTAAGACGTTTTCGTGTCGGACCCCGACAACGTGCCGTGGATATGTCACACTCTGTGACGTCATCACGGCGAAGCATTGGCCGCGTAGCGGCCATTGCGAGCCGCTGACGTCACCACGCACGAGCAATGGCCGCGAAGCGGCCATTGCGAGTCGGTGGCCGAAAATAGAACCAGAGGCTCGGTCACAAATTTAGCGATGTACCGCTGAGGTAGCGCGAGCAATGGCCGCGAGGCCATTGCGAGTCGCTACCTCAGCCGCCCTGTGCCCCTGTGCCCCTGTGCCTCAGTGCCTCAGTGTGCCCCTCTGCCTCCCGCTCCGAACCTGTGCCCCTGTGCCCCAATGCCCCTGTGCCCAAGTGCCCCTGTGCCCCTGTCACCCCCGCCATCCCCTGTGCCTCAGTGCCCCTGTGCCTCCCGCTCCGAAGCAGCTGCTGTCAGCACATGCTGATACAGTGCTCCGGAGCCTGTGCCCCTGTGCCCCAATGCCCCTGTGCCCAAGTGCCCCTGTGCCCCTGTCACCCCCGCCATCCCCTGTGCCCCTGTGCCTCTGTGCCCCTGTGCCCCTGTGCCCCAGTGCCCCTGTGCCCCTGTGCCTCTGTGCCCCTGTGCCTCTGTGCCCCTGTGCCCTGTGCCCCTGTGCCTCTGTGCCCCTGTGCCCCTGTGCCTCTGTGCCCCTGTGCCTCTGTGCCCCTGTGCCCCTGTGCCTCTGTGCCCCTGTGCCTCTGTGCCCCTGTGCCCCTGTGCCTCTGTGCCCCTGTGCCTCTGTGCCCCTGTGCCTCTGTGCCCCTGTGCCCCAGTGCCCCTGTGCCCCTGTGCCTCTGTGCCCCTGTGCCCATTGCCCTGTGGATTACCGCAACCGCGCCGCATATTAACTCGCTGGCTCAGTGCGAGCACTTGCGGCGCGGTTGCGGTAAAACCCATAAGGATTACCGCAACCGCGCCGCATTGCGAGTCGCTGGCTGAGTGCGAGCACTTGCGGCGCGGTTGCGGTAAAACCCATAAGGATTACCGCAACCGCGCCGCATTGCGAGTCGCTGGCTGAGTGCGAGCACTTGCGGCGCGGTTGCGGTCAAACCCATAAGGATTACCGCAATTGCGCCGCAAGTGCCAGTTGCGGCGCGGTTGCGGTAATCCCCATAGAAAGTATAGGGGGACTTGCGGCAGGTGCGGCAAGTGCGGTTTTGCCGCACCTGCCGCAAGTCCCCTATACTTTCTATGGGGATAACCGCACCGCAGATGCGGTTTTTTAATAAAATAACATAATTTTAATACAAAAAAAATACAAAATAATAAATAAATTTAATAATAATAATCGTAAAAAAAATAATAAAAATAAATAATAAAATAAAAAATAATAATAAAAAAAAAAAAAAAAATAAATTACATTAAGATATTAATTACATTAATTTATTAAAATATAAGTATTGGACCCCCCCAAAAGTATTGGACCCCCCCAAAAAAATTATGTAACCCCCCCAAAAATCCCCATAGAAAGTATAGGGGGACTTGCGGCAGGTGCGGCAAGTGCGGTTTTGCCGCACCTGCCGCAAGTCCCCCTATACTTTGTATGGGGATTACCGCAAACGCACCGCAGATGCGGTTTTTTAATAAAATAACATAATTTTAATACAAAAAAAATCACTTAAAATACAAAATAATAAATAAATTTAATAATAATAATCGTAAAAAAAATTATAAAAATAAATAATAAAATAAAAAATAATAATAAAAAAAAAAAAAAAAAAAAAAATTACATTAAGATATTAATTACATTAATTTATTAAAATATAAGTATTGGACCCCCCCAAAAGTATTGGACCCCCCCAAAAAAAGTATGTGACCCCCAAAAAAAGTATCTGACACCCCCAAAAAAGTATGTGACCCCCCCCAAAAAAATATGTCACCCCCCAAAAAAATGATGTGACCCCCAAAAAAATTATGTCACCCCCAAAAAAAATATTGGACCCCCCCAAAAAAGTATGTCACCCCCCAAAAAAGTATGTGACCCACCCAAAAAAGTATGTGACCCCCAAAAACTATTCACACCCCCCCGAAAAGTCCTCACACCAGCTATAACTACTATAATCAAATTAATGCACATTCTAGACACCCGATGCATTTGCATCGGGCTCACAGCTAGTACCAAATAATTGTATTTTATCGGTTTTATTTTTGGGGGTAAAAGAGGGGTTACTTGAACTTTTGTGTTTTTTCATCTTTTTTCATACATTTAAAAACTTTTTTTCCTATTTTTTATAGAATTTAATAGTCCCCTTAGGCGACTTGAAGTTGTGATCATTTGAACACTTGTGCCATTCACAGCAGTTCATCAGCACTGCTCTGTATAGCAGAAATTGGGATCTGGTATGAATGCTGGCCATGTGCTGTTGTTTACAGAAGAATCTTAATGACAGAGGTCATCAGCAGACCCCCTGCTGTCATCACAACCCATCAGCGCCCCGCCGTCGTGTCACTGATGTGCCAATGGGAGCAGAGAATGATACGCTCTCCTGCCAAACCGTGCTAAATGTCGCTTTCAGAGATTGACAGTGGGATTTAACATGTTAACAGCTGTAAGCAGGTCTCATACACCCACGGCTATTATTTTATTATTAATATTATTTATTTATATAGCGCTATTAGATTCCATGGCGCTTTACATATGGAAGGACAGACGAGGACAAGTACAGTATGTATTGACAGTCTAGAGGGGCGGGTGGGATACAGAAGGAGGGGGTAGTGCAGTTCGTGCGATGGTGCATTGGACCGGGTCTCACTGTAGGCTGTAGGCTTATTGGAAGAGTTGAGTCTTCAGTTTTATTTTGAACATTCTCTAGGTAGGCAAGTGTCTGATGTGTTGAGGGAGACAGTTCCAGAGTAAAGCGTATGCACGGGAGAAGCCTTGTATGCGGTTGTGAAAGGAAGAGATAAAAGGAGAGCAGAGAAGGAGTTCTTGAGAGGATCGCAGGTTGTGTGCGGGTATGTATCGGGAGACAATGTCAGAGATGTTTGGAAGGGACAGGTTGTGGCTGTCTTTGTATGTCATGGTCAGGGTTTTGAACTGGGACCTCTGAGAAGTAGGGAGCAAGTAAAGCACTTGTCGGAGGAGAGAGACTGGGGAGTAGCGGGGAGACAGGTAGATTAGTCGAGTGGCAGAGTTTAGGATAGATTGGAGACGTGCGAGGGAGGAAGCGGGGAGGCCAGTGAACAGGAGGTTGCCATAATCAAGGCGGGAGATAATGAGAGCATGAACAAGAGTTTTTGTAGTGTCATGGTCAAGGAAGGTGTGCATCTGGGAAATATTTTTGTGCTTGAGTCGGCAGGAGGTGGCGAGGGTTTGGATGTGAGGCTTGAAGGAGAAGGAAGAGTCGAAGATTACTCCGAGAAACTTGGCGTGGGGGACTGAGGAGAGTGAGCAGCCATTGACAGTGATGGATAGGTCTTCTAGAGGGGGAAAGAGAATTGAGGGGAAGATGATAAGCTCAGTTTTCACCATCATATTACATCACTATCAGAGCCAGAAGAAAGC
Source organism: Allobates femoralis (assembly GCA_033576535.1). Classification (NCBI taxonomy): domain Eukaryota; kingdom Metazoa; phylum Chordata; class Amphibia; order Anura; family Aromobatidae; genus Allobates; species Allobates femoralis. Next base: position 287,621,744 of record JARQOC010000001.1, read on the forward strand.
AAAAAGTAAAAGGCAAGAATCTTCCACACAAACAACAACAGAAGACGGATCAAGCCTGATTGTTAAGCTCTCTGGTAAAAATGTAACTAATAATCAAATGTCTTTGCTAAATAAGGGTTTAAATTACTGTGTAAATACACATGTAAACTGGCTTGATGTCGAAGTGGATTTGTTTAGGTTTTTTAGGAACATCAAATTAAAGCATTGGTTCCATAGTAGGACTAATAAAGAAAAACTGAGATTAAGAGAAATAACTATGACAGACCTAAACTTGAGTAAAAAAAGCGACTTTGTGCCTGAAGAGGAAATTCCAGCTATAGAAGCATTTATAAAGGCAGTGAAAAGAGACGTGAAAATACTGCAGGAAAATTCCCAAAAAAAAATTTGACAAACCAAACATCACAATAGGGGAATTTGAGGCAATTAAGGAGTTGGCCCATGACAACGACCTAATCATAAAAACTGCTGATAAAGGGGGTGCGGTCGTCGTCATGGGCAAACAAGCCTATGTTGGAGAAATTATGAGGCAGTTGAAAGACGAAAAAGTTTACAGAAAATTAAACAGAGACCCTAAGTACGATATACAAAAAAACATATCAAAATTGTTCGGAGAAGCTGAGTTGGGGGGTATCATAGACGAGGACCTGGTAGATTTTCTCTATATAGAACTTCCTATTACACCATTATTGTATGTAACCCCCAAAATACATAAAACATTAGAAGACCCCCCCGGAAGACCTATAATAGCGGGAATAGGGTCAGTGTTTAGCACTATAGGGTTTTTTAGACAAAATCATGATCCCTTTTGCAACTTCAGCACGATCATACATACGTGACACCAACGATTTTTTGAGAAAGTTGTGTGACTCAGATGTAGAAGAGAGTCTAATGTTGGTCTCATTTGATGTAGTCTCTCTTTATACGTCAATATACCATGATAGGGGGATTACAGCAGTGGCATGTAAACTGGATAATACGACATACACTGAGCCCACAAAACAGTTTAGAATAGACCTCTTGGGGATTGGTTTAATACAAAATTATTTTCTGTTTGGAGATACATATTTTTTGCAGTTGGTTGGGACCGCAATGGGGGCCAAAATGGCGTGCTCCTATGCAAATACTGTTATGACTGTCTTAGAGGAAAAACAAATCTATGTATCTCACCACTTCACAAATGTAGTGATACATAGATGATGTAGTGATACAAATGTAGTGATACATAGATACATAGATGATACTTTTGTACTATGGAAAGGCACAGGCAGAGAGTTGGAGGATTTTTTTGATTTTCTCAACACGATTGATGGGTCAATAAAATTCACTATGGTGCATTCAAGAGAGGAAATTCAATTTTTAGATGTGCTTGTGAGGATCAAAAATAAAAAATTTGATACTACATTATTTGAAAAATAAAACGACAAAAATAAGCTACTCCACTATAATAGCCTTCACCCACAAGCCTTAAAGGGATCCTGTCACCCCCAAAACACCTCATAAGCTATTAAAAGATGTCCCTAGAGCATATTCACACTTATCCTACACTCCTTTTAGCTCCTAAATGCATCTATTGAAAATGAAGATAAACGTTATTAAACTACCTCATTAGCGATGTTAATGAGTGACTAGTGTATGCATAGTCACCCAGGCAGGCTCTCCCTCTTCCTAATATCACGCCTCAATAGGCGCATGCGCAGTGCGGGGCTTGAAGCTAACAGAGCGGCGCGGGTGTACATACGTCACCCGAAGCCGGAAATGACACGATTCGCATCATACAGCCGCACACTGCAGCCCCGGCCGGCATAGGAGAGCGGGGAGCCGCGCATTTGAATCTGAGTTGAAGATCACGCCTATTGAGGCGTGATATTAGGAAGAGGGAGAGCCTGCCTGGGTGACTATGCATACAGTAGTCACTCATTAACATCGCTAATGAGGTAGTTTAATAACGTTTATCTTCATTTTCAATAGATGCATTTAGGAGTTAAAAGGAGTGTAGGATAATTGTTAATATGCTCTAGGGGCATCTTTTAATAGCTTATGAGGTGTTTTGGGGGTGACAGGATCCCTTTAAAAAAGGTAATCCCATTAGGACAGATACAAAGGGTAAAAAGAATTGTCAGTGAGGAAGAATAACTAGAAGGAAAGACTGAGGAATTACTGGATATGTTTATTAAATGAGGATATCCTAGTAAATTGTTGTTAGAACATAAAGAGAGGATACTAAACAACAAGAGATATTAAGAGATAAGAGACAGACAGGTAAAAGGATTCCATTAGTTCTAACGTATGGAGAAGAAGCACCGGGTATAGCCAGGGTGGTGAAAAATCACTGGCATATACTTAGTGATTGTTTACCGCAGATAGAAGAGTTTACCAATAAACCTTTGAAGGCATATAGGAAAAATAGAAGTCTGAAGGATATGTTAGTTTATTCAGATTTCAGCCCCATAAAAATGAACCGACAACCAACTCTAACGTCTGGCAAAAGGGTAGGATGTTATCCCTGCATGTCATGCATACATTTTTCGCATATGCTAAAAGGATCTGAGTTTTCCCATCAGGGTGAAGACTATAAAATATAACATTTTTTAACATGCACTAGTGACCACGTAATATACCTGTTAGAGTGCCCATGTGGCCTTACGTATGTAGGAGAAACAACATTGGAGTTTGAAACCAGGTTTAACTATCAGGAAGTAGAGAGGAGACCTTCCAGTCCCGAAACATTTTACAGAGAAGAAACACTCAGAGAAACCACATAGTGTCGATCTTACAAGGAGCATTCCATCAAAAATATTTATATGCCCAATCCTATATATTAACCCACAAGGCTATGCATTCCAATGAGTGTTCTTAGTATCTCCTAAAACAGCACCGCTGTAGCGCTGACCGATGCCGACAATTTAACAATCCTCCCTTCAATATTTATCTCCCGTAGAAAAAAGCAATAATGCATTCCCATTTAACACAGTGACTCAGGGAATCTAAATCCCCTATCAAAATAGCTATGTACTTTTTTTGTTCTCTACATTCTATGAACAGTACAAGACTTTTAACTGGTTCATACTCATAGCATCTAATGTCCCCAAACTATTTGAAGAGGTCGGACACTTCATTCAACCCATACAGCTGCAGAGTTTGTAATTTGTGAATCCAATAGATTTCTTTCTTCATTAAACAAGTGTCCCTGTCAGGGGTACCTTCCAGCACATGATCAATTGCGATCACTCCAATGCCTAATTTTTTATTATGTTTAATTAGACAATATTTAGATAGCCCGTGGAACAAAAAACCTTCCCTAATGTTATGTCTATGGGAGTTCATTCGGTTATGGAGTTGTTGTGTCGTTTTCCCCTCATATTGTAGTCCACAATGGCAAATGATCAAAGAGCTTTTACAATTCAAAGAAAATTTGATATTGAAAGACATATTGTTTTGTGAAGAACTAAAGGTGGTATTACCATGCAACATTAGTTTACAGCATAAACAACGAACTAAATTCCATCTAAAGGATCCAATCTTCATACTATTCTTTTTTGATACATTCTTGTTTCTCAAACGGCTAGGTGCCAATAAATGTGTTAGGGTCGAAGCCCTTTCGAATGTTAGTCCTGGTTTTGCTGGTAAACTCGTCCCTAATACCGGGTCATTCAAAAGCACTAACTAGTGCTCATGTAGGATCTTCCTAATTCTATCATGTTAGAATTCAGATAGAACATGCGGTTCTATAGTAGAGCGCAGGGATAATACGGGATACTTTAATCTTAATCTCCGTAACTTTATTCATAAAAAGCTCCAGACCACAATGCGTTTCGACGTACAGACGTCTTCCTCAAGCGGAGTGAGAGCGTGGACTACACGAGGCCAGGAGCAGAGGTGATTGAGGATACAGGAGCACTACAGATCCAAGGCTGGCAGCCTGAGCCACAAACTTCGCTCACAATCTGGTTGTGCGGATCTGGCACAACCTTTAAAGATTAGTTTATTCTTAATACAACCGCTTTTAAGGCAGGAGAGATCCACAGGTGGCGCAACACTATTTTTTTCTTTTTAATTCTAACAAGTTGTCTGGTATATTTTGTAAAAAAAATTAGAAGTAAATTTCCCAGTACCTTCTTCCAGTTTTTCTTTTGTCAAAAATTATTTTTGTTGTTTAACCGCACACTCATTGTAGGCTTTCACTAATAGTTTTTTTGGATAGTTTCTTTCCAGAAATCTATCCTTCAGTACCCCTGCTTGCAATTTGAAATCTGACTCCAAGCTACAATGTTTCCTAATCCTCTTATACTGGTTACCCGGAATGTTAATTAACTATTTGTGGTAATGACCACTACCAAAATCCAAAAAACTATTTGCATCACATGCTTTAAAGAAAGTTTTAGTGAATAATTTCCCCTCCAAATGAAAAATTGTAAGATCTAGATAATCAATACTCCCTGTGTTGTAATCTCATGACAAGGTAAGACCCCAATCATTTTTTTGTAAGGACACAAGAAACTGATCTAAATTTCCACTTCCATTGTCATAAATAATCATTAGATTGTCTATATATCTTCTAAAGAAGACAATGTATTCTGAGTAAACGGAATTCTCAATATGGATGGACTCGAAGGTGGCCATGAACAAATTTGCATAAGTCGGGGCCACCTTCGAGCCTATCTCTGTACCAAGTTGCTGGTGGTACAGTACCTCCTGGAAATCAAAAAAAAATATTTTTTAATATACATTTCATACTTTTTATTAGAAAAGCCTTATGTCCCACAGATAAACGACCATCTTCTTTCTCAAGTCCCCCAAAACTAAGTAGACCAAGTTCATGTCTAATATTTGAATAAAGGGAAGATACATCTATAGTGACAAATATATGTGAATCTTTCCATGTAATGCTTTCTATTAACTAAAACAAATGAGCAGAATCTCTGAGGAAACTTTTCAAATTCGTGACGTGGGGATACATTATATTATCTATATATGCTGCCAGACCCGATGTCATTGAGCCTATCCCCGAGATTATGGGTCTCCCAGGGTTTTTTTGGATCCTTATGGATTTTAGGAAGATGATAGAAGAACGCCCTCGGGGGTTCTTCATTGTTAAATAATTAAACTCATTTGTATTTAGAAACGGAAACATAACAAATTTATAAAAGATTTGGCGGAATTTAAGGACAACTCTGTATACTCCTTTTTAAAGGGCCCTTCAACGAGACCCTCTTCATCAGAGGATCCCGTTGACTCAAATACACCCCAGGCTCCCTCACTTCTCCCTCTTCCAAACAAGCCACCAAATAAAAAGAAAAAGAAAAAACAGAAACCAAAAAGATGGCAGGATCAAAGACATCTCGCGCTTCCTTCACCTATCCCTTGGCCTTCTTTTATACCGCCCTCCGTTTTTTTAGAACGGGATCCTCCCTATGACTTGAGATCCAGACAGGCACAGTCAATGGACGAACAGGGAGAGATCTCGTAAATCAGATCATAAATCTTTCCTCATACACCTTATCTATATATGAACAGGAGGTGTTTAGGAAGGGTTTTATGCTTGTATCTACTGAGAGATTTGATTAATTCACGTTGATAAAAGACGTTGCTCTTTTCTGACGTAAATTAAAATGGAAAAAAAAATTTCTTACTAATAAGGAAGAGGATCTTTCAACATTTGGCCTTACTAATGAGGACAGAGAAGCCCTTGTGGATCTGGGTGACCTCTGGGAAGACAGCAAGAGACCTGTTAGCCATGGCTAGTGATGGGCGAATCCTAAATTACTCGGAATCGCTTGACTCTAGCGAGTCCGAGCCCGGGACTCGCTACTCGTTGCGAGTCTAGCGAGTCCAATGTTAATGAATGGGGAAGCAAGTAATAGCGAGTAGTGTGAGATTTACAAATCGCAGATGTGTCTCGGAAGCTTCAGCCTGAAGCAATCCTAGTTTTGCCATTTATTTGCATTGGACTCGTTTACTTTGCAACTGTAATCGCTGGGAAACTCGCACAGATAAGAGTCCTGTCTGCTCAGTGTGCTGGCTGCCACAGCTCCAGGGTCCTAGAGCCTGCCTGCTGCCTGATGTAGCAGTGCTGAGATTGTTCTCAGTCTGCTCATTGCCTGTGCATAGACATCTATATCTATGCACAGGGATGAGCAGAGAGGACATCGCATTTTGGACTGCGTCGGACGGAAGAGGATTTTTTTAATTAAAGATGGAGTCCCTAATGGCTTTTTTTTTTATTTCTAATAAAAAATTTTCTCTGTGTTGTGTTTTTTTTAAAACAATTTAATAGAAATTCATGGCGGTCATGTCTAATATTGGCATGACCGCCATAAATTTCGGGCTTAGGGCCAGCTGATAATACAAAGCTGGCCCTAACCTCTTTATTACCCAGCGTGCCACCGCCACCAGGGCCGCTGGAAGAGCGGGGTTCAGCGCCAGAGGAGGGCACTTCTATGAACGCGCCATCTTCTGGGGCGGCTGCGGGCTGCAATTTGCAGCGGGGGGTGCCCAGAAAGCTTGGGCATCCCTGCGCTGCGGATTCCAGCCCCCAGCTGCTTAGCTGTACCTGGCTAGAAATAGAAATTGCGCGGAGCCCCACGCATTTTTTTTTAATTATTTCATGAAATTCTGAGATTCTGACTCTGAGATTCTGACTCTGACTCTGAGACTCTGAGATTCTGACTCTGACTCTGACTCTCTGAGATTCTGACTCTGACTCTGACTCTCTGAGATTCTGACTCTGACTCTGACTCTCTGAGATTCTGACTCTGACTCTGACTCTCTGAGACTCTGAGACTCTGAGATTCTGAGACTCTGAGATTCTGAGATTCTGACTCTGACTCTCTGAGATTCTGACTCTGACTCTCTGAGATTCTGACTCTGACTCTCTGAGATTCTGACTCTGACTCTGAGACTCTGAGATTCTGAGACTCTGAGATTCTGAGATTCTGACTCTGACTCTGACTCTCTGAGATTCTGACTCTGACTCTGAGACTCTGAGATTCTGACTCTGACTCTGAGACTCTGAGATTCTGACTCTGACTCTGAGACTTTGAGATTCTGACTCTGACTCTGACTCTCTGAGATTCTGACTCTGACTCTCTGAGATTCTGACTCTGACTCTGACTCTCTGAGATTCTGACTCTGACTCTCTGAGACTCTGAGATTCTGACTCTGACTCTGAGATTCTGACTCTGACTCTCTGAGATTCTGACTCTGACTCTCTGAGATTCTGACTCTGACTCTCTGAGATTCTGACTCTGACTCTCTGAGATTCTGACTCTGACTCTGAGACTCTGACTCTGAGACTCTGACTCTGAGACTCTGACTCTGAGACTCTGAGACTCTGACTCTGAGACTCTGACTCTGAGACTCTGAGACTCTGACTCTGAGACTCTGACTCTGAGACTCTGACTCTGAGACTCTGAAATTCATGAAATAATTAAAAAAAATGCGTGGGGCTCCGCGCAATTTCTATGTCTAGCCAGGTACAGCTAAGCAACTGGGGGCTGGAATCCGCAGCGCAGGGATGCCCAAGCTTTCTGGGCACCCCCCCGCTGCAAATTGCAGCCCGCAGCCGCCCCAGAAGATGGCCCGTTCATTGAAGAGCCATCCTTTGGCGCTGAACCCCGCTCTTCCAGCGGCCCTGGTGGCGGTGGCACGCTGGGTAATAAAGGGGTTAATAACAGCTTTGTTATACAAGCTTGTATTAAGCCCGAGATTCTTAATGTCAGGCCACGTTTGACCCAGCCACTAAGAATCTCCAATAAAGGGTTAAAAAAACACAGAGAAAATTTTTTATTTGAAATAAAAAAAAAAGCCATTAGGGACTCCATCTTTAATTAAAAAAATCCTCTTCCGTCCGACGTAGTCCAAAACGCGATGTCCTCTCTGCTACATCCCCTGTGCATAGATATAGATGTCTATACACAGGGAATGAGCAGACTGAGAACAATCTCAGCACTGCTACATCATCTCTGTGAGCAGGTGGGCTCTAGGACCCTGGAGCTGCACAGAGAAGACAGCTGGACTCGGCTCGCAAAGAAACAGCAGTTATTTGCGAGTTTCCCTGCTATCACTGGCACAGTAGCCGAGTCTAATGCAAACAATGGCAATCCTAGTTTTGTCAGCGTTTGCCAATGATTTGCATTGGACTCGTGCGAGTAAACGCTGGGAAACTCGCAGAGTACCGAGTCCTGCGAGTCCCTTACTACTCGCCGAGTAACGAGTCCTAGCGAGTAGATTCGCCCATCCCTAGCCATGGCCCTTTTACGTCCATAAAAAAAATAAAAGTAAAAAACTGCCACCCTCGGTGGGTTTTGACTCCATTGATATTTTTATGAAGTTGGTATCGGATGAAATGAATACTCTTCAACAAAAGAAAGGCGGCTATTCCTCTAATTTATCTTCTGAGGAAATGAATGCTTTGGTCCTCCTATCCAGGAATAAACAAATTATGATAAAATCCGCTGATAAGGGTGGGAACATAGTGCTGCTGGATCATAAAAATTATCTAGAAATCTGTCCATCTATCCTGAGCGATACTCGCTTTTACCGTGTCTTAGAATCTGATCCCACCACCACTTTTTCTAATACCCTATATGACATTCTAGTGAGGGGCCTAGAGGAGAGATTAATATAAAAAAATGAAATGGAATTTATGACGCAACAGTATCCTACTACACCTATTTTTTATGCTTGACCAAAAATCCATAAGGGAACATCACCTTTGAAAGGTAGACCTATAGTTGCGGGCATAAATTCTATTTCTCAAAATGTAGGGATCTATATAGACACTCTCTTGCGACCTTTTGTCACTTCACTCTCCTCCTATATTTGCGACACCAGTGACCTAATTAGGAAACTGGAGGTATAACCATGGAGGAGACTGAGTTCTTTGCATCTATTGATGTGGAATCCTTGTTTATTTCCATACATCATGACATAGGGTTGAGGGCAGTTGAGCATTTCATGAAGATGAGAGGTAGTCACCTAACACAACACAATTCGTTCATTTTGGAACTTTTGTGGTTTGTTCTATATCATAACTACTTCCTGTTCAATCGTAAGTACTACCACCAACTCAGGGGCACAGCAATGGGAAGCCCTTGTGCTCCCTCATATGCTAATTTACTCCTGGGTTAGTGGGAGGACACTACTGTGTTTGGTAAATCCATGTGCAATTGGACAGAGAGGATCCTCTTTTGTGGTCTTTATGTGGATGATGTCCTTGTACTCTGGAATGGTTCTGTGGAATCCTTTGGAGACTTTGTAAAAGAGCTTAACCCTAACACCATTGGTCTCTATTTTACCTTTGAGATCAATTATAAAGAACTTGCCTTTCTGAATGTTTATTTATTGTGAGACTCTAGAGGTCGGATATGTACTATGATCCATCGGAAACCCACAGCAACAAATAACCTACTCCATTAAACAAGTCACCATCCGGCTCCTATGAGGAGAGGTATTCCCAAAGGGCAGTACCTCAGACTCAGGCGCAATTGTTCTGATTTGAATACATTCCATTAACAGGCAAAAGATCTGGAGAGACTTTTCCTGGATAGGGGGTATCCACAGGAGACTCTTAGCAAAGCCTATAAAAATGCTCTAAGTCGCACTAGAGAGTCTCTTTTGATACCAAAACCTAAACATAAATTACATAAAAAACCCAGAATCATTGGGACTTTCAACACGAGAAATATTGAGATATCAAATATTCTTAGAAGACATTCGGACATCCTAATGGCTGACCCAGATATTTGCAAATTCATTTTTCTGTACCCTTCAATTATGTTTCGTAAAGGTAGATCCATAGGCGATCGTCTTGTACATAGTTTCTACCAACCCCCCATTGATAAGGGTACATGGCTGGAGGAGACAAGGACCACTGGGACCTACAGGTGTAGACACTGTAAGGTGTGTCCGTGGATTGCGCCAAGCAAAGAATCTGTATGTGCTAGGACTGGGCAGACCTACACCTTGCGTTCCTTTGCAAATTGTAGCACGAAAGGCGTTGTCTATCTCATCACTTGTAGTTGTCCCCTTAATTATGAAGGAAAAACAATTAGGGAGTTTAGAAAAGGATCCTCTCATTCCTGCCTTTAATATCAATTGTACCATGGGAATTTCACTCATATATGCTATACCTGCTGTGTTTTTAATAAATTAATTTTTGGAGTGCTCTACATAAACCCTCCTCGAAATAGAAAATTCTATATTTATTGCCCTTGCTGTACTGAATGCACAACTGAACAGCTGCTACCTGTTCCTGTATAGTATGGTACTATTAATAACATGCAATTGTGATTGTCTGTGATTAGCACAGAGGTTTTCCCTGGGACTATTTTGTCTTAAGTGGAATGTCATAGCTGATTTTATAGTAAAATATAAAAGGGTGGGGGACAAGAGGCGCAATAGTGCCCTATCACTAGTGACACTAATCGTAATGGGGTGGTGCTGAGAAGCCACTCACCTGATGCAGTTGTGATCCCCACAACTGGTTTGAAGGCGTTTAGGAAATATTATTCCAAGCTGCTGCAGGACCTCCACCGACCATTGAACAGTGGTTATAATCCAAAAAGATGATGGGAGTATAGGTGTATCACGGTCCGCGCTGCTCCAGGGCTTAAAAAACTCAAAGAGTCAGTCAGATTTCCATCCTTTATTCTCCTTCTCCTACGCGTTTCGGCGCCTAGCCTGGCACCTTCATCAGGGTTCCCTGATGAAGGTGCCAGGCTAGGCGCCGAAACGCGTAGGAGAAGGAGAATAAAGGATGGAAATCTGACTGACTCTTTGGTGAGTTTTTTAAGCCCTGGAGCAGCGCGGACCGTGATACACCTATACTCCCATCAACTTTCATAGCTGATTTTAGGCTTTTTTAATTGATTTTAAATGTTTTGTGACTTTTGTCATGTTGTTTGCTATTCAATAAACCTTTGTAATATTACACTTAAATATTTAATGGTTGCATTACTTTTTTAAGACTTTCCTATTAAAACTTGCCATATGTGTTTTTGCTAGTCTAGCGATCCCTATTAATTTCATATATAATTAGTGGTGCCCTCCCTATACTTTACTTGAGTTTAGAAAACGCGTAGGTGAGCATCTTGGTGATATTAGAAATCGCAAGGATACTCCGGTATCATGCCATGACCAACTATTCCACAATAGTGGAATAATCACTTGAGAAAGACGCTATATGCGTTGAAACGCGTTGTGGCTAGAGGGATCTATTTGTCGATTAAAGCTGAAAGGTAAACTATTCACTGGCCGAGTCCTTGTGTGTACCTTAGCGCTCATTATATCACATTATCTTTTGGAGCTACATATACTTTCTTCCCGGCTGGGAAGTGTGATAGCCAGCAGCTCTGGGCCGCAAGACCTTGACAGACATCATTACACCACTCCTTTGGAACAGTTACTTGCAGAGAGAGAGATACGGAGGGCACGTGCAGGTTCCATCCCGCCGCTCATATTCAACTAGGAGAGCCCAGCAGCACGAGCTTTTAATCCAGTTGTGCGGACTTGCACAACTCGAGAAGGTGAGCGGAGGGGTTAATAAACCGACCCCATGTATTGATCCATAACAGTTTGGCGCAAACGATTTTGTTTTTTTCCAATAAGGGTTATGTCACTTTAATGGTGAGTTATCTAGATCACTATTAAATATTCATATTGAAAAAAGATCCCACCTATATGTTTTGCAAGCCCCCCTATGGATTTTTATGACATTGCCTAGCAAATTTGGTGACCCAGGATCTTTTCATATATTAAACCTGCCCTAACTTAGGCCGGAGCGCCGGATTGCGCCCTATTTCCGGTTTGTGTTCCACCCGTCTGCATCACGTGACCAGTGGAACGAACGCGTCACTTCCGCCGCTGCTATTAACACAGTGGATGTGACATTTTGCGCTCCACCGCTTGGAGCACAAGCGTCACTTCCGGCAGCAATATACCATATTCTCATACTGCATCTGTGCTCTTAGCACGGTGTCATTAAAACAGGATTCCTTAGGTGGGTGGAGATAAAGTATATACCTTTGGGCCACCATAGGAGCAGATTAATTGGGCATATTAGAGACAGCTGTCCATGGTTGTCTGGGGCTATATAGCAGGCAGGTTTTAATACATCCACTCACTTCTCCTGGCTGCTTATCCCTGGAAAGTCCATTTGATATGTAAGTACTTGGTGGCCTTTGACCACATTCCTTTATGATTGGTGAACCTGATGGAATATTCTCTTATAGGGCAGTCACCTAGGTCTCCCCATTGCATACTTTTTGTCTTTGTCCTACTATTAAGTGGACATCACTGCCAGTATTATGTGAGTACCTTTTGCATAATGTTCCTATACAGGCTTACTAATCTTATTATGGATGGTCACTATGGCCTGCTATTATTTTTGCAATAGATTTGTATCTATGAACCCTATCCAGACAGGCCTCCAGGTAGAGGTGTTAATTTATCTTGGTGTTATCTTGTGAGTATACACTAGGTATTTATATCCTGCCTGTCTTACATTTATTTGAATACCCCTATTGATAACAATTTTATTAATTTTCTAGTAGGCACTAGTCTATTTTGCCCTAAAAATACTGTGTCTGACTGATAACTGTTAGTGGTGTCATCCACCAGCATAAATAACCAATCCATGAGGTATTTTCCAACATTTGTATCCTTTGTAAGGCATTGGATTCCTGGCTTGTTTGCATATGCTTATATATTTGTATTTTCAGGCAAAAAAGACTTCTCCGTATACTTCTGATAAGCCCCTCCTAACACTAGGAGTGAAACTGAGAGAATTTTAATCTAATTAAATCTCACTCTACCAATGCACTATAGCACCTGTACCTTGACGTAAGTTGGGCTCAATTGTTATCCTCCTTATTTTGTCTTTGGTTTATACCAGGGCTGTAATAGGGATGGCCACCGTGGAATGGGGCACCCTATTGTCTACGGTGATCTACTTCCATTGACAGGCAGGGTTCGCCATAGGGCTAATTAGGATCATAGGATGCTGTAAACTCATGATAAATTGTTTTGTGGGATTCTTTCATGTCACTGTCTGTTCGGATCCTTTTATATATTTTGTACAATATAGTTGTTGTTTTTATCGGAAACATTATCTTAGTTTGGTATTACTCTTTCAGCAACCTTTATACTAGTACCAATTCTTTACACTGGAAAACATTGATGCAGTACCCCCTATTAGACGAGGAGGCAACAGAATAAAAATGGTGAAAGTAAAAGAATTACAGTGGATCCACAAATTAAATAAGTTAAAACCGGAAGGCATGAATGTTGATTATAGATTAAATGTGGCATTATGATGTGTAAACTCCGTATCAAGACCTGACCTCTGATATGTAGCTCCTGGAGAAGTAAATCTGATGCGCTATAATATATGTAAGTCACTAGTCACAAAGGGTTTTTATCACTATGTTTTTTTTAATCTGTTATACTCACTGTATAATGGTAAATATGGAGAATATTTGTATGTACTTATATGCTAATTTATCCTTCTTGTCTTTTGTATGTTATAGTTAACGGAATTATTTTGGAGGTGGAAGGTTGCAGTGGAAAAGCATTAATGGTTTATCAGAAGCGACAGTGGGAGATTTCACTTTAATTGTGCACTACCGTACCGTTTAAAAATGTAATATAAAATTTAATACATAAAAATTTAATCTAAAAAAGCACTTTAATATTTTGCACTTTATTAGGAACGAGTATATACATTTAGATATCTACAGTTCACTAGAGCACTTTATAAATGACAAAAGTTAATGTATATTATAACACATACTGTACAATAGATAGTATGAAATCAGAATCAGTCAAATATAGTGTCAGAAGTAACTGTACTACGTTTTTGCATTCATTGTGCACTACTTTTGTGAATTAGGAAATAATTGTTAATTATTAAAGCAACAGATTTAAATTGGCCAATGGATAATGCTATTTTTTGCCCATCCGAGAACAGAAATCTACTTGGGTTCAAATATAGTTGTTTAATATTTTCACTGTGCACAAACTTATTTATAACATCTTAGCTTTATCCTATGAAAAATATTATACTTTAATATATTTTTAGCAACCTTAGACCAAAAAAATCTTAAGCTTAAGGGAAAAAAAGTATTGTCTTTTAGACAAAGGTAACTGGTCTGAGAGCTGTACAATGATTACTAGACAACCACATTTTCGCTAGCATTTCAATTGCAAAGTGATCAGGGATTCTGGTCTTACAGAGCAATTTACTCATTTTTACATTTGTGGGGAAAAAGTCTCGCTCTTTCAGGTTGAAGCACTCTTAAAAATATGAAGGGTTTCAATAATATTAAATTGCACAATACATGCCTAGAAATCCAATTTAGATTTTTATTCTAAAAAAAGATTCACATCAAATAAATCAAAAAGCCTTATTGAGTAACATATAACAGAGTCATATTACCACAGCTCTGGATGGTTATCTCAATTTATCTTTAATTTGTCCTGTCTGGCACTTTCAAGTAGGGTAGATAGAAGTATATAATCCACAGTCCAATAGTCCTTTGTTTTATCAAATTTCTCTTCACGCTTTACAGTATAATTTCTTGATTTGCTATGATCTTGCAGTTTTTTACAACAATTTGGAGAAACAAAGACTGAGCTCTCCTTGCATTATTTTCACATACGGTAGCGGTAAAAATAAGTATGGAGAATGCAAGCAAATAAAAATAATCGATCCTCCAAGTTTTTGCTGTTATTCTGTCAATATCTGTTCCTTCCATGAAATTAGTGTGGAAAGACATTTCAAATTTTGTTCTAGAAACACACAGGCATCAGGGCTAAACAACATATGATACTGTGGTCTTGCATTTAGCACACAAGAGCATTAAACACACAAATTAGAGCACATAGTGATGAAGAAAAAGGTCGGCACTTCCACAGAAATAGGATAAAAATCTTCCTTTATTTAATAAATATGATTAAAAACAGCATCATGCATGAAATATAGCCTTCCTGATGTGTTTCTGGCAAACAGTGTGCCCTTACTCATAGGATGTGTCTAAACAAAGTAGGTAGGTATATATGGATGTGTAATTACCAATCACCACTCATCACTGCGTGTTCTGTCCCTTTCTGATGACTGCAAATCCCAAGCGCTCTAATCACCAGTCTCTTAGATAATTGTATGCATGTAAAGGTCCTGTCACACATAAAGAGATAGCTAATGAGATCACTATTGGGATCGCTGTTGTGTCACAAAATTCGTGACGCAACAGCGATGTCGTTCTGTGTGACACGCACCAACGATCTGGCCCCTGCTGTGAGATCATTGATGGTTACACACTGCTCTGGTTCATTCCTGCGTCGTTGTGCTCCCGCTGGGAACACTACATCGTTGTATTTGACAAATATAATGAGCAACGATCCCAATGCTATGCTATTGTGAGAAAATTCACAACGACCTCGGTATAATTCTGGATCGCTAGTGTGTCGTTTTTTACATCGCTGGTAAGATGCCTGTTTGACATCTTACCAGCGATGTGTCAATGACGCACCAGCGATCTCTGCACATCGTTATCGGGATCAGGATTGCTGATGCGTCGTTATGTGAGACTGGACCTTAACTTACATCACCAAACGATGGACAGTGTCAACTCGATTGTCACTGCAGCTGTAGAAAGACTAGGAGAAATGCTGTAGTTTTCTTCCAAATCTTGCATTAGTTAAAATGGAACAATAGGTGAAAATGAATAATCTGTACAGGGTTGTACATATGCATCTTCAGTAATCTCTAAACTAACTGGTGAAGAAGGGAGGGATATCCTGTACAGAGACAAATTAAGAGAGGAGTTAGGGACAAACTTCATACAGTCTATCTAGCAACAACAGGGAATTTCCTGATTGGAAGAAATACACAATGCACAGAAATATATACAACAGGTTGTTCCCATTCGTGGGGCACAACACTGTGATGTGCTGATGTCTTTAGACAGATTCTGGCCTTGGTACTCCAGAATACAGCTGGCTCAACTCACATTTATCCTGCAGTCTAGACTGAGCACTTACTCCAAGGTTTCTTTGTAAATCTCTGAGATATGTGATTCATACTAAACCCCCAATGGAAGATTCCCTATGATGATGCAGAAGGAGTAATTTTGGACTCTTTGTGGCCTGTGTTCCGGCAGTGTCCATTTTCTCAGTGGATGGTGATGATTGGAGTGCACACACTCAATGTGGGGAGGTGCTGGTAGACGGGATATGGAATCCCAAAGTTAAACAAAAGAGTAGTTCACTGCACAATCAATATAGAGGATGGAAGAAGTTGAATCTTTATTTATAGTGTAGACTAATTGTGGACATGAAAACAAGGTGCAGAGAAAAATTAATAATAATCTTCCGACTTGAAGATCCGGAATAATCTGACAAATTCCATAAAATTCTGAACTAGTCTTCAGTGGATATTATCATCCTCATTGTTGACTTTCTTCACTGGGCTATTACTGAATCACAACAGAATATAACTGCCACAGAATCATAACTGTCAGCAACTATATTATCCACAAATTAGAAAAAGTTGAAGAGCAAGACTGATAGGAACACCCCAAAGTTCTGCAGGAAAAGACAGAAATTACAACGGAACATTAACGACTGCATACACAAAAAAGTATATAGATAGAACAACTCCTCTGTCACATGATCTTGGCCCCAAATTCCAACCCAACGTCATAATGGTTCCTTCAGTTATGGGAGCAATATTTCCACTGGTCATTATAGCAGACCTCATTTTTTAGGAAAGCAACGCAAGGGAGAAATTCAACATGCAGAGCCACCTGCTGATTGAGGAGAAAGAATGACTACGTGCTCCCAGGTAAAACATCCAACCTTGTGATAAACATCTCCCAGCACACTCTCTCTCCAGCAAAGATAGATGTACAACAGAAGTATATTCCTTCTGCACAACTCCCAACTAGAATTCATATCAGCTGGAACGGGACTTGAAGCAGTTTTTCCACAGTAATAGGCTAAAAACACATTTTGGTTTATCTGCGAACGCTTCAGACAATACAATTATTTTATTCCAAAACTCTCTATTGCTCCCTTGAGTCTGCATAATCACAAAACTTTCCATCCCCCTCAGTCCTACCATGCCACTGAGACTGTGATAGATTTAATCGATATGGACATAAAAAAACAGGTAAAAGAACAAAAAGTAGGTGTTTAGCTGACTCATCATAACCTCTCTGCTATTGAGAAAGAGGCTTTACAGTCCCTTAAAAATAATAAAAACATCATTACAAAACCAGCGGGCATTGAAGTCTTGAACCACACAGATTATCTCAAGTAGATTCATCGCCAGCTTTCTGATAGGACTACATACAGAAAAATCCCTTATGAGCTAACCCCAAGCATCAAATACAAAATAAATCACTTACTGAATACTTACCTTAATAACAATACCAGAGATCAAAATACATCCACATTCCTCATTAATGCTAATCCACCAATTTTTACATTTTAACCAAGATCCTTAGGTCACTAGACAAACCAACAGGCTGACCCATAGTGGCATCCACTGACTCCATCTTATCCCCTATCAACCTACTTGGAGAAAATATTTACCCAACTGGCAATTAAATCCTGAATCTGATCTTACATGCTAGACAAGGGCCATTTTCTAAA
>JARQOC010000001.1:287639495-287674462 GCA_033576535.1 Allobates femoralis
CTAATACCAGAAAGTCCAAGAACAAGCACATTCTACATGCTTCCCAAAATTCACAAATTAGGAAATCCTGGAAGACCAATCATTTCATGTGTGGGCACCCTCACCAAACACATTTCTGGGTGGGTAGAGAGGGTGTTCTCAAACCCCTGGTAAAAGAGACACCCAGCTACATTTAGGACTCAACTGACCTATTGAATAAACTGTCAGCAATAGGTCCTCTACCAGAAGGAACCATCCTCGCCACTATGGATATGGAATTGCTGTACAGCAACACCCCACACAAGGATGGATTAAATGCCTGTAAAACCTTCCTGGAAAACACAGGGATTGATGCTGACTTTGTGGTGAAGCTTACAAAATTCATCCTCACGCACAACCACTTTGCATTCGACAACAACATATATTTACAGGAGACTGGCACAGCAATGGGAAGCAAAATGCACCACAGTATGCAAATCTTTTCATGGCCAAGCTTGAAGGTGACTTTTTATCCTCTTATCCTATCTGGCCTCTGGCCTACTACCATTATATCGATTACATTTTAATCATCTGGACAAAGCCTGAGCAACAGATGAAGACGTTCCATGAACACTTTAATCAGTTTCATCCCACCATCAACTTAACACTCAACTACTCCTGCACTGAAATCAGCTTTCTGGACACAATAATTAAGTTACAGAACAATGAAATAGAGACATCCCTGTACTGAAAGCCAATTAACTGTCCAACATATCTCCGATGGGACAGTTTTCATCCAAAACACAAAAGAAATTCTGTTGTGTATACCCAGACCATCAATTGGATATGTTCCATCCCTACAGATAGAGACAATCACCTTGAGGACCTCAGAAAGACCTTTGTGAACCAGGGCTACCATCCAAGAGCAATCGAGAACCAGATTACAAGAGCCACCAGAATATCAAGGACTCATCTCCTACATTACAAAACTAGAGAAGAAAACAAACACCATCCTCTCGTAGTAACCTACAATCTAAGTCTGGAGGTGCTAAGAGGAGCTGCACGGAAACTGCAACCACTCCTAAAAAAAGCTGCTCGACTAAAAATAAATATTTCTAGATTCCCCACTCTTGTGCTTTAGACAACCTCCGAATCTAAAAAACATCATTGTCAGAAGTGCCCTATCCTCTCCAACAGCAACGGGAACCTTTCCCTGCAACCAGAACAGGTGCAAAATTTGTGTCATTATCAGCCTGAAGAAGGGGCCATCGTGTCCCGAAAGCTTGCTATGTTTACCATCTTTTCAGTTAGCCATTAAAAGGTATCAACCACTGAGGACTCTCAGATTCCAATATTTTGCTATCTACTGGCTTACACAGTACAAACATTTTTTACCCTCACAAATAGTAAATTAAGGCTAAAATATTTTGATAATAAAACCCACATCTATAATACCTGAAAAAAAATTCAAAGCCAAATAAAATGAATGAAAGACATATTAAATACTGAATAAGGTTATGTTCTAATCATGTTTGATATTACATTCAGTAGGTTCATATTACCATTAGGACTTTTGTCCAAACCCCCACAAAACAGGATTTGGCCATTAAGGCCATTAACTATAATGATGGGAGTTGGAGTCAAGGTGTACTCTGTCAGACATCATGTGTGGACAGTTGATGTATGCAGCAAGGCAAAGTTAACTGCTTCTAAACTAGGCTTATATGCTCAAACCTGACAGCCCAGTCAGTGTATATGCCCAAATCCTGCTTTGTGGGGGTTCACACATAAGTACAATGGACACAGATATTTGATGAAAGACTCCCTTTAAAGTGACTTACCAACACATTATAATTTATAATTATCACTCCATTTATGTGATTACCTTGTTTCCAATAGAGTATCTATGTAGTAAGCTTGATTCTTGTGTATACAGATAGGAAGCTTGCTTCTGGCACCTTATCAATGTAGTAATCTTGGGGTCTCCTTCCATATCTATGCAGGAATCTTAGTTTAGGTACAGTATCAATACAGTAATTTGGTTATGCTTTATGTATGTAGTAAGCTTGGCTCTCATGCCATATTTATAGTAAGCTTAATTCTGCCATATATATGTATTATGTTGGTTCTGGTACTGTATCTAAATAGTAACCTTGGTTCTGGTCTTGTATCTATATAGTTAGCTTGGTTCTGGTATAGTATCTATGTAAGCTTGTTTCTGTTCCTGTGTCTATGTAGTAAGCGTTGTTCTGTCACAGTATTTTGTGTTAAGTTTGGTTCTGTTACCATATCTATATAGTAATCTCAAATCTGTTCTTGATTCTGTGTAGAAAGTTTGGTTATGTGACTTTATCTATGTAGTAAGGTTGATTTTGTTTCTGTATGCATAAAATAAGTTTAGTTCTGTTCCAGTATCTATATAATAACCTTGGTTGTGGTACAATATCTATGTGGTAAGCTTGATTCTGGTACCTTATCTATGTAGTAAGCTTTATAGCTAACTCATTGGCCAATGCTCTGGAAAATATTAGACTGCTGGGAAATCACTGATTTCAACTCAGTCTTGATCCCCTTGGATACGGAGTTAGTTCACTGTGGTTTTAATGGTGTAACAATTACTGTGTTAAATGATGATACAATTAATATAACAGTAACCAGTGTTGTAACTTCAGGCCCAGGAGCCCCGATGTGAAAGCTCCAATGGGGCCCCCAATTATTGCAAATTTTTAATAGTATTAGTCTTTTTCTATAGGCCCAAGGGACTTTTGAGGCCCCCCTAGGCTGCAGGGCCCGGGTGCAATCGCAACCCCTGCACCTATTGTAGTTTTGCCCCTGAGAGTAACCAACAAAGCTATGTACCAATTCCAGAGACTTTATCCATTATGCCTGTGTATTGCTTGAGGCAGCACTAAACATTAAGACTGCTGTTCCTCATTATAAGAGAAAAATATTCTTGTTTGCGCCAAAGACTGTTGTGTTCCAGCGGAGAGTATCACCCTTCACAACACTGTGAGGCTGCAGATAGCGGCATTCATATCTATTAAGTGTTTTTGCTATAGTACTGGTTGCCCAAAGGCTATGTCTGCTTCTAGTACACTGTAAATATTTTATATAATGAACAAAATACAGATCATAATGTGTTGCTTTAGCTCATAACAATATGCAAGATAAGCAGTGTTTTTCTGATGCATTTGCAGTTATGGATGGTGACAGTACAGTGCAATCTACTCCTCAGCATCATAGCTGTAGCACATGAAATATGATGTTTATGAGTCAGTTTGATAAACCGTACAGTAATAATGAAATTCATATACTGATCACATAATGTACAAAAGATCCCTAACACTTAGTGCAAAGCAAATGTGCTGATGTGGCAATGTGATATCTGTCTTCCCTAGCATATTCCAGGATACTAATTTGTATTGTTTACCCAAGATTTCCACAGTCAATTTGCATTTCTGTGACACATCGTGACTGTATAATGAACAGCAACGTAGAGGGGCATTCAGATCCTGTTAAACTAGTATCTAGGCAGGTTGCCCTATTAGATTAAATTATTCATCTGTATCAGTTTTAACAAGGTGTCAGGACACAATAGAGCCTCTACCTTGTTTTAGTATGTGGTCACTGGAAAGCCTTTATATTACATGCCTTCCATTTAGATATAGGTGTTATATATAATATTGATAGTATATGAATACAATGTTATTATTTATTATTATAGCGCCATTTATTCCATTTATATGTGAAAAGGGCATGCATAAACAAGTACAATAAACATGAGCAATACAAGCCGTACAAAGGTACAGGAAAAGAGAGGACCCTGCCCGCAAATGTTCTATTAACATACTTTTCCTATCATTACTAGTTTATTTCCACTTTATTGAAGTTCAGGTTATTTTCTAATCTAAGCGTGCGTTAAGTGCTATTTAGCTATAAAAATATACAACAGTGTACTTTAATCATGTTACATTGGTGCGGAGCCTTCCATATAACCAACTCATTGCTGAACCAATCTAAAAAGAGTAATTTCTGCTTGATAACATATACCAGTATAATTAGTGAGGAATGAAGTGGAAGTAAGGACTTTCATCTTCTGAACGAGAACGCACAGATACCTTGCAGGCTGTTTAGGAAAAGCTTTTATATATGCTTACTTATCTGCCGGCAGGCAACAATGAGGTTTCTAAAAATAATTAGCAATCATCTTATTAGGACGTGGGAACTTCTCTTCTACACTGAAACAACTCTGTGTTTAGATTTTGGAGCGTCTGTCTTCATTTATGAGCTATAGCCACATATGGATCAGACCGGTGAAATGGCTTTTATGTGTGCTTCTGTTTTTACTATGTCAGTGCTGGAATCAACAAAAAGCCCTTAACCAAACCAAGATCACATCTAGCAGCTCAGTACAAACAGGGGGATAAGAAAGTATTAGGCCCTGATGTAAAATATTGAATACGGTACAGTAAACGCAACATTTTTATCCTCGGATTTTCACATCTCGGAAGAAATATGTCAACACTCAGATAAATATTATGACAAGTTCTCTTCTGCTTTGACGTTTATGAAGGAGGCTGAAATTTTGCTTTGTTAATAATTTACTCAGACTTGTAAAACTACTGATGTAGGTGAATATTTTTACCATGTCTTCTTTTTCAATCACTGGAAAGTTGGTTGCAAGACACATAGAGTACATTAATGCATAGAAAAGTATTCTGATTATAGCAACAGTATCTAACAAAAAATAATCATACTAATTATCAAGATATGTAACCTGTACTTAACAAGAAGGGAAAAAATGGCACATCCACAGATGTAACAATTTTTCTTCCTTTATTGAAAATTAGTTAAAAACAGCATATGCATACCGAAGAGTCATCCTGACATGTTTCTAACGCAGGTGCGTTCTTAGTCATAGGATATGTCATACTGTTATGGCAATAAATAGTTAATAATTTATATTACTTTATAGTCATTCAGAAATCTTTCAGGCTAGAGGCCTGTTTGTAGGAAAAAGGCCTTGGCCTTGCTCTTTTCCCTAGCTAGCCCTCTCTCCTTCTTCCCTACCACCTTCGGGTTTTCTCTGGCTCAGATTTTATATAATGTTTTGACTTAAAGGAGCCGTATAGAAGTTCTTATCAACGTGTTCTGAATGTACTGTACGAACCCAAGGCTAGTTTAAACTAACTAACACACAGAATATAATTGAATGTTTTTTTCAGAATAAAATGTATATTCAGCATAATATGATGCAATTACCTAGAAACACCCCTAAGGAATGCCCCTTTAATGATAAGTAATAAAACTGCTAACCGCTCCTAAAATAAAGGTCTTTGTCATTAAGCTCTACATTGACATGGGTGTCAGCGTGGTTCTTTCGATGGCGTGGACACACTCAGACAAAGCATCCAATTTGGCGGCAGACAATTAAGATGACAGCCCACCCGAAAGGTGTGGAGGGCATCCATTACAATATGGATGTGTGGGACTATATGCCACCCATAGCCATTTAATGTGTACAAAATAATGTGAAACAAAGAAGGCAATTAAACTGATATTTCCCAATATAAACAGTTTCTTGCTCATGGTTAACCAGAATACAGCCTGATATAGGAGACATAAGCTAAATATTAGACAGAAAAATGTCACAATATTGCATGATTATGCATTGCATCAAGGATGAAAAAAATAAAAAAATAAAAAATATATAAATAAATTCAATGGATCCATGTCACAGAATATATATAAGAAAATAAAATGTGTACAAAAGTATAGATAGCACAATCAAAGATATTTGTGTGCATATACATTAGTCTGTAAATACATATTATTAGAGGGAACATGTGTCCATTATTAAATGTAATATGGATCATTGCAATGATTCATGCCTAGAGGATATTTGTTTTCAATGTCAAAATCCAGAAGTTTTCTCGCAATGAAAAACTTTTTTTCCAATCGGTACCTATAATGGGAGCATTAACCTTTTTGATAGTGTAAAAGGATGAGAAAAAAATGTTATTGTCATGGGTAACTACAATTTCATGTTGCACCTGGATATGAGGCATTACAATTTGAAATATTGGAAAGATGTTCCACAATATGCTTCTTTAAAGCTCTTTTAGTGTACCCTATTGAGCTTGCACAAAGAACATTCTATGCAATAAATCACGTTCTGAACTACAGTTAATAAATGATGCGATGTTATTGATCTGGCTCTTTGGACCAATTCAAGTCTATGACTGAACTTTCCATTGTCCAGCACTCCCATACCACACCTGTTCCATCACCCGGGATTACATGTGTGACCACTCCTTCCTTTTCACATTAACATATACATAATATCAAACTGTACAGAAAGCAGGACATACACATTCTAGTGGTTGGATTTTCTTTGAAGTTGTCAATTTTCTAATGTTAGACATTTAGAATAATTTTGCAATAATACTTTGAACACATTTGAACATGCTTTTTGTTCAGCAACAGAGACTTGTGTGGTGAGTGTGCATATGGGTCATAGAGGTTGAGTGCATTATTATTTTCTTTGAAATAATTGTACTTGTTAATTATAGATCTTTCTGTAGCTTTCAGTAGCTCTCCATAAGTGATTCTTGACACTTGAACAACTCTTCTGTCTGAAAGCTTGTGGGGAACAACTGATGTGCCGGTTTGTGATGAAATTATGTTCTTTCCACTTCTGGATTATGGCTCCTACAGTGCTGAATGGAGCCTGCAGTAGGTTAGAAATTCTGTAATCAATGCTATCAGTTGGTTTTTCAATACTAAACTTGTGAATGTCTTGAGACGGTTCACTGGTTTTACCCATCATGAGATGTTTCTTGTGTGGCACCTTGGTAATGAGACACCTTTTTATAGGCCATCAGTTGAACCAGCTGATATTGTTTTCCTCTAAGTGGCAGGATTGCTTTCTAATTACTGATAGATTTCAAATGGTGTCATGAGTTTCCATGGCTTTTGGTGCCTCTATTTCTTTATGTGTTTAACACTTTTTCCCCATGTCAGTTCTCATTATTACACATAACTTAATTTATGAACATCGATGATTTGATTTATTTGCCTATGTGGATTGCATGGGTTGTTACAGACGTCTACTAAGAAATTCATGTCAACACCAGCTTTAGAATGATATTTTCTTAGAAAATTGGTAACATGTTCAATACTTATTTCACCCAAGGAATATATTACTCAGCACTTTCACCTCATAATTTAAATAGCCAATTAGTATGTATTTGGAGCAAGGGTGCACATCCATATTGTAGTTCAAGGGCAACACTGACAACAATCCCGGGGGTCCTCAAATAATTACAGACACATTTCTGCCATGGCTTAGTTTGGTCATTTAATTCAGTGACCTGCTGCTGTATGGTCAATTCCCCTGTCTACAGGGTTATTTCCTTTTCTCCCCTGTCCAAATATTGATTGTTCCATTTGTTTTTGTTCTCCATTCATGATTTTCTCCTCATCAGATGTTTCTCATCTCCCATTTTTAGTCTGCCCTGTCACACTCTTGGTTGAATTTTATATGTTAACCTTCCACTGCACTTTCTTGCTGACTATACCTCTAGGTCGACTTGTGTTTAAGAGTTAGAGCGTTTCAGCTTAGGGGTTTAACTTATTGGGCAAACACCAGTTCAGATCCTACTGTTACTTGCTTTGTTTTCCTTCCCAGCACATTTTATATCTTTTAGGTTTCTGGGAGATGTTACTTGATCCCCTTATTTGTAGCTCTATTTAACTTCCCCCTTCTACCTTATTAAACATGTTGTAGTTTTCTCACTTTGGCTTTTTGTATCTACCTGCACACATTTTTTTCTCCTTGTTGACAGTGTGTTGTGGCTTCCCCACTGGTCCTACAGTAGGTACGAGAAACCCCTTAATGGCCTTTTAATGAATCAAGTCCAAGGTGGTGTTTTGAATTGTGCAACTAGGAATTTTCTAGGATACACTGGGACCAGTTAGGTGTAGATGCAGTGTCTCTATGTAGTAGGTCTTCCCTTTTTCTTTTACCATGTGTGAGGTGTTTATATTCATAACAATTTGCTTATGTGATATTCATGGCATATCAAATGTATATCAGACCTATAATGATACATTGATACAGGATATTGTTGTCAGGATTTAGGGTAGACCTGCACAACCTGGCAGTTGGTAGAAGGAAAACGTAAAATAGGCTAAATTTCTTTGATCTGCAGACAGACTCGCTTAGCACAAACTTTCCAAATCCTTTTCAAACACTCAAAATTCCAACGTTAAATGGCTTTAAGTATTTTTTGCTCCAAATATTTAGTGTAAACACACCCTAATTTAGCGAATCCAATACAGGCACAGATTAAAGGGAATCTGTAAAAAGATTTTTGTAATCTGAGGACAGCATGCTGTTAGGGTTAACACACAAATTTAAGTGTTGCTTCTGTTATCAAGTTTTGTGCTTTTGTTTACTTGCAATGATTGGTTAATCACCAGGAGCTTATCATTAGACTACATCAGCATGTGAGATCTAGTCCGACCACATTCCGTCCCATGATAAGGAGCTCACTGTCAATAGACTAAGTACATAGGGAGCCTCTGTTTCAAATTACATCTTAGAACCCTGATAGTGTCACATCTGCCTCACGCAGTAAACTAAGTAATACATCGCTGTAAGCAGGGTCTCTTTTCCTACATTATGCTGCTCTCAAATGAGGTAGTTAAAACCTTTTGACAGATATCCTGTAATAGTAAGAAGCAAGTACAAAGTTCTATTAATCATTTTTGTAATATTGACTTCACAGTCAATTTAACCCTATTTTAATCCTGATCGTCATTTAATTTAGAAATGATGTAACATTATGTTTGTTTGCTTGTAGTATGGTAAGCTCAACCTTAGAAGCTTCTTCTTGCGCTTGTTGTAAACTGAATCCCTCTATCAAAAGTTGTATATAGTAATTTCGTCTTTTGTCAAACATAGTGCAGTTTTATTAGTCAGCTGAAGATACACTAATTTAAGAAAGCAATGCATTCAGCTCAAGGACATACATTAAGGATAATATATCAACACCATAAATTAAAATAACTACGTAACAAAACTACCTTCATACAAAAAGGCGTCCTATTCTCTACATTCCCATCTTAATTGTCTCGCTATAAAAATAGAAACACAGATTATTTTCAGGAAAATGGATATTTCTTTGGCTGTTTCTTTTGTTGTAGAAGCAGCAGCGGCCCTGTTTGTATTTACATTCAGTCATTTATTGCCCATTAAAGAAGTAATGCTATGTTAATGTAAGAGAAAAAAAATCAATGGTACTCAGATCAGTTGCTGTGGGGAATCAGAGGAGCAGCTGGTTTGCAAACAGAAAGCCCACACAGATCAATGAAATTACAAGCTAAATCTGCTGATGCTCACAAACCGCTCTGGCATTGTGATGCCTAACCTTCTCAAGTTCAAGATCTCTGGCATAACTGTAACTGCTTCAGTGCAGAGGAAAAAAAGAGCCTTCCATTAACGTGTTGGAATGTCATTGACAGTCAGTGTATAATGCACAGGAGTGAAAAAAACATCTTTCCCTCATAATATTTTCCAATTTTTTTTATTTAGAAGTGCTGATTCACTAACAAGAACCATTTTGTATTAGAGGCATGAAAAAGTTTATATAATAAATTATTTTTCAATGAAAAAACATTTTTGTCCTTTTTTATCATAAAGTGAATATATTAAACTAATTTAGAATTTAATTACCTGGTATTATTGTAAGATTTACAAAAAGAGTTTTCTATGTTTTTAGATATTCAAGATGCAAGATCTCTATCAACTTTTTAATGCTTTTTAGCTAAAAAAGGATTGGACAGTGGAACATTGGAGAGGAGTAACTTTCTCTGAGAATATATAAATAAAAAATTGCCAGGAAAATGGAACTTCCATGTGTGATGTAAAAGGGCGTGAAAACAAGAAAAAACATCTTCCTTTGGTTCCTTTTACACTATCGTATCTCCTGTCATGCTGCCTATATGGACTCCATACTGACAGCACACAGATAATGTCAGCTCTTGTGCTTGTGCGCATTAACTATTTTCCATATAGACCTTGGATATGCATGGAAAAAATCACAACATACTAATCCAATTTATGGACCATACTTAGGGGCAGACTGGACTGGGGGGCAAGGGGGCACCTGCTCCCCGGGCTGGTCCCCAAGCATTTGTGAAGGCCACCCATCATCTGCTGATTTTGAGGCACTAGGCCAGCACTATACCTTTAAATATGTACATGTTCTGGCCTGCTTCAACTCAGCACAGCAGATCCTGTCTGTACCCACGTCACACTGCCTTCTTCTGCCTGCCGGAGAGGAGCTTTAGTGTGTGAGCAGTGAAGGAAGTCAACATTGTTGTATCCAGGTAAGAAAGGTTTCCGGATACTACTGGTGCATATAAATAAATAAACCAACTTAGTATCTCTAAGGGCCCAGTTACACACACATTGTGCAGAGATTGTTTGCATATCTCTGGTTGCAGTGAAATCATGGACACAATGTTCCATTTTGTGCCCGTGTACAAATGTAACAATGTGTCCATGATTTCACTGCAACCAGAGGTACAGTTGTGGCTAAAAGTATTGACACCCCTGCAATTCTGTCAGATAATACTCAGTTTCGGCCTCAAAATGATTGCAAACACAAATTCTTTGGTATTATTATCTTCATTTAATTTGTCTTAAATGAGAAAACACAAAAGAGAATGAAGCAGAAAGCAAAACATTGATCATTTCACACAAAACTCCAAAAGTGGGCCAGACAAAAGTATTGGCACCCTCAGCCTAATACTTGGTTGCACAACCTTTAGCCAAAATAACTGTGATCAACCGCTTCCGGTAACCATCAATGAGTTTCTTACAATGCTCTGCTGGAATTTTAGACCATTCTTCTTTGGCAAACTGCTCCAGGTCCCTGATATTTGAAGGGTGCCTTCTCCAAACTGCCATTTTTTGATCTCTCCACAGGTGTTCTATGGGATTCAGGTCTGGAGTCATTGCTGGCCACCTTAGAAATCTCCAGTGCTTTCTCTCAAACCATTTTCTAGTGCTTTTTGAAGTGTGTTTTGGGTCATTGTCCTGCTGGAAGACCCATGACCTCTGAGGGAGACCCAGCTTTCTCACACAGGGCCCTACATTATGCTGCAAAATTTGTTGGTAGTCTTCAGACTTTATAATGCCATGCACACGGTCAAGCAGTTCAGTGCCAGAGGCAGCAAAGCAACCCCAAAACATCAGGGAACCTCTGCCATGTTTGACTGTAGGGACCGTGTTCTTTTCTTTGAATGCCTCCTTTTTTCTCCTGTAAACTCTATGTTGATGCCTTTGCCCAAAAAGCTCTACTTTTTGTCTCATCTGACCAGAGAACATTCTTCCAAAACGTTTTAGGCTTTCTCAGGTAAGTTTTGGCAAACTCCAGCCTGGCTTTTTTATGTCTCGGGGTAAGAAGTGGGGTATTCTTGGGTCTCCTACCATACAGTCCTTTTCATTCAGATGCCGGCGGATAGTACGGGTTGACACTGTTATACCCTTGGACTGCAGGGCAGCTTGAACTTGTTTGGATGTTAATCGAAGTTCTTTATCCACTATCCGCACAATATTGAGTTGAAATCTCTTGTCAATTTTTCTTTTCCGTCCACATCTAGGGAGGTTAGCCACAGTGCCATGGGCTTTAAACTTCTTGATGACACTGCGCACGGTAGACACAGGAACATTCAGGTCTTTGGAGGTGGACTTGTAGCCTTGAGATTGCTCATGCTTCCTTACAATTTGGTTTCTCAAGTCCTCAGACAGTTCTTTTGCCTTCTTTCTTTTCTCCATGCTCAATGTGGTACATATAAGGACACAGGACATAGGTTGAGTCAACTTTAATCCATGTCAACTGGCTGCAAGTGTAATTTAGTTATTGCCAACACCTGTTAGGTGCCACAGGTAAGTTACAGGTGCTGTTAATTACACAAATTAGAGAAGCATCACATGATTTTTCTAACAGTGCCAATACTTTTGTCCACCCCCTTTTTTATGTTTGGTGTGGAATTATATCCAATTTGGCTTTAGGACAATTGTTTTTGTGTTTTTCATTGAAGACAAATTAAATGAAGATAATAATACCAAAGAATTTGTGATTGCAATCATTTTCAGGAAGAAACTGAGTATTATCTGACAGAATCGCAGGGGTGTCAATACTTTTGGCCACAACTGTATGCGATCAATCTCTGCATAATTATCTGTGTGTGTAACTGGACCTTAAGTAAATAATTCTATTTGTGCAGAAATATTACATATCCTTTTTTAAAAAGAAGAGCATAACTCAATAACTAAATTAAAAAAATATTGTCTATATTAGTAAATGATTAAAAAGATAAATAACATAAAACTGATAGAGGCTAGCATAAAAACTTGAATGTATGTAAGACATGGTAAATATAAATAAAGTAGTGCTCTGCTTTGAGGATGAATGCTCAAAAATAGATTGTATAACACTCTAAAGATTTTAGCTAAATATAAAGATAGAACAGATCCTATAAAAGCATTCAACATTATATGTATGCAATGGTAAGTATATATGTTCACCTATAAGAAATACACATGAAGCTTGTTTCGCAAATAGCTTAATCAGGGACACAATTCCATATTTCCTGTCCTTTTGCTGCTTATTGACAGTACAGAAACTGCACATGGAATCATGTCAGACATTTTACTTGTGTACATGGGTTATTTTCCACATAGACTTCATGTAAAAAATGCAGCATACACTAGACAGATCATGTTTTTGGACCATACTAATACATATAAATAATGCAGATAAGCACTCAAAACTGCAAATAGAGTGAGTGACGTCTGTAGTTTGTAGATGTGACTGGTCCGCAAAGTGAGGCACTCATCTAAACATAGCCTTGTAAAGATAAAAGGACTAAACAAGCACCAAATTAACAGTAAATTGGGATTAGACTCAACATACAAGATAATTTTTGCTTATCACTAGTAAAGAGCTTCCAGGATTACTTGCAAATTGATAATTAGCCATAATTAGCAATGAATGTAAAGTTGCTGCATTCATTACAGTTACATTCAGAATAATGATGTCAGTTAAACAATTAAAAAAATCAAAACTGAATATAAAATGAAGTGTGAACAAATGTTCTGAAAATCATGGTATGTAAATTTAGGGGATACAGTGAGATAGGTTCAGAAATACATTCAAGTTGCTAACTATATTCGAAATATATACATTTTTAGGATTATTAGATTTTAAGTTACTGAAAACTTTTAAAAAGTTGCTTTTTTAATTTAATGAGGACCCAGCACCACATTCTAAACAAAATACTGTCATAATAAAAATATAGATAATACAGATAAAAAAATTGCTGAGGTCAGATTATTTAAGAAACTTTTATAAAAGAAGCAAAGTAGTTAAATCCGTCAGGTCCCCAATGTTCTCCAGTCCAACAGGCATTCACCCGTGTTATAACTAAAATTCCTTCCTAACTAGCCCTGTGTAATGTTTTTCACTTATCTCAATGTTTAAAAAAGTATTTGTAGGCTCCCCTTTTCATATGCTAAGTAGGTTTTTGAGTAGTTGATGGGAGTAAATTCACTAGATTTGTCAGGCCTCCTGTGGGCATTATACCATCATTTCAATAAGCCAGCATTAACACCATTTCCTGGAAACTTGCATGCACGCTGCTCATTTTGGCAGCATCACTGTGCCTCTGGAGCCGGGTGTATGCATTCTGGCATCAGAGAGGTGCATTGACGTACAGTATATGTTTCTCCAACCATGCGCAGTGCATCTCTCTAGAGCCAGGACGCACACCCTACTTCAGATACACAGGTACACTGCTGAAATAAGCCGCACGCATGCACGAGATTTCAAGGAGTTGGCATCAACACTGGCTCATGAAAATCATGTTATCACAGCCGTGATTACATGGAAAGTGGACCGACTAGTCTGGGGAAAATAATGCCCCATTGACTACTCAAAGCTGTAATTAGCATAGGAAAAGTGGATCTTCTAAATAATTTTTTTAAATTATTATGTTAAGAAAATAATATTAGATATGTCTGGTTAGTTATATAGATGTGAATGCTGCTGGGTTGGAGGGCATGGGAAACCGGAGAGATTCCCTTTAAGTCTCGAATTTCAGGGAGAAATTTTCATTTAAAGGGACACTGTCAGGTCATTTTTCAGTACGATACTAATATTACCCTTGAATTGAATAGTGCCTGGGCAGGCCTTTAAAAAACATGGAAAATCATTATTGTACCATTTGTAGTTTCCATGTTATCAGCATTGTGAGACCCTGCAGGAAGCTCTTGGATTAGACCTCTCCATTATAACCAAACAGGAATAGTCCTGTGCTGTATAAACTGTCATGTAATTATGCATTCCCTCTCAGCAGCTCTCTCCTCCCTTCTCCCTTTGCTCTCAGACAGTGCAGTGTCAGGTTTCAGTAGCTTCTGTTCTGATGAAGACAAGGAGGGAGAGAGCTATTGCCGATCTGACTTATCTACACCCCATCTGTTACTGTAAGCAGGCATCTTGCTGTGACAGTTTCTGTGTTGTATTTCCCCTTTTTCTTAGCTGCAGACAGAGGGGAGAATACAGTCCCCACAGTGATCCCTTGTGCAGTGATGTGGTGTGAGTATGTGACATGCATATTCATACATGGGGAGGGGACAGCAGAAAACTAAGTGGATCATTAACTGTGATTGGCAGAAGGAATAAATCTCTTTATTTGAGGTTTACAGAAGATAGGAGGGAAATATAAATAAAAGAAATACATTAATAGAGAGAGTTTAGAGTGAGGAATTACAAAATGATAGCAGTTACATATGGATTTTTGACCTGACAGTTTTCCTATAAGGAACTAAATGTGGGAAAAAGCTCCTTCATATGATAAACAATTATTACAATAATGTCATATCTTACACATTCCATCTTTACTTGGCTGAATGTTGTACTATAAAGATCAGCCAATTTATTCAGATGTAAATGAATTCTACTCAGAATTAACAAAATCTGCATTCTTGAGAATATAGGCTTTTATAATTTGCTCTTCAGAGATTCAACAAAATAGTTGTCTTCTATCTTTCTCTGCTGTAGACTGCTGTCAAATGGTTAAAAAACATACATATACGTACTTCAATGCTCACTTCTATAACTGCCTCCTCTGCTCCCCACTTCCTGTTTGCTATCGTCTTCATGCTTCCATCATGTGTTATCTATGGCTTGATGTTCACTCAAGAACACGACCTACAGTTGTGAGAAACCTGTAAGAACATTCACAGTTACTTCTGTGTTCCTCTTGCAGCCAGATGTCCAGGCCTGGAGTAAACACCCAATTGGGATTTACAGTCACAGTCCCCAGGAGTCACTACACAAGCACAATGTCCTCCAGGACCCATGACCAGAAGTCCGAGACCAGACCACACGGAGTAACTTCTGAGGCATGTTCACCACTAGAATTTACCGCCTACAGTGAACACTGGGTTGGAAATGCAGTGTAATGACATCATGGAGAACCTGGCATAGATCAACTGCGGTGGCCAGAGAGTTGAGCAGTAAAGAGAGTATGAGGTTTTTTTTCTTTCTATGTTTTATGTTTATCATGCTCTAGGAGCATATATGCTCCAGATCATAATAGGGAGCATTAATTTCACAGAGAATAACTTTGCTGTGAATTTAATTTTCTGGTAAAACAACCATGATCTGGTGAATTCCAATTTTGTTAGATCAGCTCATTTCTTCTATATTAGCAAAAATATATATTTGTATCCTTATGCTTGCACAACACCAACATATCTTACACTTCTTTCCTATTAGGATATCAAATCTGTTTTCTCTATTTCTTTCACACACTAAAAAAAGCTATAGAGTATTAGAAAAACATGTCTCCATTCTTTCAAAAGCAGCACCACAATTGCCCACGGGATGTGTCAGGTATTCCAGCTCAACACTCAAATGGCTGGAGGCAGCAACATTTTTCTAGTCCTGTACTAGCACTTTAGTGCCTGTATAAACCATTAAAGTTCTACACAAACTCACACATACAGGTTTCTTTTTGGGTTTGCCCCTTATCACAAAGTGTGAAAGGACAATTAACAGTGTTTGATGATGGTTGTTAAATGACTACTACATGCAATTTGTTCGATGGCCATTCAATTTCCACAGAACGATAGTTTATATACATAAAACAATGATTTTAAGCTTGTAATTTGCTTTTTGGTAGGTGATTGCTGGTGTACTCATTTCCCATTTATCAATCTTATCTTGTCACAAACGGGAGAGAGCAGATGGGCCACGTTTGAAGCCACCCACCATATGCCACTACTGATGGGGGAAAACATATAACTAGTTATCCCCTAAAGGCCCTGAAGATGGGGCAACTGAAACGCGTTGGAAGCAGAACGTGATGAAGATGGCAGATGAGTTGGAGTTGTATGTGGCGCTCCATAAGACTGACGTGTCATTATCTGAAGGACACTGAACTTGATGAGGTTGTCTGAAGTGTGAACCTTGGAGTATGAATTGGTGAGAGCGTTCCATTTATTGGAACGAGATTTATTTCTCCTTCACATATATTGCCTATGTTGGATGTGATTTCCCGCACTGTCTCCTGTCCTGAATATTTTCTATATGATTAATAACTCAAGTTTGGAAAAATAATAAGGATGTTTAATAACAGGAAAATAAGACAATTCAAATAACAATTATAATAAAGATAACAATAAAACCTATCTTCAATGTCCTCTAATTAGAGACAAATAGAAATGCATCTATATATCAATAGTCATGGCAGAGAGAGAGAGAGAGATAGAGAGAGATAGAGAGAGAAAAGTTACATGGAAGATATGGATTAGAAATTGAGGTGATACTTAGGCCAGATTTGATGGTCTTATTCCATGGTCCAAGGTAGAAAGAGAGAGAGTGTCTTGATTTCACCTCCATTTATAGTACAGATTTCACATCCATACCCACATACAACCCACGACTCCGCCCTTCTTCAGTATCTTCTGTGGCAATCTTATGTGACATTATTGGTCGCAGTGGTAATCATCTCCCTGCGGATGGCGTCCTTGTATTAGGAAAGAAAGCCTTGTATAGGATGGGTTTACCACCATCTTGGCTGGCTCCAAGATGTCCATCTGAAGCATAATTGGTTCATTATTCAAAACACCACAAGCATTGTATAGCAATATACATCTCCATAGGCCGGAGACGGGGTGTCTATCTGAGGAGCAATGGTCAATACTCCAAACCCACAAAGGCTGTATACACATGTAAATGAGATTAGGTGGCAAACAGTGTCTATATTGAAGATCCACAGAGGATGCGTATTCCTCTATCAGTCCAGGAAGCTGCAGGACCAATGTTCTTTTTGTATGTAAATGCAACCTTTACTATCTCACACAAAAGAAAACAGGCCTTCTGGCCTAACAGATCACAATCTTGTATATGATTGAAGAGTCCTGGAAATATTCAGCTCTCATAAACTCCAATATGGAGTTCAGCGATTCCAATAAATTTAAATTGTCCATGTTGGCTTCCAACACATAACTTGAGGGCATACAACAGAAATAGAGTTGAGTCAGATTAAAACACAAGAAAGGCGATTCTGATATTCTTCCTATTGAACTAGATTGTAAAATCCATTAATTTGTATGATTATATCTATGCAATAAAAATATTTTGAACATAAAACCTAAGAAAGGTACCTTGTACGCCTTGAACTCTATGGTGTGATCACTCGGACATTGCGGTATCACACATTTGTGAGTGAGGAATTGTGGCGTTACCCTTTTTGACCCGCTCACAAACGAGATGTGTTTGTGTGTTTGTCTTGTACGTTGGTCCAGGTGCAACCCTTTTTCAATGAAAACTGAGTAAAGGTTAAGTTTTAATTGCACTAAGGCTGCCTTCAGATTTGCAGATGCCTCCGCAGCGTTTTGCGGAGGCATCTGCAAGCATCTGCATGCAGACGGCAGCCCCTATGTTTATAATGGAGCGCACGGTGTCTGCAGATGCTTGCAGACCGCCGGGCGCACCCATTCACTCCTATATGTGATCTGTGCGCAGGCGGATGCCTGAGTACAGATCACACACTCTGCAGATGCAGATGCTTGCAGATGCCTCCGCAAAACGCTGCGGAGGCATCTGCAAATCTGAAGGCAGCCTAACCTCAATTGCTACTGTAGTGTTCCACACTAACCGACTGTTGGGTTTCTTAACACCTATCAGTTGGTAGTTGATACCCAGCTACAACTTCCATTATATAACTACCGTGAAATTGATATCAGTATTGCTATATAATCCTGAAATTAAAAGGAGAATTTTATAGAGCTATAACTGTTCATTTTAATCAGGAAAATTGTGGAAATGCATTATACGGCCATTGTGAAATGAATTGTCAATGTAAATACACCATCTAGATCAACAGTGGTAAATCTACATCAGCAGTGGCGTAACTCAAGACCAAATAGACCCACTAACAATCCTACCACTAGCATTTTGCTCACATGCATGAGCCTATTGAGCCTCAGTTGCACTGCCAGATAGATAGATGCAATAAAGACATTTCACCCTCTCTGGAAAAAAATAAATATATAAGTCTTACAGGAAATGCAACAATAAAATAATGTTCTAAGTGATACTTCTAAATTATGCAGTTAAAGAGTTATTAAATAATACTGTTATTGAGCAAAGTTCACTATACCATGACTAATATTACCAAAAATATCACTATACAAGAAAAATGCCACCACACCTTGAACATATATTAACAATACATAGTGCTTGAGCAGAATCACTATCCTGTTACTGATCAAAATACATTATACCAAGATCAATAAACCAATAATAACGCATACACGGGACAAATACCATATGCTATCATTTTAATCGTACTAATTAGGTAATTGCCTTCCTCTGTTTTGGGATGGTTTCATGTAAATAAGTTGCATCAGGCTCAGTTCTTGGAGTCTGTTACAACTCAGCCGATGTAAGAGTCAAATGGCCTTCTTTTGGAGAAAAAATATCAGGATATCCATTGTAGTTCATGTATTACACTGAAATAATTGCACAGGCCACATTTTACTTTTGGAAAAAAAAACAGTTAATCACTCCACACCAGGTGCATTGATTTTCATGTAGCTCTAGTTACTTTCTGAAATCAATAGTGTATCCAGATGGTAATTCCAGATGGTTTAAAATTAATAGGTGATGCACCCATGGTGTTTTTGTGTCAAGAAAAAAAGATCTAAATGAATAATGTGGTAAATTTGACTGGCATGTGATACTTTTATTTTTGCTATGATTTCCTATTTGGTTTACCCCACCCTCTCTCTCTCTCTCTCTCTCTCTCTCTCTCTCTCTCTCCCTGTCTTGCTCTCTTGCTTTCTCTCTCTTACCCTCTTCCCATCTATTTTTAAAAATACAAGTTTTGAGCTACATTTACTATTCTTATTCTTATTATTTTAAAAACCCTAGCTATACAGTACATAAAAATATACATCAAGATCCTTATATCTAGAAAACACATTTTTATTTATGATATGTAAATCGAAAGTAACTGAGCACTTTAAAACTGGTGAGGTTATCACTCTGCACTAAAATACCACTGTCAGCAGGACACAGACGCCAGTCTGGGGTGCCCACTCAGAGCTGTTAGCCACAATAAATAATCCACAACAGAGAAAGCAAAAGAAAATGAGCTGCACTCACCGGTCCGGATAGTCCTTTTTATTGTACGGT
The DNA here is from genome assembly GCA_033576535.1 of Allobates femoralis. Taxonomy (NCBI): domain Eukaryota; kingdom Metazoa; phylum Chordata; class Amphibia; order Anura; family Aromobatidae; genus Allobates; species Allobates femoralis. Next base: position 287,659,235 of record JARQOC010000001.1, read on the forward strand.
TATATCGGTGCAGGGAGGGGGTGATGGATCCACGGACTACAGTGCTGTTTTGCACCTCAGCGCTTCTACCAGCATCGCAGACCGTGGATCCATCACCCCCTCCCTACACCGATATAACCGTACAATAAAAAGGACTATACGGATCGGTGAGTGCAGCTCATTTTCTTTTGCTCTCCCTGTTGTGCATATATATTTATCCTCTTTTGGAATTCTGAGTTGTTAAAGGGGGATCTATTATAGGGGTCTTGAAAGGGGCCACCTGGATCGCTGTGCATCCATTTAAATACCAGCTTACAGTGCTGCTCCATTTTTTCTATCTATCTATCTATCTATCTATCTATCTATCTGTCCGTTTAATACAGAGGTCCCCAAATCCAGGCCTCAAGGGCTGACAACAGTGCAGGTTTTCAGGATTTCCTTAGTATTGCACAGGGCTTAGAATCATTACCTGTGCAGATGATCACATTAGCACCTGTGCAATACTAAGGAAATCCTGAAAACCTGCACTGTTGGCGGCCCTTGAGGCCTGGAGTTGGGGACCTCTGGTCTAATGTAAAAGGAGAAAGAAAAAAAGGGCTTCACGATCGCGCTGTCCTCAAAGATAATAAATCCACGTACCCATGGACTTCGACCAACTCTTTATTCCACTGTAAACTCTACGCTTTTCGTGTACACACTGTACACTTCCTCAGGAGTTGAAGTTACACTAATATCACACATCACACTTGTTATATACAACCCTCCCCAGGAAATGTGGTAGGCAACACGTCACATGATCACAAACATCACATAAAACTATTACACATTATTTGCAATAAAAACTACTTAAAAAACTTTGTTTTAAAAATGTCATTCAATTTCATAATAAACATTCACAAAATAATGCACATATCAATAAAAAAAATCAAGTTGTATCATAGAAATTATTTTGTCTCCAACTGCTCTTAAAACATCACTTCAGGGATATTGGAGGACTCGAACCCAGAACTGGTCTCTGGGTCTCCACATTCCTATTCAAATCACACCCATACTCAACCCAAAAAGATAGACACCTCAGCACATTCCCTACAGAATTACAACAGCTACTTTCATCACATTATATGAAGCGCCCTAAAACACATCACATAAATTATCATAAAAACAATATCAAATCGATACTTGAGATAAAAACATTAGCGCGTTCTTATAATTCTAAAGGATTATTGCCTATATCCAGTATATATAAAAAATATATATAATTTTTTTTTTATTTTGTCCCTGGTATTTTTTTTAAAATCTCTATAGTCCTCAGATCATCCCCTTATCAGGAACCACAAGGCGTCGATCTTACAAGGAGCATTCCATCAAAAATATTTATATGCCCAATCCTACTGTATATATTAACCCACAAGGCTATGCATTCCAATGAGTGTTCTTAGTGTCTCCTAAAACAGCACCGCTATAGCGCTGATCGGTGCCGACAATTTAACAATCCTCCCTTCAATATTTATCTCCCGTAGAAAAAAGCAATAATGCATTCCCATGTAACACAGTGACAGGGAATCTAAATCCCCTACTCAGATAGCTATGTACTTTTTTTGTTCTCTACATTCTATGAACAGTACAAGACTTTTAACTGGTTCATACTCATAGCATCTAATGTCCCCAAACTATTTGAAGAGGTCGGACACTTCATTCAACCCATACGGCTGCAGAGTTTGTAATTTGTGAATCCGGTAGATTTCTTTCCTCATTAAACGAGTGTCCCTGTCAGGGGTACCTTCCGGCACATGATCAATTGCGATCACTCCAAAGCATAATTCTTTATTATGTTTAATTAGACAATGTTTAGATAGCCCATGGGCCAAAAAACCTTCCCTAATGTTATGTCTATGGGAGTTCATTCGGTTATGGAGTTCTTATGTCGTTTTCCCCACATATTGTAGTCTGCAATGGCAAATGATCAAATAGATCACATAAGAGCTTTCACAATTCAATGAGAATTTGATATTTAAAGACATATTGTCTTTCAATATCAAATTCTCATTGAATTGTAAAAGCTCTTATGTGATCTATTTGATCATTTGCCATTGCAGACTACACTAGACTTACATTATAGTCCAAGATGATAAAGGAAAATAGTAATTTTGTAATAACAGTATTAGGTTCATGAATTCTAGTAAAGTATACAATGGAGATGGGTATCCATTAATACATTTTATTTAAGCACAGTAGCACTTTATTATTAAGTTAAATAAGCACTATAGTCACTTTAAAGATAAGATAAACTAAACCGTTAGTAGAGGGAGCTGTAAAATGGTGGCGAACTTAAAAAAAGCCTAGTGCGCATGCGCTGGAGTCGCAAGATGGCACCGCGCAAACTTCCTGTAGTTGCTAGGAAACGACCTGTGACAAGTTTGCGCAGTCCCAGCGTAGGCGGTAAACATATGAGGATAATGGTGGAAGCGTGGACAGAAGGTAATAAGCACACTGTTGATGTAAATGACACATTAGTGCGGACACCTGCAGTAATTAAGCCTCTGGTAAAGATATAAGGTAAATACAAACAACATATGTAGATTTGGAGATAACTGTAAACAAATAAGACAATAAGTGACTAAATGCAAGAGAGATATGAAGTTACTAACACTATGTATAGAAGCTCAGTAACATGAAGAAGATAATAAGTTGTAATTGTTTATGTAAATGAATGTGTATATAATGTCTGGACTAGCTGTGTCTAGATGCTAGAGGAAAGGCTGATGAGCCTGAAATGTTGCACAATGCACCTGAGGGCCTAATGAAGGCAGAATTTGGATGTACATTGGAGTGCTGCTTCCCTTTTTGTGGATATTGGAGTAAGCAATGAGAGAAACGCTTGGAAAGATTTGCACCCAGCCACTTCATCCATCTATCTATCTATCTATCTATCTATCTATCTATCTATCTATCTATCTATCTATCTATCTATCTATCTATCTATCTATCTATTCAAGTATTTGCTTCACTTCTAGAGTATAATGACTTTTAATTATATAGCTTTATAATCCTTTTTCATTTTCTGTACTAGTAACAGTGAAATAAAGTAAGGAACAGTCTTTTTCTATTTAAATTCTTTCCATATTTTCTTTCTATAGTTACATAGTAACTGCAGCTTGAAATGAATGGATTAGAAGAAGTGCCTTTGACATACATTTTCATCACTTTAGAGATTGTGTCATCTTGTAGCAAACTTTCTGATAATGAAGTACATGGTAGAAGGACACTTTGGACGTTGAAACATTAATATGCTACCTCTTAATGCAGCACTGCCCCTTACATTAGTACACGTATTAGCAGGAAGCTTATGGCATTTTAATTATTCAAATCTTAAGTATGTTTAATCTTTGAACTAGCGGAAAAAATGGGAGCAAGTAAACAGGTCTCTCAAACTTTTCTTGCCAACCTTCAAAGGTCAGGGCTGGCTGTGGCACCTAAATTCGAAAGTAATTAGTTCGAGATTTATGGGGATTGCATGCCAATCTTCTAGTAGCTTAGATGTGACATAGTGAATAACCTTTGTCAATCCCAAGAGATGTGCAAATAGATGAAAAGATAAATAGCAAAATATATCTCTTGCTTAGGGGCAGATGATCACTTTGCCCATAGAATGAAATGCCAAGCATAAAATTTAAATAGAGGTTTTTAATGGTTTTGCAAAGTCTATAAAAGTCATAATTGTTGGCAAATTGCCCTTCTTTTAATAATGGACTAAAAAATCAAGTCAATATGGCATTATAATTTTTTTTAGTAAAAAGACCAATGATAATGAAAGAAATAAAATGTACCTATGTTTGGAAAAATATACATTATACATTTATATACCTTGGGAGTTTATCCACATTTTTCACTTTAAACCAACAAATGTAAATGTATTTTATTGGGATTTTATGCGATACACCAACTCCTAGAAAGTTCAACTTTGGTCTCATCTCACTAGATTTTTGTTAGGGTGCTTTCACATAACGATTTTTTTCCTGTCCTACTTTTTGTAGGATCCCACGGACAGGAAAGGACACCACAGGGGGTGACCTATTCTGTGTCCGGGTCCGTGATTATCACAGATCCGGACACAGTGGAGCACTTTCACTTCTGTAATGTATAATATACAATGTATAATAAACCGCGGTAACTGTGGTCATGTGACCCGATGATACTCTGTGACATCATCACAGGTCCTGTAAGCACACGGACCTTGCTGGGAGGCAGCGGTGGATCCCGGATAGGTGAGCATAGTGATTTTTTTATTTTTAACTCTTTCTTTTACTTAATTACACTTCTGCAATGTATATTATACATATACAAATCGGATCCCACAAAATCAAATGCCAATTAGGCCAAATCCGATCCGATTCGACCCCCGTAGGATAACATGGGGGCCAAATCCGATCCATGGCTGTCTGTTTTACAACGGACAGTCACGAATGCAGAAAAATCGTTATGTGAAAGCACCCTAACACATACTAGCAATGTCCTTCACATGTCCAAAATGCTATGTGTGGTGGAAATCTAACTCACTATATCATCAACTTGAAATCACCCTCCCCACTGTCAAACAAGGTGATGGAAGCGTCATGCTGTTGGGATGCTTTCTTACGGAGAGATAGGCAAGCTGGTCGTAGTTGATGGGAAGATGGGTGAAGCTAAATATAGGACAATCCTGAGGAAAACTTGTAAGAAGCTGTAAAAGACTTTAGACTAGGATGTAGGTTTACCTTCTAGCAGGAAAATGATCCACAAGATACTGTCACAGCTACAATGGATGATTTAGATCAAAGAATATTCATTTATTTAAATAGCCCAGACAAATTCTAGACCTGCATCTCATTGAGAATCTGTGGTATGGTATCACAGTAGAGGTATAATATCCTCAAAACCATGTAACTCACTGAAAAGGGATAATAAAATTTAACTTTCATTAATGGATAATTATAAATAACCCCCCAAAAATGCATTCTTCAAAGGTACTGTATATGGGTGGAGAGCTGAACTGTCGAATCAGTGTCTTTAAATAAAGTTAAGGTCAAGTTTTGGCCCTGAACTGGTTGTTTTTAAAAACCTCCCAAACATCAAAGGGTCCACTCATCCCTAAATACAAATTTAATGACTTTTGTTGCTTAAGTGACTTTTGCATAGTGATATCTTTATTTTTTTTTAGATAACAATAACCACACTTGTAATTCTATACACATACATATATTTGTAGTTAAAATATTGAACACCATTTTCAAGCTTAGAGTCAACTGCTCTCTTCAATGCTCTTGAGGTTGTGGCGTCCCAATGCCTGATGTGCAAAATGCCAGTCTTTTTTCACTTATTAAGGTCTAAAATTTGCGTGTGTGTGTTCTAATGTGCATGTCAACAGAGTAACCTATACAGTGAGAATTTATCCTCTGAGATCTGCATTCTGTAAGATTAGTTAATTATAGATACAATTTATTTTAATTTTATGTATATTTTTTCTCAGTTATTTTTTTTAGAGCAAATAAAAATATGAATTAATCTTATTACATAGTATATACTTCATGCATCTTACTTTTGCAGACTTGTCCATTTTTATCATGGTTCATAAATCTCTGACAAGCTACAAAAAGCATCTCAGGTTATAGAATACATGTTTATAGAATGCTGAAAAGAATCATACCTGTCTGCCTCATCAGATGCCTTGTTGTGGAGAAATCATCTTTCAACACTATATAAATGAGCTGTTCCAGACCATGGGGTGGATGTTACTTGGAAGATAACTCCGCCTCCAGAGCTTCTTTTAAATAAATGGGGGAGTTACCAGTGTGAGATAAGAAACTGACACAGAACAGGTGAACTAAAATTTGATTTCTTGCAAACACATTTTTTGCAGCTCACTGGGCTCTGCTGTACTGTAACAATGTTGCAGCACTATCTGCCTGTGAGATGGAAACTTAAGCTGTGAGGAACCTGCATATAAGGCCGGTTTCACATTGGTGTTCGGGTGTGCTTTGTCTGGGTAGCAGACACAAGCGGTGTCCCGGACGCAGCCATCAGCAAGTGAACGCAACTGATAGAATCTGTATGCATTCACTGTGAAAAGAGAGGAAAGAGGAGAGAGGAGAGAGAGGAAAGAGTACAGAGAGGAGGCAGAGGACAGAGAGGAGGCAGAGGACAGAGAGGAAAGAAAGGACTAAGAGAGAGAGAGAGGAAACAGGAGACAAAGGAGAGGACAGAGAGGAGAGAGAGGAAAGAGAAAGGACAGAAAGGAGACAGAGGACAGAGAGGAGACAGAGGACAGAGAGGAGACAGAGGACAGAGATGAGAGTAAGAGACATTGATTTTCTATGGGTTTGGCTATGTGAATGCATGTGTTCCCTGTTTTGACCTGCCAATTGCAATGCATTCACATAGGCTCCCTTTCATCGTTTCTCTGGAGGCTTGTGTAGAAAATAAGCTCTGTGCGATGCACAAAAAATGAAACTAGATGCATTTTCCATGCGTCTGCAAAAACATGTTTTGTACGCAAGCGAACGCAAACACAGCAGAACGCAGACAGACGCAGGCACACTGTCTCCCTATGTTAAACATAGGAATGCTGTACGCGTGCGTTTGGATGCATTCACAGACACTGCGTTGTGAATGCTAGTCTGAATACCAGCCTAAGTAATCACATACAGCTCTGCAGTGAGATCAGGAGGGCAGATTGCAGGAATCACACATCACACTTGTAACTCAGCTTTTATTTAAAATAAGCTCTGGAGGAAAAGTTATTTTCCAGTCCCATAGTCTCATCATTTACATAAAGTGATAAAAGATGATTTAACCATAACAAAGCATTTGATATGAGGCATACAGGTAGGACATTTTTCAGAATTCTATAACCTGTATGCCCACATTAATAGTTTAGGAAGGTCAAAGTGGTAAAAGGTACCCTTTAAATAAATCATGAAATAAGGACATGTGCTTTGTATCTTACTTAGTCATTTGATAGAAAGATTTAATGCAGGCTGAAATGCCACACATGTACACCTGGTAATTTTGTCATTGGAACCATTTATAAGTAAAGACAAGAGATGAGCTTTCGAAGTTTGGGTTCGGTTCGCCATTCGGGCATATCTTTGCCAAACAGATCGACGAAGAGTTCGCCAAACTTCAGAACCCCATTCAAATCATTGGGAGTCAAAATCAGGGGCCTAGAACACACCTTCAAAAGTCCCCAAAAAGTGACATACACAGCTCATATCGTTTTACAGTGGAGCCCTAGTGTTTTGGCACAGCCATTACCTTCCTATACTATGACTTAGCAAGCTTCAGTGCTGCTGTCACCATACTTCCAGGCCTGCTCATGAACCTCAGACATATTTACTGCTTCCCCCTCCTCTGATTGGTTAAAGACAGAGTTAACCCTGCTAACCCTGTCAGCCGGCGTCTGTGATTGTCAGTATGGTAACTGAACTGACGTCAGATTACTGTAAAAATAAATAAATAATTGAAACAATTGTCATGCGGTCCCACCCAAATTTTGATACCAGTCAAGATAAAGCCAACAGCTGTGGTCTGCAGGCTGCATCTGTCTGCTGTACCCTAGCTGGCGAAGCAAAATAGGGGGTACCCTATGACTTTTATTTTTTTAATTCGTCTTTTAAAGCTAAGTACCAGGCTAAAACACCCTTTAGCGCAACATGAAAGGCATTAAAGGGTACAAGCTTAGAATAATTAGGTTGGTGGGACATTATGAAGCTGTTTGACATCTGCAAATCTATCTATTTTGTCCATATAGTGCAAAAATACACAGAGGAAAAATTTTGAACAAAAAATGGGTGCAAAAATTTTCTCCCGAGCAATCTTCTTATTGCTATATGTATACTGACCAGAAAATAGCAAAGTAGCACTCCTTAAGGCAAAGGGCCACGTCACACACACAGATATCTGTGCAGAGATTGTTTGCAGATCTCTGGTTGCAGTGAAATCATGGACACATTGTTACATTTGTACACGGCCACAAAATGGAACAATGTGTCCATGATTTCACTGCAACCAGAGATTTGCGAACAATATCTGCACAGATATCTGTGTGAGTGAACCACATGTTGGTTTTTGAAAGTTCAAATCTGAAGCAAACCCTGGGTTGTTTCTTTCTTCTGATTTCTTGGCAGAAGATTTGCTGCATTTTTTCCTGCAGATTTGCTGTGTACTTGGTGCATTTTTATGACATTTATGCTGCAGATTTGGGGACTGTGTTTTTGCTGCAGATTTACAATGGAAACGATAGCAAAAATGCAGAAAAGAATTGCCATGCTCATTCTTGCAAAAACGCAGCCAAACCTATAGTGTTTCCACTTTCTGCACAAAAATAAAACCAATGTGTGTGGTCAGCTTTTCCTTGAATCACAGGTTTTGTTGGGAACCTTAAATGCAGGATTAGATTAGCATATATTAACATAAAACTTCAGTAAAAACGCTGGTCAAAAACGCCCTGTATGAACATAGCCTAATTTGATGAAGGTCCAATAAAGCATAAGAATTCATCAAATTAAGGAGTGCTGCTTTCCTATTTTCTGGTTGGTATTTTGTCCATATAGCTAAATCTATCTGTACTTTACCTCCATTTATGTATCCATCCATTCACCCACCCATAGGAACAGCTGAAAAGTTGAGTAATCTTAAAATCTTAAAAAAAAGTAAAATCTTGATAAACTTTGCAGGCTGCAACCGCCCCAGGAGTGGAGCCTTCATTAGATTTGCCACTACTGGCGCTTTGTCTTGACTCGCTCACTGCCCAGGTGCCTTGGCAAAAAGGATAATGGTGTTCAGCACTGATACCAGTTGGGTAATGTCAGCTGGCAGTAAGGCTAGAGGTTAGTAATGTCGAGGAGTCCAATCAGATAGCCGATATTACTAAGTCAATAAGGGCACAAATAACCACATCAATAAATATTTTATTTGAAAATGAACATTGAACATTAAAAAACCATTTGTTGAAACTCTCCCATTCCACCCATCCCCCCAAAAAAGGATGTCAAAAAAATCAGGACAAAACCCCCAAAATTGAAACCCAAATAAATGCTGAAGTCGTCCCCGCATATAGGGGGAAAAATCAGTGAATGCATCCCCCATATGATGGGACAGCAGGCACTGCATGGTTTCTGGCAGAGTGACAAGTTGTGATTTCCCTCAGGTTGTCTAAGGTTACACAGCAGGGAATCCCAATGTTTGACCTAAGATAACCTCAGTGGCATCAGCATTCTTAACTGCTGTATCATGATAGCGGCAATATCGCATGAGATGTAATGGATATATCTTGCCAGTATCGTGAGACAGTCTGTGTGAGTAGTAATGACATCATGGAGTACAGCACAGTTCAACTTGTGGGATAGCTCCTGTGTGACCCCTCAAGTCTGAACTGCAGTAATATTTCTGATGGCACCACTTGTCATACTCTCACCAGTGCCTGCTCTCACAGCATATGGGGGGTGCTTTCTGTGAACGTGACCCCACCATAATGTTGTAAGGCGCCATGCTCACAGTGTGTTGTTTGATGCTTTTTTTGAAACAAATTTTGAGAATCTGCATCAAAATCTGCAAGTCTATCCTGAAGGCAGCAAAGTCTATTCAGAAGTTCATTGCTAATGTGTTTTTTTCCTTGCAGATTTGGTGCAGATTTTGGGCTAGAGAAAAGAAATTAGAATTACGTATGCAAAGAAAAAAAAAGCAATGTGGGCACAGCACTTCTGACTAGAGATAAGCGAGTACTAAAATGCTCGGGTGCTCGATGCTCTGGCCTAGCATCCCAAGATACTCGTGTACTCGGCCAGAGCACCGAGCCCAATGTAAGTCAATTAGTGACAGGCTCCGCCCACAGACTTCCGGCTATAACACGAGTGTTTCTGGGAAAGGGTAGGAGGGTGGGCTTTTTCAAATCGCCGCTGCTTACAACACCTTGCTGTGCCCACCAGAGGGATCCTAACAATCAATCTGCTGTCTGTGAGGTGCCAGCTCACTGTGTGCACTGAAGGGAGCTGTGTATTTGTGTCAGATCGCTTATTATTAGCGAGGAGTCCGAGCATCTCAGCGGTACTCGGTGCTCGCCGAGCATCCCGATTACCTGGATACTCATGCAAGTAACGAGTAGCGCCGAGCATACTCGCTCATCCCTACTTCTGACCTGTCATAGACTTTGCTGGCCTCATGATAGACATCCAGATTTGGATGCAGATTCTCAAAATCGGCGTCAAAAAAGCATCAAACAAAGCACCATAGCCACAAGGTGTAAAAGGGTCCAGGGAGTGCTTCAGTTGTGGTAAAAGGACTCGAGGCTACCTATATTGTCCTCTGGCTACCTCTACAGAGATTTCTGGGGCAGGGGTGGCCCATTATAGTCCTCAAGGTCTGAAAACAGTGCAAGTTTGCATGGTGTCCTTAGCATTGCAGAGGAGATGATTTTATCACCTGCACAGGTGATGTTTCCAGCACCTTGTGCAATGCTAAGTAAATCCTGAAATATGCACTGTTTGTGGGCCTTGAGAACTGCACTTCACCAGTCCTGTTCTACAAGGGTGTGTGTAGTGTCTTACATTTTCATACCTCAGACTGTCAGGCCAGAGACTTGTTTACCAGTATAATAATAATATTTATTCATTTATATAGTGCTGCTAATTCAATAGCAAATTACATACATTTGCAACAAAGTCTCCATTGTGGCTCACAATCTAAATATCCTATCCATATGTCTTCTGATTGTGGGAGGGAACCCATGCAAGCATGGTGAGAACATAAAAACTCCTTGCAGATGTTGTCCTTGGTAGGATTTAAATCCAGGTCCTCAGCATTGCAAGGCTGCTGTGCTAACGACTGGCCGCTGTGCCGCCCACAATATCAAAGCATATCACTCAAAGAAATATATCAAAATACACAGTATATATAAGGAAAGTCCCACAGGAATCAGCAGACTCCATTAAAATGATGCAAAGTCCATTTAAGGCAGAGTCCATATAGGGTTTTGAAGTGTAGCCCAAAGGCCGCAATCCTACTTTTAAAACACGCGGAAGGGCAACTGGCAGTAAACTTGGGAAGGGGAAAGATAACATTAGCAAACAAACAGGCCTCACTCTTTAAAGAACTCAAAAACAACTGAAAAAAGCCCTTCTCCAGACAAAATTCCAACTAAGGGACGGGTCAACGACTCAACAACATGCCGCTTTAGGGAAGTTCACTTTAATTGGAGTAAAAACTTTATAGCAGCTTTCTCATTGCTGCCTGAGATGGAGGTCGCTGTTCCTCATGGTAATTCACTGTCGGATGGTCTCAGAGGTCACAGGGGCTTTTCCTGCAGGGGCATTGTCTGCAACCACCTGCCCCCAAAACATCCCTTCGTGGCCACCATTGAAGTAGAGGATGGAGCAATTAGGGGAGGACCACCCACTCTAGGAGAGACGGGAGCAATTTGGCGACAACGAAAGGTCTTTCAAGATCAATGACCCCTGGAGGTTTGGGTTCAACTGGCTGACTAACCAAGAGAGGTCTAACTTCCACCTAATGCAGTATACTCCCCAGGGCAACCTCCTGGTGGTGGTGGCAACCCGACTTATGCCAATCATGAACCACCTCATGCTGTTGATCACCTTCACGAAGATGACCTCCTCCCCAACATAGAGATTGTGCTGAGTTTTTTGGGAAGATGGTCACGCAGCAGGGTGGACCAGTTTACATAGCACCGATGACCAGTACCTTCTTTGGCTATTAAACCAAACCCCTTCTACTGGATGAACGACACCAACTTGCCTTGCGTACATAGGTCATCAAAGTCATTGGCCTTAGACCTATGCAATCACTCTCAGGTAATTGCATTTGCAAGCTGAATTTCCTCAGGAAAGGATGAGGTGGTTCATGCCTTATCTTGTAGTTGCTTGAAGGGGTTAAGGTCCCCACATGGCATTCCCCCAGTTGAAGACCTTTGCAGGGGCACTACAAAAAGCTGGGAAACAGGGCCTTCTGCCTCTACTGCCTCCTCTTTTTACTCAGCCTGCTCATCCTTCTCATCCTCATTAAGCCTCTAGTCTTTGATTTGCCGATCCAGTGGCTGCGGCACTGGTTACAGGTGTAATAACACCAGTCATCTTGCAAGATCCTCCTTGGTGTGACATCTGCAGCTCCCAACTGACATGTGAAATTGTTCACCTCCTTATTGTGACCTCCCCGGGACCTCCTCTGACATCTGAGGCCAGCGCTGGATCCTGACCTCACTGCATATGAGGCCCAATGTGGGTAGGGCAATGGAACTTCAGGTGACATATGTGTCCTGTGTGGACTTCTCTGGTTCTGGTGATGAAACACCCTCTGCCCCTTGGGATGTGAGGAAGATGACTTCATCCAGAGCTGGCATATCTTGTAGTGAATCCCTCATTAATATCACTCACTGGCTGCGTACTACAGGCACATAGTAGCAAAGTGTAGTACAGTGTAGCTAAGTTGTACTGCACTGCCAACATGGCTCCTGTTTGCTTTGCCGAGGGACTGCCTCTTCCAGTGTCAGGACACAATCGCTTACAAGATGTTATTGTTTGCACAATCTTGTTGCCTAGCTCCTCATTAACGATGGGCTGGGCTGCAAAAGGCACCCAACTTACATTACAAATCCCATTCCCCATGCCACAAGTAACACCAAAGCTTACGGTAGGGTGGAGTAATTATTGAGGCCTTACTTATTTGGAGGAGAAACACACTGTATATATAACTCTCTCCGAAGGACCTTTTTCAGGACATTCTAAGGTTCCTGGACTTTACTGCTGCTGCCACATCTGGCACAGTTTCCAAAAATTTATGCCATACCGATTTAAAAAACACCTGCAAGAAAGCATAAAAGAAATATTTTAAAACTCCCAAAGATTCTACAGTCATGGCCAAAAGTTTTGAGAATGATACAAATATTAATTTTTACAAAGTCTACTGCTTCAGTTTTTCTAATGGCAATTTGCATATACTCCAGAATGTCATAAAGAGTGATCAGCTTAACAGCAATTACTTGCAAAACCAATATTTGCCTAGAAAATGAACTTTAACCCCCAAAACACATTTCAACATCATTGCAGTCCTGCCTTAAAAGGAGCAGCTAACATCATTTTAGTGATTGTTCCATTAACACAGGTGTGGGTGTTGATGAGGACAGGGCTGGCAATCAATCTGTCATGATTTAGTAAGAATGACACCACTGGACACTTTAAAAAGAGGCTGGTGCTTGGTATCATTGTTTCTCTTCAGTTAACCATAGTTATTTCTAAAGAAACACGTGCAGCCATCATTGCACTGCACAAAAATGGCCTAACAGGGAAGAGTATCGCAGCTAGAAAGATTGCACCTCAGTCAACAATCTATTGCATCATCAAGAACTTCAAGGAGACAGCTTCCATTGTTGTCAAAAAGGCTCCAGGGCGCCAAGAAAGACCAGCAAGCGCCAGGACCGTATATTAAAACTGTTTCAGCTGCGGGATCGGACTACCAGCAGTGCCGAGCTTGCTCAGGAATGGCAGCAGGCTGGTGTGAGTGCTTCTGCACGCACTGTGAGGCGGAGACTCTTTGAGCAAGGCCTGGTTTCAAGGAGGGCAGCAAAGAAGCCACTTCTCTCCAGAAAAAACATCAGGGACTGACTAATATTCTGCAAAAGGTACAGGGAGTGGACTGCTGAGGACTGGGGTAAAGTCATTTTCTCTGATGAATCCCCTTTTCGATTGTTTGGGACATCTGGAAAACAGCTTATTCGGAGAAGAAGAGGTGAGCCCTACCACCTGTCTTGTCTCATGCCAACTGTAAAGCATCCTGAAACCATTCATGTGTAGGGTTGCTTCTCAGCCAAGGAAAACGGCTAACTCACAGTCTTGCCTAAAACACAGCCATGAATAAAGAATGGTACCAGAATGTCCTCCAAGAGCAACTTCTCCCAACCGTCCAAGAGCAGTTCGGCGCCCAACAATGCCTTTTCCAGCATGATGGAGCACCTTGCCATAAAGCAAAGGTCATAACTAAATGGCTCAGGGAACAAAACATAGAGATTTTGGGTCCATGGCCTGGAAACTCCCCAGATCTTAATCCCATTGAGAACTTATGGTCAATCATCAAGAGACGGGTGGACAAACAAAAACCAACAAATTCTGCCAAAATGCAAGGCATTGATTATGCAAGAATGGACTGCTATCAGTCAGGATTTGGTCCAGAAGTTGATTGAGAGCATGCCAGGGAGAATTGCAGAGGTCCTGAAGAAGAAGGGTCAACACTGCAAATATTGACTTGCTGCATTAACTCATTCTAACTGTCAATATAACCTTTTGGTGCTCATAATATGATTGCAATTATATTTCTGTATGTGATATAAACATCAGACAAACACAAATAAAAACCAGAGGGCAGCAGATCATGTGAAAATATCATTTTGGTGTCATTCTCAAAACTTTTGGCCATGACTGTAAAGGCTAAAAGAAAATGGTTCACCCGATGACGTTCCCAGCCAGCAGGTATTCTGGTAAGATTTTTGTCACCAAATAATCATGGAATATTTTAGGGCTATTTTGAATTTCAACATCTTTCCCAAACAAAGCCGCATTTGCTGATTTTTTGGTAAATTGCTCAGGTTTCCAATCATAAATAGAATCTGCAATGTTCATACTGAATTGAAATTGGAGAACATGTCTGGGAGAAAGGTTGCTCATCTCTAGTAAAGACCTCCCAGTATAAAAATACTTAAAGAGGACATGTCACCCACCCTCCCCAAGGATTCCAATCTGCATGTTGCATTCTGCATTCAGTGCTGCATTTAGACTGAAATCCTTGGGGGAAAACAGGTCCTCTTTAAATATTTTCCACTCCTTACGTTAAAGCAAAAAGTGTCAAAAACTACATTAGCTTGTGTTTAAAGATAGACGGAGATAACAACATGCAGTACCATCTAATATATAAAGCTGAATGTGTGTATGTGTGTGTGTGTGTGTGTGTGTGTGTGTGTGTGTGTGTATGTCCGGGATTGGCATCTACACCGTCTCAACTACAACCACAAAATTTTGCACAGTCACACGTCTGGATCTCGAGAGCGTCATAGGCTATGTTGTGAGGCGAAATTATAACCCCGCTCGTTCCAATTCACCAAACAATTTTGGCCCTATCTGCATAATGGAGAGAAAGTGACAGTTACCAGTTGACAGTTGTGAATGAGAGGGGCTTGATGACAGCACCAAAGACTAACAGCATATTCCACCA
>JARQOC010000001.1:287674562-287790010 GCA_033576535.1 Allobates femoralis
TTATTAGCCTGCCTATAGCAACCAATCACAGCTCAGCTTCTATTTTCCTACAGGTCATTAATATGACATATTCAAATTCTATTTTGTTATCGCTAACAGCAGTTATTTATTAACCTGTGCGTAGCCAGGTAGTACAGGTAGTTGATTATAAATGAGTAAAATGGAACAAACAAGCCAAGATGAGGACATAGAGAATGTCAGCAATTCAAGTAAAAACCAAAGGATTACAAATAAACAGCGTTGTCAAAGTATCTGGTTTACAAAATAAATGATGAGCAGCTAATAGCTAAAATCACAATGAGTGTGTTCATTGCTTAGTTTTATTAAGGCGCTCCATTCTATAATTGCTTAAAGGTGGTCAGATGTGCTAGGCATATTTCACCCGGCATCCAACAAGGATTTCTTGAGCATGGCAAGGCTAATATTGAATCACGTCTGAAAGGTATTCTGATACATGTCTTTAAACATGTGCACTGTATTGCTAATCTATTTAAAATGATCATGCTTAGAAATATTTAAAATATATTTTTTATACTTTAAGTATATTTTTTTCCCAACTGGAAACTTAGAGTCTTGGAATGCAAAAGTTAATGAAAAGACTCCCATTAAGGGAAGTTCAGTAGTTACTGACAAGTTTTCTTACAGGTTACAGCTGATAGATGGGGGTCTATTAGCTACAAACTGTGAGCAGACTTGGTTGTAAGTATTAAAACTTCCCTTGTCACCACATGGGAAATTAAGGACCAAATAGTTCAGATTAAAATCAATGGGATGTCTGTGTAAGCAGGACAGGTCCTTCAAAGTGAGAGACATGAGGATTCCGGATTCAGAGGGCTCCCTCTATCAACCCAAACTATCTTACAGGGACACTTGATGTAAGATAATGTTTTTTAATTTAGGACAATTTCTTTAATGCCAAATTTTAATAGTAATGGGTATATGTACAAGGGGCACGGTTTACATAGTGCATCTCCAAGAGCCACCCATAATTAAGAAAAAAATCATCATGAAAACAGTAATTTGACGCTTAAGACAGCAAAAGCTATAGAACCTATTTCTTTTTTATTTTTTCCTGTCTCATTGCATATTGGTGTGTGTGTCAAATTAAGGAAAAACAACACTTAAAGGGAGAGTGTCATCAGAAAATAGCCTATTGTTTAAATTTGATTTTTAGGTAAAATGTGCTTACATTTTCCATGTTATCTTTATTAAAAATAATTCAGAAATGTTCTAATTTTCACACTGACCACTAAGCCTAGTACTAAACTCATGCTTTCTTTCTTTACAGATGTCTTTTTAGAAGTCTAGTTATCATCACAAATAGGATTAAAGTGAAAAGTACTAAGGAGCAGGTAACACAAAATTCACCATTGACAGTAGATAATCATCCCAGTTTACCTCCTCCACCTCACTACACAATGACTCTTTCACATACTACTTGTATTTTCAATAGCGACAGTGTAGGTTGATTGCTGCTTATGTTGATGTAATAAATTGTGCAATTTTAGGTTTTCTTTTACATAGATAGTGATAACAACTGACTGAAAGTTTTGACATTTGAAAAAGTCAAGTTAGATTATTATTATTTTTTTATTCGAATCACAGCGTATTGATTAACCATGATTTGCAATTCTGTAAAGCTTCAAATTGCACTGAGAAGATATGTGTAATATTCTGACATCTCTTATGGCTGCATTCAACCCCTTTCAAGCTCTTCAACACAGATACTAATGTGAAAATGACTTCCCTGTAGAAGCACTCTTCTTCCTCAGTGCCATAGTTGTACAACATATTACTATCTGTAGTATTGGTCTAATGTTTTACTACTTTCTCTCTATCTCTGTTATGGAGATTGTGTGCTCTGACATCCTCTCTCTATCATAAATCACCATGAAAATGCTGCTGCATTCCCTATCCAGGCTTTTATACAGGATGTAAATTGCCTATGCCAGAGGTAGGCATTGATTTTCCTCTGGGGCCACATAACGGACAATGACTGTTGTGAATGACCGAACCAATATGCTGAAATTAATTCTACTCAATATTAATATTAACATATTACTTACAATGATTTTATATTTACTATTAATTTTACCGCTTAATATTAGGCATAATTAAAGAGGACCTGTCACCCCCTGGTGCATGGCAAACTAAATGCACCACTGAATGCAGCATGCCTGCTGCATTCAGGGAAGGGGTCACCTATGTCTCTAGCCCCCCTGTACCTTGAGAAATACACTTTAGAAAGCTTATATATAGTGAATCCGGAGGGCATTCCTGCTTATGGAGTCATCGCTGCCATGGGGCTTCTCCCTGCCTCCGGCCGCTCTGTGCCACCTCCTGCTGCTCTCTTCTTCCTCCTGTCTGTCTGTGGCCCCCTCCTCACCTGCACCAGTGTGTTAGTGTCTGATCTCACGCAGGTGCACAGCGAGTCTGTGACGTCAGCCGCCGACTCCCGCTACTGACAAGTCCATGCTGTGCGCCTGCATGAGATCAGACACTTACATGTCGGGGCAGGCGAGGAGGGGGCCACAGATAGACAGGAGAAGGGACAGAGCAGCAAGAGGCAGCACAGAGCGGCCGGAGGAGGTAAGAAACCCTATGGTAGCGATGAGTCCATAAGCAGGAATGCCCTCCGGACTCACTATATGTAAGCTTTCTAAAGTGTATTTCTCAGGGTAGAAGGGGGCTAGAGACACAGGGGATCCCTTCCTTGAATGCAGCAGGCATGCTGCATTCAGTGGTGCATTTAGTTTGCCATGCACCAGGGGGGTGACAGGTCCTCTTTAAGCATGCTGAAATCTTCCTTTATATTATATGATCCCACACAGATCCCCCTTATATAAAGTGTAAGTCCCCACACAGTCCTCTATATACATAGCCTCAAAGGTGTTACCGCAATTGCAATCTTGGGTGCACGCACTGGTTGGTGGAAGAAGCCAGTGACTGCGTCCTCCACCAATACATTCACTGTTATCTCCATCCTGAGGAGTGGATAACTGTAATATCGAGTGGCAGGAGTGACAGGCAAGTGAGCAAGATCATGGTGTGGCCCGTGGGTCATGCTTTCAGCCCTTCAATTGTCTTGGTCCATGGGTCAGACTGGAACAATCAGAGTACAGATTTGGGCCATGAGCCACAAAGGTCTGATATATGCTATACCATGGAATGTGATACTGCACAGCAATATGGGGATGTCTGTGCAGTTACAATTGAGGTCATGTGAGTCTTCTGTGAATGATGCAATCTTCTACTATGTGTAAAAATGTGAATATTCAATCCAATTGAGTTGCTAATTGTTAATATCAAGAATTGCAAATTTTATAAACTTTTTCACTAATCTATGTGCATCAAATCGATTTTCACATGGAAATATTTGTTCCAAGGAAAACATCTGTCTTCACAGTTGATTTGACTTAGAAAAGGAAAATTTACTTAAAATAAAAGCTACAATTAAAAGAGATAGATATGATAAGATAATAAGATAATAGATTACGATAAGATATAAAATGCAAATATGGCACCCTATAAACACGAGAGAGGGATTTACCCCATTATAGAAGGATGCAGTAATTAAATCAAAATTCTGGCTCACAGCCATGACATTTCCCCACATGCTCAGACTAAATAAATAATTAAAGTAAAACATAATTATTATTTTTCGAGGATAATTCTGATGCAGGAGACCTCTAGATGCTTGGATTCTGTGAGTACATTTGATCTATGGAAGAACATCTAACAATATCTGCATGCCTAGCCTTGATTTGTTTTACACAAAAGATGATGTTATAATTTAAGATAGCATATTGGTAAATATAAATTATAATAGCTTTATTAATTATTTTCTTTAGAAATGTATTAATTTATATACAGTGATATAAAAAATGTTAAAACATCAACAATGTTTAAAACATATATTTTAAATTAAAACCTGATTTAAGATAAAACTGTTTGCTTATTACTTAACATTACATGTCAATAAGACTGCGTCATTGGATTAGAAATAATTTAAAGCGTATCCGTCATTTAAATTGTTATGTAATAATAATGTAGAGCAAGTGATTTTAATAAACTTTCAAAAATACTTCATTAGAAAATACTGGTTGAAAAACATTCATAACCTTTCACAAGGTGTCCCCACTACACTGTGTGTGAAGCAGACATATGTTTATTATCAGTCAGATCTGTCTTCACACTCAATAAGGGTATGTAACCATATAAGGGAAAGGTGCCATAGCCTACACTCTTGACTGCAGCTGGTGAGAAAATAATATATCAGATTACATTAGAGTACAGCACAGTTGCTAAGCAATGTTAGGATCAGTGTAAACCCCTCTTTCCGTGGCACAAGATTTTCTGATCTGTCATCTGGCTCCACACAGCTCAAATCTCTGTTAACCCCTTCTCTGCTGTCACACTGCTCCCTATCAACCTGCTCGCGGAAGCTGTGGAAATACACACACAGTGGTATCAGATGCTGGCCACGCTCACACAGTCATAAAATACAGTTTTTAAAGAGCACAGAAAAATATGAGAAAATAAGTCATATGGCACAAAAAAGCATTATCTTAGCTGCTGTGTGACCCATCATTAACAACCAGTGCAGTATTGGGTTTTGTTTTGTATTTTCTCAATGAAATTGCATTTGCACTTTAAAGTGTTTGTTCAAATTTCTGAAATAAAAGGCTGCAAGAAATTAGAAAATATAAAACATAAAAAAAAAATTTAAACTGAATTCAAAATAACCTGTAGTGGTGGATTTTGTTTCAGAAATAGCACTTTCAAAAAACTTTCAACATACTCTGGGTGCCAAGACCCCCATTGATCACTAACCTAGAGGGACAGAAGTGTTCAACTGTGTGGTGCATTTATTAGAAACTAAACATGAGCTCATAAGAAAGGTAAAGTTACTCTGCCTTCCATCTCAGGTGGCATGACTGCTTGAATGCCCCTTACTTTCAGCCACCTAATACTTTAACATGTCTACAGTATAACATTGTGACAGCTTTCGGAACGTGTAGTTACACTTAATTGAGAATCTCAAAACGTTTTACAGTACAAACTGTATATGTTGAATAGATAAAGGACATTACATTTTGGAATGGAACTGTGGATACTCATTCATCCAGAAAAGGCATTTGTAAGGTCAGATACTATCAACATCTGGAAGGAAGTTGTTTTGTAGTCTCTTAATACATTGTTTTGCCAAAAATAAGACCTACCCCAAAAGTAAGCCTTAGAATGATTTTACAGGATTTTTGGAGTATGCATAAACTATAAGCCCTACTCCAAAAATAAGACCTAGTTACAGTCAGGGCTGTCATTTGGGGGAGTACAACTGCAAAATTTCTCACAGCCCCCCACTCTTATAGACCCCAGCATTTATATTGCAAGTTCAATCGAAAAAGAAAATACCAGGGCACTGCAAGGTTAGCGTGGAAATACTGCACATATATAAGTCCTATATAGGACAGTGTGGACACATTCTCGGACGGTGGTGCTCGCAACAAGGAGTCCGTAGATAAACAAATAAGCCGAAAAAATATATGCGGCACTACCGTAGCTGAAATGCTCTATTTATTGCATCCAATTACAGGAAAAAACAGTCATATTGCAGACTTGGGGGAGGGAGTGAGGAGTGCAGCGACCACGGGCACCATTTCGCGACTGGTTGCCGCTTCTTCCGGTCGTGTCTCCGGAGACATGATCGGAAGAAGCGGCAACCAGCCGCGAAACGGTGCCCGTCGTCGCTGCACTCCTCACTTCCTCCCCCCAAGTCTGCAATATGACTGTTTTTTCCTGTAATTGGATGCAATAAATAGAAGATTTCAGCTACGGTGAGTGCCGCATATATTTTTTCTGCTTATTTGTTTATTTATATTGCAAGGTTAAGATTGTTTAAGGACATTCGTTGATGTCACAGTCATGGGACCATGATGTAACCATGTAACTGCAGGGTGCTAAAATAACTTAACAGGAAACAGGATGGTATGCAGGACTAGTATTGCAAGGAAATGAGAGCAAACTGGACAACTTCACAGGGCCCCTATTCTTCTTCACTGTTTATATCCTGATAAGACTGCTAAGGACCTTTTGTGATATCACGGTCGTGGCCATGTTGTCACCAAAAGGTCCTTAATTTCACAAGTCTAAAGCTGAAGAAGGACAGGCTGGGTGTGTGCATGTGTGTGTATAAATTTCTATATATACGTATGTACCATATTTTTTGGACCATAAGATGCACTTTTTTAGCCAAGATTTGGGGGAAAGTGAGGGCGCGTCTTATGTTCTGCATAGATCAGGCTGTGTGACTGTGGGGTTGTGTTGGTGGGGAGCAGTGGTTCTGGAGAGTGCTGGAGGAGGTTGGTGTGGACTGCAAAGGCAGCCTGTGCTCACGTGGACCCGCTCATTAGCCTCATATAATATTCATTGCATCCTCCTGTTCATTACCTCTCAGCACTGAGAAGTGGGCGGGGGGAGAAGCACATATTATATGAGTCTGTGTACACTTCCCCCCCATCCTGGATATGGCCTCACATCCTAGCGCACACACAAAAATAATAAACAATGTAACGCACCTCTCAATCCCTTCCTGCTTCCAGCACTTCACGTCCTCCGGTCTGTGTGGTGTCCGTTTGTGTGTGGCAGACATCTGATCGTATCACTGGGGCGTGCAGCAATTATGTCACTATGCTGTGTCGGTCACATGATGGGATGCCTGCACAGATAGGAAATATTGCACACGGGAAGACGCGAAGAGCTCGGAGCAGGAAGTGATGGAGAAGTAACTTACATTGTTTATTATTTTTGTGTGTACGTTAGGATGGGGGGCCATATCTAAGATGGGGGGCATATACCAGGATGGAGGAGCTAATACATTAGGATGGAGGGGCTAATTAACTAGAATGAAGGGGTTAATAAACCAGAATGAAAGGCTAATAAACCAGGATGTAGGGGCTAATAAACCAGGATGGAGGGACTAGTAAACCAGATGAAGGGCTAATAAACCAAGATGGAGGGACTAATATATTACCTGGAAGGAGCCCAGGATGGCGATATTACCCCTATATATGTCAGCAGCAGATCCTCCCCATAACAATGCATTATAACAACATTTTTTGCTTAATTTTTTCCCCCTATTTTCGTCCTCTAAAATCTGGGTGCATCATATAGTCCGGTACATCTTATAGTCCCAAAAATATGGTATTTAAATAAATGTTGATTTTTATCTGTTTGCTCAAAAATAAAAGGGATTTGTTGTTCATGGAAAAAAAAAACGAAGACCCTGTCTTAATTTCATAAAAAATGGTAGCATGGATCTTCTTGCAACCCACCCTTCATATAGTTTACCTTCTACCATTGACATGGTACAGAAGAAGTCTCTAGGCACCTGTCTTCTTCCCACCCTACTATTGTCACAATGATCTCTCGTACCTCTGAGACTTGTGACAGGTTTTTGGATTTGAGTCAAATTCTCTAGTCCCTCATCCATCTAGTCAGTATCTATCTAAGGGTAACTAAACTGTTTAACCTCTATCTTTTTTTCTTTCAATCATGCAGTCATAACCCTATTACTAAATGAATTATCTTTTGACCTATCTTACTCTGCTAATTACAGATTTGTCTCTTATCTATTTATCTCCAAACTCCTGGAAAAACCTTGTCTACTTTCACCTAATCTGCTATCTTTCTGAAAATAATTCTCTTCTTGACTGATAGCAATTTGTCAACCTCGTTTCTGAACTCTACATAATACAGAAAATGCCCTTGCTACATTCTCTGATAATCTTCTAGCAGCTGCGGTAAATCCAATGATAACTACTATCTTCTGATCTTTCTGGGTCTCTTTCCAATGTTTAACACTATGCATAACCAACACCTTGTAATATACTCTGCTGTATTGGACCTGAGGATGCTGCTCTTGTGGCGCCCTGCCATTACAGGTAGCCATTGACCTACCTAAAACATGGATGGATTTCCACAGTGGGTACCCAAACTCGTACAACATCTTCCACCCCAGACCTGTAGGGGGAGCCCCACTTGCTGCCTTAAGCAAGATCCCCTATAAATACCGGTGCTGTGGGCGGAGTTAGTCAGAGTATGCAGTCGTTAGGAGAGCTGTGAAGACGTCCTGGTGCGTCGGAGCCGTGTCAGGCCCGAGCCAGTTGACAATAAAACAGTTACTCAGCCTAGCCAGTGCAGGGACATAAGAGTGAGGTTGAGGGCAAGGCGAGATAAACGAAGTAGCAGCAGACTGGGGGCAGAGGAGCCATACCGGTTCACCCTAGAAAGCATCTCAGACACTGGAGTCCAAATATGCAGGAGAGCATTTAGCCCAGCAGAAACACCGGTTCACCGAGGAGACTCCAGTCTCCCGGACTCCTGTACAGCAACCAAGAAGGGAGCCAGGCACCTCAGGAGAAGACATAGCTGTAGTTCACGTGGAGATGTCCCACCACACAACAATAGGTGATAGAGACACAGAGGAGGCCAGGCTTAGTTTTACATGGGGCAGAGGCTTCACCAAGAGAAAAGTGACAAGGAGGCCTTATACTCACTCACTGTGGAGATCCAGAAGTGTTTCCCATCCACCGGAGTGTACCCTGGACCGTGCCTGCAATACCATTAGTAAAGGTACAGAAATGATCCACAGTGTCAGTTTGTCCATCCCTGCACCCGTCCGGCTCAGAGAGAGTAGCAGCAGCCCGGCTGCCTAGCCACCTCCCTGTGCAAATCGCCATCCATCTCATCACAACCCCGGGGACCCAGCTCCACCTGTGGGGAGCTATACCATCCAGCGGCCTGACTATCATCCCCGGAGGCCCACGGCAGCGCTGGTGCCATCACCAGAAACCACAGGTGGCGTCACAAGACTCTTATTATTTCTCCACTTAATTTTCCCCCTTTTTAACAAGTGACCACAGGGTGCGGGTACGGACAGGCCACCGGTGACACCCCCCCGTAACAGTAAAACGCCCGGATAGAGTTCCCATAGACCCCTAGGCGGATCACTGTCTCTTGTTCTTACATCTCTAATTGCTCTTTCAGTATATCATATGTTGGCACTTTTTTATTTACCTCCTCTTAACCTCATTGTCAAGGCTCATCAGGGTTCCTATCCTCTTTACTATCTATAGTGGTCAAAATATCTGCTGCTTTGTCTTTCAGTAAAACTATTCTGATGAGACCCAATTATACATATCTTCCTCAGACATCAACTTCACACTATTACAAAGCAGATGTGATTTTCTGTCTTCTGTTTCTAACATAAAGTCTTAAAGGGAACCAACCACCCCAAATGACCCCCCCGGACTGTTAATATGTGTCCCTACACCCAGCACACACATTTGGGGCAATCGTTTTTGCTAAAAAAACTGTTTAGTGGAAGCTAAGATATAGCTTTATAAACTTTAAAAAATGTGGCCGACTGGGTGTTACCTAGCTTGTCTTCCTGCAGTGTTCATGTGCCTGTCAGCCTCCTCTCCCCCCCTCCCTTCAGTAAAGCCCTGTCCTTTCAGCCTCTCAGGTTTCAGCCTTTCAAGTGATCCTAAACCCAGAAACTGACCCCCCCGTATCTTTAGACCTGTCTCTGCACCCCCTCTTATCATTTCTAGCCATCCCTTTCGCAGAAAAAATCGCTTTTGTAAAGTAAGAGAAAAGGTTATAATACTTTGTCCTGTGTGAGTTCTCTCTTTCTGTGCAAGCCGCAAATGCCCCGCCTGTCTGCTGCTGCCTGGTAATTATGCACGCCCCTCTCTGCTTCTAAGAGCCTGGCCGCGTCATGAAAGGGGCGGGGCTAAATCGCGTCATGCCGGAGCCCCGCCCCCTTTCATGACGCGGCCAGGCTCTTAGAAGCAGAGAGGGGCGTGCATAATTACCAGGCAGCAGCAGACAGGCGGGGCATTTGCGGCTTGCACAGAAAGAGAGAACTCACACAGGACAAAGTATTATAACCTTTTCTCTTACTTTACAAAAGCGATTTTTTCTGCGAAAGGGATGGCTAGAAATGATAAGAGGGGGTGCAGAGACAGGTCTAAAGATACGGGGGGGTCAGTTTCTGGGTTTAGGATCACTTGAAAGGCTGAAACCTGAGAGGCTGAAAGGGAAGGGCTTTACTGAAGGGAGGGGGGGAGAGGAGGTGACAGGCACATGAACACTGCAGGAGGACAAGCTAGGTAACACCCAGTCGGCCACATTTTTTAAAGTTTATAAAGCTATATCTTAGCTTCTACTAAACAGTTTTTTTAGCAAAAACGATTGCCCCAAATGTGTGTGCTGGGTGTAGGGACACATATTAACAGTCCGGGGGGGTCATTTGGGGTGGTTGGTTCCCTTTAATCCTTAATTCCTAAATTCTGCACAACCAGCTCTGCCCTCTCCTACTGTATCCTCACTTTGTAGACTATGAGGGTCCTCTCTCCTTTTGTACTTGTGTGTGCCTTGTATTGCTCATATTTATTTTACTTGTCTATGTATGCCCCTTTTCACATGTAAAAATAATAATAATAATCTTTTTTTACATAGCGCTAACATATTCCGCAGCGCTTTACAATTCAGTAGTTCATATAAAAATATATATTCATAAGTAACAATTATAAAAAATACATTACAATAATTAAATCAGAGAAACAATGTAAAAATATAATCCAATAATTAAAGCATAGAAATAATGTAAAAAATACAATACAATAATTAAAGCAAAAATAAAGGTTACCATGCTCAAAAGAGCTTACAATCTACAATGAGATGGGGGTTACACAAAGCACAGGGACTTATTTATAACTACGGTAGAAAATAGGCCCGATGCTATCTCATCGGGAGGGCGTCACTGGGACGCTGTGCTCTTTGTGGGCCCCCTGCGCTACCTTTGACTACCCTGTGCTGTCTTTACCTCTCTGCTCCGCCTTGTGTCTGTGGCACCTCTTTTCTGTGTATTTTTGGCTGTGTCTGTGGCATCCATTTTTTCTGTCTGCTGCCCCATGTCTGTGCTTTCTCTTGCGTCTCTCTTGCGGGGGATGTTTCGGGTTCCCTTTTCTGTGGCCCCCTTTCAGTGTTTGTGGTCCCTTCTTATGTCTCACTGGGCACTTCTTTGGTGTGTTTGTTACCCCCTTCATCTCTCTGCCCCCTTTAATCTTTGAGGTCCCCCCTTATGTCTCTGTGGCCCCTTTCAGAGTCCCTGCCCCCTTTAGTCATTGTGGTGACCCCTTGTCTGTCTGGGCCTCCTTGTGTGTTTCTGGACCCCTGTATGTGTCTGTGCCCCACTTGCCTCTCTGCTCCCTCTCTTTCATCTTTCTGCACACCCCTTCCATCTCTCTGCTCTCCTTGAGTGGTTCTGGTTCCCCCTTATGTCTCCCTGGCCCCCCCTTCTGTGTCTATGTTAGCCCCTTTATCTCTCTGGCCTCCTTGAGTGTTTGTGATGGCCTCTTATGTGTCTCTGCCCCCCTTCAGTGATTGTGGTGACCCCTTGTGTGTGTGCCCCCCATCCCCTTCAGAGTTTCTGGACCCCTTTATGTTTGTCTGGTGCACTTACTTCTCAGCTCACCCTCTTTAGTGTTTCTGCACCTCTCTTCTGTGTGTTGAGTTTTTGTGGTCCCCTCTTATGTGTGTTTGTTTTGTCTTTAATGTGTCAGCTCCCCACTTCTGGCTTTCTGCCTCCTCTTCTCTCCTTCCCAGCTGTAACAGCTCCATGTCCTAGCTGGGAAGCAGTGTAGCGTAGAGGAGGCGGAGCTAGGGTGATGCACGGTCATGTGAATGATCACATGACTGTGGCATCAGCAAAGGTCCTATGTGAAGAGGTAAGTGTTCGGGGGGTGCGGGGGTCTACTGTGGGGAGGAAGCGGGCACTGGAGGGGTGTGTGCGAGGGTGTACTGCGTGGGTATGTGGGGTCTATTGCAGGGGCGTGCGGGTGGTGGAGAGGAGGTGCGGGGGTGTGCGGACACGGGAGCCTGCAGGCAGGCAGGGGCAGCCTGCGCCATGTTAGCATACCTATCAGTTGGGTGTGCTAATATGGCGGCGCTTCCGGGGTGTCGCAAGCGATAATCACCAGTTTTGCGCACGCGCCATTGCTCGATAGCGGCACAGTGGCCGGAAGCACAAAACTGGTGATTATGTATATAGATGATGGTCCAGGCATCTTGAGAAAATGGGGGATAGATAAAATTACATGAATGATCACCGGCCAATCTGTCTAGAGGTTTTGGGTTTGGTGGAGTTTGAAGGAGAGTTATGTCCAGAGAGATAGTGAATTGGCTATATACAATATAAAGGACTTCGATTAGGAAGCATGATAGGCCACCATAAAATATGTTTTTAGGTACTGCTTGAATCTATGAAAATTGTGGATAGTCCTAATTTCTTGGGGAAGAGCATTCCATGGAATTGGTGCAGCTCAGGAGAGGTCTTGGAGCCGGGAGTGGGAGGTTCATATTAGTAGGGATGTTAGTCGATGGTAAAGCGCCATGGTATAAATTGCGCAATAATAATTATTAATAATAATTCTACACCTTAAAAACAGCAGCAAAATCCTCCCAGTCAAAACTGCAAAAAAAAATCTTAGCATCACTCTTTTTCTTTTTAATCTTGACTACTGTAGCTAACAGCTAATCACTCTTACTTCTCATTAAACTCTTCCCTTTACAATATTTCCTGATTGCAGCAACCAGGCTCACATTTCTATCTGGTCATAATCCAAACCTCCCACTCAGGGGCGTAACTAGAACTGGCAGGGCCCCATAGCAAACTTTTGAACGGGGCCCCCTCCAAGACACGCCCCCAATGACATGCCCCCTTCAAGACACACCCCCTTACCGAATCGGTGTTAACAGTCTGACGCCACCCAGTTTACAGTATATTCTCGTGTATAAGCCGACCCGTGTATAAGCCGACCCCCCTACTTTTGCCCCCAAAACCTGGGAAAACCTATTGACTCGTGTATAAGCCGAGGGTTGACCCCTGCACAGGTATACAGCCCCCAGCAGTGTGGTATACAGGCCCCCCAGTGGTATACAGGCCTCCCTAGTGGTAGTATACAGCAGCCTCCCCAGTGGTATATACAGCAGCCCCAGTGGTATACAGCAGCCTCCCCAGTGGTATATACAGGCCCCAGCAGTATATACAGCAGCCCCAGTGGTATACAGCAGCCTCCCCAGTGGTATATACAGCCACCCCAGTGGTATACAGCAGCCTCCCCAGTGCTATACAGCAGCCCCAGTGGTATACAGCAGCCTCCCCAGTGGTATATACAGGCCCCCCTCACAGTGTCCCAGCAGCACACACAGGGTATATACAGGCCCCCCCTCACAGTGTCCCAGCAGCACACACAGGGTATATACAGGCCCCCACCCTCACAGTGTCCCAGCAGCACACACAGGGTATATACAGGCCCCCCTCACAGTGTCCCAGCAGCACACACAGACACACAGGGTATATACAGGCCCCAGCAGCACACACAGGGTATATACAGGCGGCCCCCCCTCACAGTGTCCCAGCAGCAAACACAGACACACAGGGTATATACAGGCCCCAGCAGCACACACAGGGTATATACAGCCAGCCCCCCCCTCACAGTGTCCCAGCAGCACACACAGACACACAAGGTATATACAGGCCCCAGCAGCACACACAGGGTATATACAGCCAGCCCCTCCCTCACAGTGTCCCAGCAGCACACACAGACACACAGGGTATATACAGGCCCCGGGCCCCCCCATGCTGCCGGCTGCTCACTGTCAAACAATAAATTATTATATTGTTATTACCGGCGCCTCTCACCCTCGCTCCGGGCTCAGTCCAGCAGCAGCTCCTAGTTCTTTCAGCTCTGTGCTGTGAGTGACCGCCCGGTCACTCGGTCAGTAAGTTAGGTCGCCGGTCGGATTCGGAGCGAGGTCACAGGCCGGCCAGGGGGCGGAGATCAACTCCGCAGACTGCTGCAGTCTGCAGAGAACACACGGGTCAGACTCAGGCAGGCAGGCAGCAGGGGGCTACAAACTGGCGGCGGCAGCCCCTTGATCTCTGTGTGCGGCGCCCGCGGCCGCTTTGAATAGATGGCGGAGCGGCTGCACCGTTGCGGCATCCACCTCGCCGGGGGGGCCCGTCGGGCGCGGACGCCCCCCGCTGGGTCCCCACCCCCACACCTGACGGCCACACACAACACTGGTGGTATCGCAGGCGCAGCTGCCGGTATAGCAGCGGCTGCGTAGCGGCGCTGGGTCCGG
The DNA here is from genome assembly GCA_033576535.1 of Allobates femoralis. Taxonomy (NCBI): domain Eukaryota; kingdom Metazoa; phylum Chordata; class Amphibia; order Anura; family Aromobatidae; genus Allobates; species Allobates femoralis. The sequence continues at coordinate 287,688,777 of JARQOC010000001.1, forward strand.
GCCCCCCGCAAGCGCCGGGCCCCAAAGCGACGCTACGGCTGCTATGCCGGTAGTTACGCCACTGCTCCCACTCACATGTCCCAGATTCTTCTCATGCTATACCTGTACTCCAGAATGCACTGCCCCAGTAAATAAGGTTAATTTCTACATGCTGCCTTACATGAATAAATATATTAATTTAAGAAAATAGTCTATACACTACAAGCACTTTTTACACCTTCGTATTACTACTATTTCTATGTGGTTTGTAAATTTGCAAGCTGGGCCCTCATTCCTGTTATTGAATTACTAGATGGTGGCTCGATTCTAACGCATCGGGTATTCTAGAATATGTATGTAGTTTATTAATGAAGATTTAAGAATAATGCAATGATTACACAGAATTTTCTGGGTAAAATACATACATTATCATTAAATGTTATTGCTTATAGAACTTAATACAACTGAACAAAATTATTAAACAGATTATCAAATTATACAAACCATTATATGAATGGGCGCGACCAGTCAGCCACACGGGATTTGCGTTGCAGAGAGACAGACAAACAGACAGAACTAGACGATTATATAGACATATGTATCTATCATCTACCTATGTGTCTATCGTCTATGTATGCTATATTTATGTATCATCTCTCTATGCATGTTGTATCTATCTATCTATCTATCTATCTATCTATCTATCTATCTATCTAGACCAGTGTTTCCCAACTCCAGTCCTCAAGGCACACCAACAGGTCATGTTTTCAGGATTTCCTTATCATTACACAGATGATGGAATTATCCCCTGTGCAATCCTAAGGAAATCCTGAAACATGACCTGTTGGTGTGCCTTGAGGACTGGAGTTGGGAAACACTGATCTAGACCACACCTTGAGATGGAGATGTGGTGAACAGCTGTCCCATCCATCTCTTTAGCTGTTCACAAAAACCCAGCCCTTTTTAAAGATAAATTAAGGTTCTCAGCATCTATGATACTGGAACATTACATATGGGTTCATATCACCAAATTTAATAATTTGGATGATACATATCTCCCCTCTTATACTTAATGTGTGAGCACCTTACAATATGAAATATCTATAAATTTATCACACCTATGTATTTATGTATACCTATGTCGTATCTATCTGTTATCTAGCTGTGTATTATCTATGTATTTTAGATCTATTTATTTGAGCCTTTTGTCTACCTATGTATCTATGTAATTATGCTTTACACTGGGGAACAATTTGAAAAAAAATTTCTGTTGAGTTAGGTTTTTGAACTGATTTATACTAAAATTGGCACGCTGATTCCAAAAATGTAGTCAGTTTTTTTCCAGCACGTCAAGTTTTTCCTCCACAACTTACTTGCCAGAGAAGCACAATTGCACTGATATCTGTAATAAGACTTGTTATCTGATTACAATTCGACTCATATAGAGCTACGTGGCAACTTGTAAGAGTAGTTACAACTGAGACAGTGTGGTGAGAGGTGTGTGCAGCTCCCAATACGTCATAATTATCAATATCTTGAAAAAAAACACATTTTAGGTACAGTAGTTTACATATTTTTGAGAAGACAAAAATCCTATAGTTCAAAAACTTGATGTGATAGAGAAAAACTGAGATCATTTCTGGATTCAGCATCCAAAAATTAATTAAGAACAGTTGTCTGACGTAACTCCTAAAAAATTGTGTTCCCCAGTGTTATCTATCTATCTATATATTAAATATCTATCTTACAGACTAAAAGCCCAGGTTTAGATTCCGTGCAGACCACAAAGCAAGAAGGTTATGTCTGATGTCCTTTATTGAGCCAACGCGTTTCATAGCAGGACCTGCTGCTTTCTCAGGGCTTCCTTCCTTGCTGTGAAACGCGTTGGCTCAATAAACGGACATAGACGTGGGACATGTGACAGAGGGTGTAAAAAGAGCAAGAAAGATCTACCCTCACCGAACTTTTAGTGACACTGCCAGGGTCACGGAGCCAGCTTTTGGTCACTGTGATCCCCGTGATGAAGCCTCAAAGCCTGGTACCGAGTATCCTAAGGCCCTGGAGGGGCCTGTCATACCCCTACCAACATCCACAGGCATAAGCATTTGCCATTTCATTTTCACCTGGTCACATTCAAACCAGTTCATAAAGTGATAGAAAACCAATTGAAGCATCTTAAAATGGATTTCACATTGAAGCCACAGCAAAGCCAACCATCCCTACTGACTATAATGAGCTCCATCAAATGTGTGTCCAGGTGTCCATCACATTTCAAGTTTGGTGCTTGTTCCCATCAGTCCCCTTTCAGATCGTCTCCTAAGTGCTCTGCATTTTGGGCCATTTCCTCATTGCTCATCTCTGCTCTCAGACAATTTACTTAATACTCTTCATCTTGTCAGCACTCCTCTCTGCTCCCAGGCTTTTTCCACATCGTTTCTTTCTCTCATCAGACTGTCTTCTCAGTGTTCCTCCCTGCCCCCAGGCTACAGTGCCTACAAGTAGTATTCAACCCCCTGCAGATTTAGCTGGTTGACACATGCGGAATTAACTTGGCATTGTGACATTTGGACTGTAGATCAGCCTGGAAGTGGGAAATGCACTGCAGCCAAAAATAATTTTTAAATTTTTTTTTTTTTTTAAAGCGTTAAAAGTTAATTCAGAGGGTCATTTATTATTCAACCCCTCAAACCACCAGCATTCTGTTTGGTCCCCCTAAAGTATTAAGAAGTAGTTCAGGCCCAAAGAACAATGAGCTTCACATGTGTGGATTAATTATCTCTTTTGCCAGCTTTTTCTGACTATTTAAGACCCTCCCCAACCTTGTGAACAGCACTCATACATGGTCAACATGGGAAAGACAAAGGAGCATTCCAAGGCCATCAGAGACAAGATCGTGGAGGGTCACAAGGCTGGCAAGGGGTACAAAACCCTTTCCAAGGAGTTGGGCCTACCTGTCTCCACTGTTGGGAGCATCATCCGGAAGTGGAAGGCTTATGGAACTACTGTTAGCCTTCCACGGCCTGGACAGCATTTGAAAGTTTCCTCCCGTGCCGAGGCCAGGGTTGTCCGAAGAGTAAAGGCTAACCCAAGGACATCAAGGAAGGAGCTCCGGGAAGATCTCATGGCAGTGAGGACATTGGTTTCAGTCAATACCATAAGTAACACACTCCACCGCAATGGTCTCCGTTCCAGACGAGCCCGTAAGGTACCTTTACTTTCAAAGCGTCATGTCAAGGCTCGTCTACAGTTTGCTCATGATCACTTGGAGGACTCTGAGACAGACTGGTTCAAGGTTCTATGGTCTGATGAGACCAAGATCGAGATCTTTGGTGCCAACCACACACGTGACGTTTGGAGACTGGATGGCACTGCATACGACCCCAAGAATACCATCCCTACAGTCAAGCATGGTGGTGGCAGCATCATGCTGTGGGGCTGTTTCTCAGCCAAGGGGCCTGGCCATCTGGTCCGCATCCATGGGAAGATGGATAGCACGGCCTACCTGGAGGTTTGGCCAAGAACCTCCGCTCCTCCATCAAGGATCTTAAGATGGGTCGTAATTTCATCTTCCAACAAGACAACGACCCAAAGCACACAGCCAAGAAAACCAAGGCCTGGTTCAAGAGGGAAAAAATCAAGGTGATGGAGTGGCCTAGTCAGTCTCCTGACCTTAACCCAATTGAAAACTTGTGGAGGAGCTCAAGAATAAAGTCCACATGAGACACCCAAAGAACCTAGATAACTTGGAGAAGATCTGCATGGAGGAGTGGGCCAAGATAACTCCAGAGACCTGTGCCGGCCTGATCAGGTCTTATAAAAGACGATTATTAGCTGTAATTGCAAACAATGGTTATTCCACAAAATATTAAACCTAGGGGTTGAATAAAATTGACCCACACTTTTATGTTTAAAATTTATTAAAATTCAACTGAGCAACATAACTTTTTGGTTTGTAAAATTTATGCTTCTGTTAATAAATCCTACTCTCGTTTGCAGTTTGAAGGCTCTAACTTATTTGCATCTTATCAAACCACCTAAATCTGCAGGGGTTGAATACTACTTGTAGGCACTGTATATCTGATGCTCTCTGCCCACAGATCGTCCCATTAGCATCCTTCTCTGCCCTCAGACCAGGCAAACTGGAATTTTGTCATAATGTGCCCTGGATTAAGGGTAGAGAGGAGAGTCTTTATAGTGATACCTTCTGGTTATTATATTCTATGGATACAAATTAAATATTATTATGTATTTTATTTTATTTAAAGGGAAACTGTCAGGTCAGATAATGCTATTAACCTGCAGAAATAAGATTAATCTGAAGGTTAGAAGTGATATGAAGGTTCCTGTCTACTGTATTGAGAGTTCGGTAACTGGAGAAGATGAACTATATTCCTCCCAGGAGCCATTGATGTTAGTCATATGGGTGTGTCAGACTGGCTTCAGTCACTGCGCAAAGCACAGTCCCAACACTGACTTCAGCTGTCTGTGCACTGAAGCACTAATGAGCTGGCAGTCAGTCAAAGTGCTGGGCTGTACTTACTGTGAATGGGTATGTCTGAAAGCCAGAAGCTCCAGAGGAGAAATAAAGTTAATACTAAACTACTAGTGCATGCTCTCATCATCTCCTGTCTTGACTACTGGAACCTCCTCCTCTGTGGCCTCCCTGCCAACACTCCTCCACCTCTCCAATCCTTAACTCTGCAGCCTGTCTAATCCACCTCTCTCCTCGCTATTCTTCCACTTCTCCCCTCTGCAAATGGCTCCACTGGCTCCCAATTCACCAGTGTATCCAATTCAAACTCCTAACATTGACTTACAAAGCCGTCCACAATCCGTCCCCCCATATATCTCTGAACTAATTTCCCGATATCATCCAATTCGTAGCCTCCGATCTTCCCAAGACCTCCTCCTTTCCACCACACTTGTATGTTCCTCATCTAACCGCCTGCAAGACTTCACCCGAGCATCCCCCATCCTCTGGAACTCTGCACCCCAAAACATCAGACTGTCCCCTACTCTCGGAACCTTCAAGCGGAACCTGAAAATGCATCTATTCAGTACAGCTTACAACCAGCAATGACCACCACCAATGGACCCGCGCTCCACCACCATTGAACCCGGCGCTCCACCACCACCAGAGCACACCCAACCTACTGTCTCCTTCCCATTGCCCTGTAGAATTTAAGCCTGCAAGGGCAGGGTCCTTTCTCCCATCTGTATTAGTCTGTCACTGTTAGTTTGCTCATTGTATTTTTAACTTGTTTGTATGTAACCCTTTCTCATGTACAGTACCATGGAATCAATGGTGCTCTGTAAATAAATAATAATAATTTTCTACCAGGTGACACAGTTTCAGTAAGGTGACAAGGCACCTTCATAACACTTATAAAGGGAACCAGCAATGCCCTTTTTTAAAAATAAACTGCCTAAATGTCTTGTCAGTGATGTAATGTGCATTATTAACATGGCTTTGTCAAAGAAAAGTTCCCTATTTTTATCTTAAAAAAAACACTTTTTACAATCAGGTCATTGCATTGCAAACCTTTTCTTTCAGTCTTAGGGGTTGTGCACTTCTTCAGATGTGTCACTGTCCTCTTCAAATTATACAAGCCCCCTACATTGTAATTGATTGCCCGACGTCACAGCAATCTTGTATTAAATCCTGCGTTTGCGCACTTCCCCTCAGCTTCCTGGGCTTGCATTCTTCACATTGGTCTTCTTTCATCTCCTCCTGGCAGCAGCTGCAGCAGCAGAGTGGCAGGCACCCAGACACGCACTTAGCATGCGTGCTTCCATGGAGACATACTAGTGCATCTCAATGAATTAGAATATCCTAAAAAATCAATGCAATATTGCCATGTTTAAGGGCGTTTCTGCAAGCCCTGAAACACATTGACTAATAAATCAATATTATATTCACTCTTTGCTGTCTTGAGGAATACGGCAGCGTGATTTTTTAATCCATCATCCTCCCTACTTTAATTTTCTGAAATAATCACCTTTGGGTTTCCTCAACATTAACAGAAAAAAACACTTGAAATAGATCACTCTATTTGTAATGACTCTATATAATATAATTGTTGATGATGCCCCTTTTAAGAGACGTGGAGGAGGCCTCATTACATATTGTATGTTCCCATTATTAGGAAGTGGGTCTTCCGTAGTGTTGCCCTATGCAGGCTGTCAGAAATTGGGAGGCACACCGATGCCCCTTTTAAGAGACGTGAAGGAGGGCCTCATTAAATAATGTTCCTATTATTAGAAAGTGGGTCTTCTATAGTGTTTTCCAATGCCGGCTGCTAAAAATTGGGAGGCACTCCGATGCCCTTTTTAAGAGGCGTGGAGGAGGGCCTCTTTAAATAATGTTCCCATTATCAGAAAGTGGGTCTTCTGTAGTGTTTTCCTATGCAGGCTGACAAAAATTCTGGGCACTCCGATGCCCCTTTTAAGAGACGGGAAGGAGGGCCTCATAAAAACAACTTTCCCATTACAAACGAGTGGGTCTCCTATACTTGTAATGCTGATGCAGTAAGTTTGGACTGAAACATTTACCCCTGGGGGGTATACATGAATATACTGTCTAACTTTTTTTTGTTACGGGCATCATAAACCCCATTTAAAAATATTATGTGGGTGTTGCATCATGGATCACGGTCACCCTGGTGAAATGGTGGTGGAGGTGAGGAGAAGGAGGAGGACTAGAGCTAGCAGCCAAAAGGAAGCATATAGCCATGTGTAGGGGTGAAGAGGACAATGGGAATATACCTCTCCAAAAAAGACACTGGCTTTGAGTTTATATTACACTGCTATCATTTGGTGGTGTTGAGAAGTCTGGCTCAATCCAGCCCTTGTTCATTTTAATAAGAGTCAGCCTGTGAGAATTTTCAGTTGACAGGCAGGTGCGCTTATCAGTAAGAATTCTACCTGCGGCACTAAAAACCCACTCTGACAAAACGCTAGCGGCAGGTCAGGCCAGAACCTCCAAGGCATAGAGAGTCAGTTCATGCCACATGTCCAGTTTGGATACCCAATAATTATAAGGCACAGAGCAATCACAGAGGACATAGATACAGTCGGCAAGGAATTCCTTCAGCATCTTCCCAAACTGCAGTCCTTGTGATAGTACCCCGCTCCTCAGGGCCTGTGCCATGGGAGAGTCTGAGAAAACTCTCCCAGAACTTTGAGAGTGTTCCCCTGCCTCTGCTGGATTAGAGTTGTGTCTCTCTCGCCTGTACTCCTTGGTTGTCTACTGGACCTGGGACCTCTGCCGCCAGCATTTTCAGAAGGGACATTTTTTACTAATTCCGCAACAAGGACCTTCTGGTACTGCCCCATTTTTGCAGACCTCTCCGCCTTGAGAATAAGAGATATAAAGTTCTACTTGTAGCGTGGGTCTAAAAGTGTCACCAACCAGTAATAAGTATCACCCAAGACTTTGATAACGTGATGGTCACGGGACAGGCAGCGTAGCATAAAGTCAGCCATACGTGCCGACTGGTAACAGGAAAGACTTACATGTCCTCACCAAGAGGATGACTGACCATGCTCTCCTCTTCCTCCTCCTCCCTGTCCTCTGGCCATCCACATTGAACAGATGGTATGACAGTTGTGCAGGTAGTATATAGTAGGAGGTTTGGCTCACTATGAGAAAGGCGGGTGCTTAGAAAAAATAGTCCGATATATAATAAATTAATTCTGGCACACCACGGATATAAAGAAATTTACACTTGCAGTCTTTATGCTAGTGGTGCTGTTTTTATTGCTCAAAGGTTGCAGTCTTATAACAACAATGGTAGAACGTTTTCAGCCCTGTTGGGCTTTCTTCAGTACAGACAATACTTTTTGAGCCTAGGCATGGGTTTATAGGGAAAAGATTAGTCCCTATGATGTCAGCACTTTTTAATTATGAATTCCTGTGTATATTAACAATATTGTATGTGGCTCACAGGTTCTGCCGACAGGGGCTTAGGTGAGGATTCTGTCCATGAGGAGGACTGTGATGGCAGTGAGCTAATTAAAAGGTGCTGACATCATAGGGACTAATCTTTTCCCTATAAACCCATGCCTAGCCTCACAAGGTGTTGTCTGTACTGAAGAAAGCCCAACAGGGCTGAAAACGTTCTACCATTGTTGTTACAAACACTGCAACCTTTGAGCATTAAAAACAGCACCACTAGCATAAAGACTGCAGTTGTGCAGGTAGTGCAGTATATAGTGCATGAAACTAGCTCCTGTTCTTCTTCTTCCTCCTCCTCCTCATTGTCCCCCAATCTACCTTGGGATGAGATGAGGCTGGGCTGTGCGTAATCACCTTGTATGATTCTTTGCTCCATCTCATTATGCAATGCACCCTCTTTGATTTTGAGCAGAGAGCTTTTAAGAAGACAGAGAAGCGGGATGGTGACATTATCGTCACTCACCATCTTGGTGGAGTATTCCAAATTTTGAAGGATGGTACATATTTCGGACATCCATGTCCACTCTTGAGGTCTTATGTGTGGAGTCTGAACCGAATACCGATGGCCTTGTTGATGCTGGTAGACAACAACTGCCCTCTTCTGCTCTCAAATCCTGACCAACACCTGCAGTGTCAAATTCGAATGCGTGGGGACATCACACACTTGTCTGTGAGCCGGAAACTGCAAACGCTGCTGAAACCAAGCAAGGGCGGCCTAAGCAGTAGGTGACTTTCTAAAATGGGCACACAGGCGGCGTACTTTGACGAGCAGATCCAACAGCTCTGGGTATGATTTAAGAAATCACTGAATCACAAGGTTGAGCATATGGGCTCTGCATGGGACATATGTGAGCTCGCCTCACCTCAAAGCCGCCACCAGGTTCTGGTCATTGTCACACTTGACCATGCCTAGCTGTAGGTTCAGTGGTGCGAGCCACAGATCTGCCTGGTCTTTCAGAGCTGTCCACAACTGTTGAGCATTGTGTGGTTTGTCATCTATTCATATTAGCTTCAGCACAACCTGTTGCCGCTTGGCCAAGGCAGTACTGCAGTGCTTCTAGCTCCTGACTGATGTGGAGGGTGAAAAGGAGGAGGAGACGGCAGAGAAAGATGACGTGCAGAAGCTGTAGACTATGGGGGCAACCCTGATTGAGCTAGGGCACGCAATCCTTGGCATTGGGAGGACATTTTCTGTCCCAAGGTCTGACTGGGTCCCGGCTTCCACTATAATAACCCAGTGTGCTGTCAGCGAGATGTACCGTCCCTGCCCACAAGCACTTGTCCACATGGTTGGGTGGACTTTGCCGGAAACTGCATTGTTAAGGGTATGGCTAATGCGCTTGCATTCCAAGGACTGGGGTATGGACAACTATACGCTGCGCTGGGACAAGTGTGTAGACATGGTTGCTGATGGTGGTATTTCTGATTGTGCAATGACAGGTGCAGGACAGGAGGCATCTTTGCATGCACTATGGACAGGGGATTGCCTTGCACGCACAACATTGGAAGAAGCAGTGATGTCACCCACAGACATTGCTTCTGGACCCTGGGGTTTGGCCCACAAAGTCAGGTGCCTTGCTGCCATGTGCCTAATCATGCTGGTGGTGGTCATGTTGCTAGTTTTGCTACCCCTGCTGATGCTGGCATGGCAGATGGTGCAAATGGCCTGCCTGTTGGGGTGCTTCACCTCCCTCCCCCTGTGCGTAGTTGTCCTCGCTCTGCATGTCTTCCTGCCAGGTTCAGTCAGTTACTAGATCATCCACCATGTCGTCTTCCACTTCCGCACCCTGGTCCTCCTCCTGACTTTCTGGCAATGGTGTCTCAACACCATCCACCACTTGTGGCACTTTACCATTGTAGCCTTCGTGTGACCGTGGCTGCTCAAATATTTGGACATCACTACATACGATCTCCGCATGCCCCACTTCAAGTGGAGTAGGTGAGAGGCCCGAATCTATGAATGGATAAGTGAACAGAACAGCTCTTCAGAGTGTCCAAATGGGGAATCATTTTTGTTCGGGCACTTGGCATGGTGGGAGGAAGGAGGATCAGGGTGAGGAATATGACTCACGGCTACTGAGACTTGACCGTGTGGAAGACAGGGTCGTTGTAGTGGTGGCAAACTGACTTGAAGCATTATCCGCTATCCAACTAACAACCTGTTGACACTGCTTTGGGTTTAATAGTGGTGTGCTGTGGTCCCCTGGGAATTGGGATAGGAAGGTCAGGAGAGAAGATATGGGTGTTTGTTGTGGCACAATTCTAGCTTGCCCATGGCCTCAGCCTCTGCATGCAATATCACCATCACGTCCAGTTTCGCGTTCCTTGGTACCGGCCTGGCACTTTTTAAACGGTGTGCTGTATGAGTTTTAAAAGTGTGCTATATACCCTGCCTGTATACAGCTAAATTAATCCTAAAAAGAACTGTTGTTTTGATGGATAGATATTAAAAGCATGTGCACCAGCCCCAGATGTGCTGACTGGTATACAGCCTCGTGTGGTACACCGAAGTCTGCCTGTATACAGCTAAATTAATCCTTAGAAGGACTGTTGTATTGAACTCTCTTCCCCGAGCAGCACAGTGTCACTGCAGGTAATATAGGATTAACAGTGACATTGGGGATATCTTGATGCCTGTACACATAATCGAATACACTGACCAGCAAATATGAATTAACGGGTAAAAACCAAAGGAGGTGTAATGGATAAATAGATAGGAAGTGGTAAATGATATGTGCCACTAATCATCAGACAGAGATAGAATTTTATAATTTTTCCACTACACTAGTGTTGAGCGAGCATGCTCGGCACTACTCGGTACTCGCACGAGTATCACTGTACTCGGGCGACTCGCCGAGCACCGAGTAATCTCGCGATACTCGTGCTGTGCTCGTGGTCGTCATCTCTCCATGTTGGCGCTCTTTTGAGAGCCAGCCCACGTGCAGGGATTGGCTGACAGACCACTGCAATGCCACAGCCCTGTTACTTGTGGCATAGCAGTGATTGGCCGCCCTGCACAGCGTGACCGAGCCTTTATAACTCCCGACGCGCTGTGCTCGGCACACAGCCATCCAGACAGTGAGTGTAGGGAGAGTGTCTGCTGCTGATTAGGGACAGATTTGCGGCCCTCATAGGTAGATCCGGATCAGGGCTGCAAACTGCTGCTGACCACAACAGTCCTTCTCAGGACTAATCTAGGAGGACATAGGCAGGGTGATCCAGATCGGAGTCCAAGATTTCCAGTGACCAGAACAGTCCTTCTCAGGACTAATCTAGGAGGATATAGGCAGGGTGATACAGATTGGAATCCAAGCTTTTCTGTGACCATTAGAGTCACCACACTCTTGTACTTAGTACCTTAATACAGGTTAGGGACTAAAATCCTCTCTTCAAACCATTACAGTCACCAGACAGGTGTACGTACTACCTTAATACAGGTTAGGGAACTAAAATCCTAACTCTTGTCATCAAAACAGTCACCAGACAGGTGTACGTACTACCTTAATACAGGTTAGGGACTAAAATCCTCTCTTCAAACCATTACAGTCACCAGACAGGTGTACATACTACCTTAATACAGGTTAGGGACTAAAATCCTCTCTTGAAACCATTACAGTCATCAGACAGGTGTACGTACTACCTTAATACAGGTTAGGGAACTAAAATCCTAACTCTTGTCATCAAAACAGTCACCAGACAGGTGTACGTACTACCTTAATACAGGTTAGGGACTAAAATCCTAACTCTTGCCATCTCAACAGTCACCGCACTGTTGTACGTCATACGTTTCTACAGGTTAGGGAACTAAAATCCTAACTCTTGTCATCTCAACAGTCACCACACTGTTGTACGTCATAAGTTTCTACAAGTTAGGGAACGAAAATCCTAACTCTTGTCATCTCAACAGTCACCACACTGTTGTACGTCATAAGTTTCTACAAGTTAGGGAACTAAAATCCTAACTCTTGTCATCTCAACAGTCACCGCACTGTTGTACGTCATACGTTTCTACAGGTTAGGGAACTAAAATCCTAACTCTTGTCATCTCAACAGTCACCGCACTGTTGTACGTCATACGTTTCTACAGGTTAGGGAACTAAAATCCTAACTCTTGTCATCTCAACAGTCACCACACTGTTGTACGTCATAAGTTTCTACAAGTTAGGGAACTAAAATCCTAACTCTTGTCATCTCAACAGTCACGTTTCTACAGGTTAGGGAACTAAAATCCTAACTCTTGTCATCTCAACAGTCACCGCACTGTTGTACGTCATACGTTTCTACAGGTTAGGGAACTAAAATCCTAACTCTTGTCATCTCAACAGTCACCACACTGTTGTACGTCATAAGTTTCTACAAGTTAGGGAACTAAAATCCTAACTCTTGTCATCTCAACAGTCACCACACTGTTGTACGTCATACGTTTATACAGGTTAGGGAACTAAAATCCTAACTCTTGTCATCTCAACAGTCACCGCACTGTTGTACGTCATACGTTTCTACAGGTTAGGGAACTAAAATCCTAACTCTTGTCATCTCAACAGTCACCACACTGTTGTACGTCATAAGTTTCTACAAGTTAGGGAACTAAAATCCTAACTCTTGTCATCTCAACAGTCACCACAGTGTTGTACGTCATACGTTTCTACAGGTTAGGGAACTAAAATCCTAACTCTTGTCATCTCAACAGTCACAGCACTGTTGTACGTCATACGTTTCTACAGGTTAGGGAACTAAAATCCTAACTCTTGTCATCTCAACAGTCACCACACTGTTGTACGTCATAAGTTTCTACAAGTTAGGGAACTAAAATCCTAACTCTTGTCATCTCAACAGTCACCACACTGTTGTACGTCATACGTTTTTACAGGTTAGGGAACTAAAATCCTAACTCTTGTCATCTCAACAGTCACCGCACTGTTGTACGTGATACGTTTCTACAGGTTAGGGAACTAAAATCCTAACTCTTGTCATCTCAACAGTCACCACACTGTTGTACGTCATAAGTTTCTACAAGTTAGGGAACGAAAATCCTAACTCTTTTTATCTCAACAGTCACCGCACTGTTGTACGTCATACGTTTCTACAGGTTAGGGAACTAAAATCCTAACTCTTGTCATTTCAACAGTCACCACACTGTTGTACGTCATAAGTTTCTACAAGTTAGGGAACTAAAATCCTAACTCTTGTCATCTCAACAGTCACCACACTGTTGTACGTCATACGTTTATACAGGTTAGGGAACTAAAATCCTAACTCTTGTCATCTCAACAGTCACCGCACTCTTGTACGTCATACGTTTCTACAGGTTAGGGAACTAAAATCCTAACTCTTGTCATCTCAACAGTCACCACACTGTTGTACGTCATAAGTTTCTACAAGTTAGGGAACTAAAATCCTAACTCTTGTCATCTCAACAGTCACCACACTGTTGTACGTCATACGTTTATACAGGTTAGGGAACTAAAATCCTAACTCTTGTCATCTCAACAGTCACCGCACTGTTGTACGTCATACATTTATACAGGTTAGGGAACTAAAATCCTAATCTCCTGTGACCTCCACAGTCACCAGACAGTTGTCGCTCTATACAGGCAAAATGCGCAAAGGCGTTGGCAAGGGCGTTGGCAAGGAACAAGGAAGTGGACGTGATGGTGGTGCAGGCAGAGGCCGAGGTCATGTGCAAGCACTAATTTCGCAACAAGAAAGGGCCACATCTCCTTGCTCGCACGTCCTGTCCCAAATTCTTGGGGCCCGCAGCAGTACACCACTGTTGAACCAAGACCAGTGTCAACAGGTTGTTACTTGGATAGCGGATAATGCTTCAAGTCAGATTGTCACCTCCACAAACACCCTGTCTTCCGCACGGTCAACTGTCAGTAGCCGTGATACTGCACCGCACATTTCCCAACCTGATCCTCCTTCCTACCACCTGGCCGTGTACACGTCCACGGACATTACAGATCCCACACTAGGACACTCGGAAGAGCTGTTCACGTATCCATTCGCAGAATCTGGCCTGTCGCCACCTCCTCTTGAAGTGGGTCATGAGGAGATGGTATGTACAGATGCCCAAATATTTGAGCAGCCGCGTTATGACGAACGGAACGTTGTCAAAGTGTCTCAACAAGGGGTGGACGATGATGAGACACAATTGCCAGGAAGTTTGGAGGAGGATCAGGGTGCGGAAGAGGAAGACGACGTGGTGGATGATCCAGTAGCTGACCCTACATGGCAGGAGGATATGCAGAGCGAGGACAGCAGTGCACAGGGGGAGGGAGGCGTAGCATCCCAACAGCCAGTACGAAGCAGGGTTGCGTCCGCAGGCAGAAGGCAGGCAACCGTTCGCCGGAACAACAACACGACTCAAGGAGCCTGTGCAAATGTTCGGTCTTCCCGAGTCTGGGAGTTTTTTAAGTTGGCTCCAGAAGACTCTAAAAAGGCCATTTGCCACACCTGCCATGCCACTATCAGCAGGGGTACGAAAACTAGCAGCCTGACCACCACCAGCATGATCAGGCACATGTCAGCCAAGCACCCGACTTTGTGGGAAGTACCACAGAGTCGAGGAGCGGTGCGTGCTGATGTCACTGCTACGTCTTCGGCTGTTGTGCATGCAAGCCAATCGCCTGTCCATGCTGGCCGCGAACAAGCCTCCAGTCCAGCACCTGAAGTTGCTGAAGCACAAATTACACCACCATCAAGCACGTCCTTGTCCCAGCGCAGCGTTCAATTATCCATTCAGCAAACATTTGAACGCAGGCGCAAATACGCTGCCAATGCCCCACATGCCACAGTCCTCAATGCTCACATTTCGCGACTCATAGCGCTAGAAATGTTGCCTTTCCGTCTGGTGGAGACGGACGCATTCCGCGACCTGATGGCGGCTGCTGTCCCACGTTACTCGGTCCCCAGCCGAGACTATTTCTCCAGATGTGCCATCCCCGCATTGCATAACCACGTGTCCAACAGCATCACACGTGCCCTGAACAATGCTGTTTCAGCCAAAGTCCACCTAACCACTGACACGTGGACAAGTGCTTGTGGGCAAGGCCGCTACATCTCCTTGACGGCACACTGGATTAATATTGTGGAGGCTGGGACCCAGTCTGAGCGAGGGACGGAACACGTCCTTCCCACACCAAGGATAGCAGGCCCTACCTCTGTCATGGTTTCACCGACACTCTACAGCTCCGGAATGTCATGCTCTTCAGCC
This sequence comes from Allobates femoralis, assembly GCA_033576535.1. NCBI lineage: Eukaryota > Metazoa > Chordata > Amphibia > Anura > Aromobatidae > Allobates > Allobates femoralis. The sequence continues at coordinate 287,703,929 of JARQOC010000001.1, forward strand.
TCCTCCTCCTCCACCTGCGCATCCTCATCCACTGTATCCTCCACACCAGTCCCAAGCTGGAAGCACTGCAGCACTGCCTCTGCAAAGCGTCAACAGGCTGTGCTGAAGCTAGTATAGGTGACAAACCCCACAATGCAGAAGAGGTGTGGACAGCTCTGAAACAGCAGGCAGATCACTGGCTCACACCTCTTAACCTAAAGCCAGGAAAGGTCGTGTGTGACAATGGCCGGAACCTGGTGGCAGCTTTGAGGCGAGGGCAGCTGACGCATGTTCCATGCGTGGCCCATGTGCTCAACCTGGTGGTTCAGAGGTTTGTGAAGTCATACCCGGAGGTGTCTGACCTGCTGGTAAAAGTTCGGCGTCTGTCTGCACATTTTCGCAAGTCACCTGCTGCTTCAGCCGGCCTTGCAAGCTTTCAGCGCCGTTTGCGTCTTCCGGCCCACAGACTGGTGTGTGATGTCCCCACGCGTTGGAATTCAACGCTGCACATGTTGGTCAGGATATGTGAGCAGAAGAGGGCAGTTGTGGACTACCTGCATCACCTAAGCCGTCGGGAAATGGGTCAAACTCCACACATAACACCTGAGGAGTGGAGATGGATGTCGGACCTATGCACCGTCCTCCAAAACTTTGAGGACTCCACCAAGATGGTGAGCGGCGATGACGCAATTATTAGCGTCACCATACCACTACTCTGCCTTCTAAAACGGTCTCTGCTGAAAATAAAAGAGGATGCATTGCAGGCCGAGCGCGATGACTTAGAGCAAGAAACTGTAGTGGGTGTGGCTGAAAACACACAGCCCAGCCTCATGTCATCACAACGTGTAGTGGAGGACTATGAGGAGGAGGAGGAGGAGGATGAAGACATGGAGCAACTCTCAGGCCAAATTGGGGATATGACATGCACACCAGTCATACCCTCGATTCAGTGGGGCTGGCCAGAGGACAGGGGAGATGAGGAGGAGGAGGAGGAGGACAGCATGTTCAGTCATCGTGTTGGTCTGGATACTGAAGTGATGGCTGTTAAGAGTCTGGCGCACATGGCTGACTTTATGGTAAGCTGCCTGTCTCGTGACCCTCACGTTCAGAACATCTTGGCCGACAATCAGTACTGGTTGGCAACACTCTTAGACCCACGCTACAAGGAGAACTTTATGTCTCTCATTCCTGAGGCGGAGAGGTCAGCCAAAATGCTGCAGTTACAGAGGGCCATAGTCACGGAAGTTGTGAAATCCTTCCCCTCACAAAACGCTAGCGGCATAGGTCAGGATTCGATGGACAACAAAGGCGTACGGCCGAGAGGGGCACAAGTCCAATCCGCCAGAGGCAGGGGAACTGTCTTTACGATGTGGGACAGTTTTCTGAGCCCCTCACGGAACACAACCCCTGACGTGCGGGGTAGTGCCACCAGAAATGCTAAGTTCGGGCAGATGCTGAAGGAGTACCTTGCAGATCGAACAACTGTACTGCGAGATTCATCGGTGCCTTTCAATTATTGGGTCTCCAAGCTCGTCACGTGGCACGAATTGGCTCTCTACGCTTTGGAAGTCCTGGCCTGCCCTGCCGCTAGCGTTTTATCAGAGCGTGTTTTCAGTGCAGCAGGTGGAATCATCACTGATAAACGCACCCGCCTGTCAACTGAAAATGCGGACAGGCTCACTCTGATCAAGATGAACAAGGGTTGGATTGGGCCAGACTTCACGACACCACCAGCAAATGAAAACTGAATTTAATTTTGTTATTTCAATTTGACATGTACCTCCACTCACCCATGGGTACACACTTCCGTACTTTGGGTAATCGCTGGACTGGTACTCCTTCTCCTCATGTGACACCATGATGAGCGTTAGAATAGTTAGGCTCTTGTTTGAGGTATAACCGCAGTGGTAAATTTTTTAGCCCATTCTGTTAGAATGGGCATTACAACGACATGAGACCCGCTCCTTTTCAATGGGAAAAATGTTTTTAGGCACTCCTACACGTCTCTATCCAGGGACAAAGAGGAGCCTCCCAATTTTTGGCTGCCCTGACAAAAGTGCTATACTATAATACACCCTGTTCTTAACAGGCCCTCCTGCACGTCTCAATCTAGGGACAAAGAGGAGCCTCCCAATTTTTGGCTGCCCTGACCAAAGGGCTATACTAAAATACACCCTGTTCTTAACAGGCCCTCCTGCACGTCTCAATCCAGGGACAAAGAGGAGCCTCCCAATTTTTGGCTGCCCTGACCAAAGGGCTATACTAAAATACACCCTGTTCTTAACAGGCACTCCTGCACGTCTCAATGTAGGGACAAAGAGGAGCCTCCCAATTTTTGGCTGCCCTGACAAAAGGGCTATACTACAATACACCCTGTTGTTCTTAACAGGCCCTCCTGCACGTCTCTATCCAGGGACAAAGAGGAGCCTCCCAATTTTTGGCTGCCCTGACAAAAGGGCTATACTACAATACACCCTGTTCTTAACAGGCCCTCCTGCACGTCTCAATCCAGGGACAAAGAGGAGCCTCCAATTTTTGGCTGCCCTGACCAAAGTGCTATACTAAAATACACCCTGTTCTTAACAGGCCCTCCTGCACGTCTCAATCTAGGGACAAAGAGGAGCCTCCCAATTTTTGGCTGCCCTGACAAAAGGGCTATACTACAATACACCCTGTTCTTCTTAACAGGCCCTCCTGCACGTCTCTATCCAGGGACAAAGAGGAGCCTCCCAATTTTTGGCTGCCCTGACAAAAGGGCTATACTAAAATACACCGACTTGAGGGTTACAGGCCCTACTACATGTCTGTAAGCATGGGTCATTCTTGAACCTCCCAATTTTTGGCTGTCCTGACCAAAGGGCTATACTACAATACACCCTGTTCTTAACAGGCCCTCCTGCACGTCTCAATCCAGGGACAAAGAGGAGCCTCCCAATTTTTGGCTGCCCTGACAAAAGGGCTATACTACAATACACCCTGTTCTTAACAGGCCCTCCTGCACGTATCAATCCAGGGACAAAGAGGAGCCTCCCAATTTTTGGCTGCCCTGACAAAAGGGCTATACTACAATACACCCTGTTCTTAACAGGCCCTCCTGCACGTCTCAATCCAGGGACAAAGAGGAGCCTCCCAATTTTTGGCTGCCCTGACCAAAGGGCTATACTAAAATACACCCTGTTCTTAACAGGCCCTCCTGCACGTCTCAATCTAGGGACAAAGAGGAGCCTCCCAATTTTTGGCTGCCCTGACAAAAGGGCTATACTACAATACACCCTGTTCTTCTTAACAGGCCCTCCTGCACGTCTCTATCCAGGGACAAAGAGGAACCTCCCAATTTTTGGCTGCCCTGACAAAAGGGCTATACTAAAATACACCGACTTGAGGGTTACAGGCCCTACTACATGTCTGTAAGCATGGGTCATTCTTGAACCTCCCAATTTTTGGCTGCCCTGACCAAAGGGCTATACTACAATACACCCTGTTCTTAACAGGCCCTCCTGCACGTCTCAATCCAGGGACAAAGAGGAGCCTCCCAATTTTTGGGTGCCCTGACTAAAGGGCTATACTACAATACACCAAGTTCTTAACAGGCCCTCCTGCACGTCTCAATCCAGGGACAAAGAGGAGCCTCCCAATTTTTGGCTGCCCTGACCAAAGGGCTATACTACAATACACCCTGTTCTTAACAGGCCCTCCTGCACGTCTCAATCCAGGGACAAAGAGGAGCCTCCCAATTTTTGGCTGCCCTGACCAAAGGGCTATACTAAAATACACCCTGTTCTTAACAGGCCCTCCTGCACGTCTCAATCTAGGGACAAAGAGGAGCCTCCCAATTTTTGGCTGCCCTGACAAAAGGGCTATACTACAATACACCCTGTTTTTCTTAACAGGCCCTCCTGCACGTCTCTATCCAGGGACAAAGAGGAGCCTCCCAATTTTTGGCTGCCCTGACAAAAGGGCTATACTAAAATACACCGACTTGAGGGTTACAGGCACTACTACATGTCTGTAAGCATGGGTCATTCTTGAACCTCCCAATTTTTGGCTGCCCTGACCAAAGGGCTATACTACAATACACCCTGTTCTTAACAGGCCCTCCTGCACGTCTCAATCCAGGGACAAAGAGGAGCCTCCCAATTTTTGGCTGCCCTGACAAAAGGGCTATACTACAATACACCCTGTTCTTAACAGGCCCTCCTGCACGTCTCAATCCAGGGACAAAGAGGAGCCTCCCAATTTTTGGCTGCCCTGACCAAAGGGCTATACTAAAATACACCCTGTTCTTAACAGGCCCTCCTGCACGTCTCAATCTAGGGACAAAGAGGAGCCTCCCAATTTTTGGCTGCCCTGACAAAAGGGCTATACTACAATACACCCTGTTCTTCTTAACAGGCCCTCCTGCACGTCTCAATCCAGAGACAAAGAGGAGCCTCCCAATTTTTGGCTGCCCTGACAAAAGGGCTATACTACAATACACCCTGTTCTTAACAGGCCCTCCTACACGTCTCAATCCAGGGACAAAGAGGAGCCTCCCAATTTTTGGCTGCCCTGACAAAAGGGCTATACTACAATACACCCTGTTCTTAACAGGCCCTCCTGCACGTCTCAATCCAGGGACAAAGAGGAGCCTCCCAATTTTTGGCTGCCCTGACAAAAGGGCTATACTAAAATACACCGACTTGAGGGTTACAGGCCCTACTACATGTCTGTAAGCATGGGTCATTCTTGAACCTCCCAATTTTTGGCTGCCCTGACCAAAGGGCTATACTACAATACACCCTGTTCTTAACAGGCCCTCCTGCACGTCTCAATCCAGGGACAAAGAGGAGCCTCCCAATTTTTGGCTGCCCTGACCAAAGGGCTATACTAAAATACACCGACTTGAGGGTTACAGGCCCTACTACATGTCTCTAAGCATGGGTCATTCTTGAACCTCCCAATTTTTGTTTGCCCTGACCAAAGGGCTATACTAAAATACACCCAGTTCTTGTTTACAGGCCATCCTGCATGTCTGTATCCAGGGGCATTGGTGAACCTCCCAATTTTTGACTGCCCTTGCAATGGAAGATACTACAATAGACCCAGTTCCTCAAAATGGGCACTTTATTTCTAGACAGGGCTTCATGTACGTCTCTTGTCAGGGTCATCGTAGTGTCGCACAATGTTTTCACGTAAAATCTTTTATGTAATCACAAAAAGTGACATACACCAGCTGTATATCACTATTGGGTATGTGCCCTTAACATTTCCACCCTAAATATTCATTTTGGTGTAATTTTGGAAGGTTTTCTGGACACTCCGTAAAATTGGCGTGAAACTCGGACAACATTGTTCACAGCTGTGACTTTTGAGTGAGAAATGCTTCCAGAGGTCTTCCCATGGTGTTGCCATGTCATTTCAGCACTCTTCTGAGACTTTTGTGACATTTTTAGGGTTTTTCCAGGCAGCCGGCAGTCATTTCATAAAAATACTCGTGTCTCCCATAGGATAACATTGGGCTCGTTACTCGGGCCGAGTACACGAGTATCTCGGGATGCTCGGCCCGAGCTTCGAGCACCCGAGCATTTTAGTACTCGCTCATCACTACACTACACTCCTATTCACCATGGAAGTGTAAGGGATAAACTAATGTATAAGAGCACAGGAATGTACTAATGAGCAATATTTTTTAAGAGTTTGTAATATTTTAATTGAAATAATGGGATTTTACTGCTTGGTTTTATAGAGGGAAATATGTTTAATTGATGTGTATTGTTTTATATTGATGTGTTTTGTACATTTATGTGGAGATGGACATTTGTGATTAAGATTTTGAAAAAAAAAAAAAAATGAGGTTTTAGACCAAATTTCCTGCCAAGGGTTTTATTTAACATGCTTGATAGATGGTGGCTATGTAATTCTTAAACTCCTGAGGAAGTGTACAGTGGGTACACGAAACGCGTTGCGTCTGTGGAGGATTAAAGATCTTTGTCTGAAGAGCCAAGGTCCTTGGAGTGATTTTCTTGGCCGAATCTTCGAACAGCGCGATCTACAAGCTGGATTCCTATATCAATGCATATGATTTGTTTTGCTGGAAATAGATATTAGAAGTCTGTACACCAGCCCCAGATATGCTGACTGGTATACAGTCTCTTATGGTACACTGTAGTGTGCTATATAGCCCTCCTGCCTGTATACAGCTAAATTAATCCTTAGAAGGACTGTTGTTTTGAAGGAGATATATATTAGAAGCCTGTACATCAGTCCCAGATGTGCTGACTGGTATACAACCTCTTGTGGAACACCAAAGTGTGCTACATACCCTGCCTGCATGCCTGCCTGTATACAGCTATATTAGTCCTCAAAAGAACTGTTGTTTTGATGGATTTTGTATCCCAGCACCTATACTGCATAAAAGACCCAAAATCTGTCCCATACTCAGCAGCATCTCTCCCTACACTAGCTGACAATGTGGAGCAGAGTGATGAGCACAGGACAGTCAGGTACTTCGGTACCGTTCAGTAAAGCTTATGAATTCTCTTAAATAGACCTGATGACGCTGTGCGGCTAACCAATCAACGTAATGCCACAACCAACATGGCTGTGGCATTACAATGTGTGACAGCCAATCCCCGCATGTGGGCTAGCTCTGTAAAGAGTGCCAACATGCAGGGAGGTGGACCCGAGCATAAGCCTGAGCATCTCGCTGGTACTCAGTGCTCGCCAAGCATCGCGAGTACTGTGATGCTCAGGCGAGCACCGAGTATTGGTGAACATGCTCGCTCATTCCTAATTATGATATTATATTATAATTTGGGGTTTATTAAATTTTTTTCATTTCATTAGATAGATGTAATGCTAGGGTAGTGGTGAAATAACCAAATTGCAGTCAGCAAGCACAGTATGCCAGACACACTTTGTGCTAGCTGTCACACTAATGCATACCATTAAAGGGAAACTGTCAGGTCATTTTTCAGTATGATACTAATATTACCCTTGAATAGGGCCTGGGCAGACCTTTTAAAACATGTAAAATCATTATTGTACTGTTTGTAGTTTCCATGTTGTCAGCATTGTCAGACCCTGCAGGGAGCTCCTGGATTAGTGCTCTCCATTATAACCAAACAGGAATAGTCCGGCTGCTGTATAAACTGTCATGTAATTATGCACGCCTTCTCAGCAGCTTCTCCTCCCTCTAATCAGGTCTCTCCTCCCTCTTCCCTTTGCTCTCAGACAGTGCAGTGTCAGTTTCAGTAGCTTCTTTTCTGCTGAGGACATGGAGGGAGAGGGCTATTGCCGATCTGACTTATCTAGACTACATCTGTTTCTGTAAGCAGGAATCCTTGCTGTGACAGTTTTTGTGTTGTATTTCACCTCTTTCTTGGGTGCAGACACAGAGAGCAGAAAGAAGGATACAGCCCCCCCCAGTGATCTCCAGTGCAGTGATGTGGTGTGAGTATGTGACATGCATATTCATGCTCATGGGGAGTGGACAGCAGAGAACTAAGTGAATCATTCACTGTGTTTGTCAGATGGCATGAATCTCTTTATTTGAAGTTTACAAAATATAAATAAAAGGAACACATCAATAGAGAGAGTTTAGAGTGAGGAATTAGAAAATGAAAGCAGTTTCATATGGATTTTTGACCTGACAGTTTTCATTTAAGTGATGCGGTACTTTTCAAATGCCTTTCACTCCTGGAGGTAGTTTGGCAGAGCCCTTTCCAAAGTGACAAATATTGGGATAGCTGGTGGCTGGGTACAGAGGCTACAGTAGGGTTAAACACACCAGTACAACTAGGAAGAGCAGTATAGATAAAAAACAAACTATAGGAAAAGCTGGGGCATAGCCTAAAGCAAAATGCCAGAGCAAAAGAGCAAACCAGCAGAAACAGACCTAGCTCCCAAACTTTGCTACCTAAGCACAACTGAAAATATTCAGCACAGAGGAGTGGATATTGTGGGTTTAAATCTCCACCTAGTCTCCACCCTCAGCCCAGAAAAAGAAAGAAGGGGCAAGAAGGCTGTAGAGGAATGAACATTCCACCACCTATCTACTGTAAACCAGCAGACATAGCATCCTGTATCTGTTGGCAACATCTGACACTAGAAAACCCAGCATCTCAGGGCCTGTGAACAGCATCAGCACAGGGACTGTTGGCATCTCCCCACCCAGCAATACCATCACCTGAAGTATCTCTTGGAGCACAGTAAATGGCTAGAGCGAGCACCTGCAGTAGCTTCACCCTCCGTAGGTGACACTTCACCCCTCAAAGGTGAAACTACACCCCTCATGGCCAGTGAGGGGCATTGGAAAGCCTGACAGAGAGCTGGGGTACACTATGCTCAGGCATGTGACGGTCTTGCTCGGGTACAAAACCGCCAGACCTGACAATAGATGGATAGCTACATAGATAAGTATGTGTTAATTAAATTTTATTTTTTTTCAACATAATTTGTCTCCTAAGAGTATAACAATTATGTAGATACTCTGGAATCTAATGGTGTGAGATATGACAAGACTGAGACCAGGGTTTGGGTAAATAATCTGTATTGCAATAATCAGTTTAAGAAACAGAAATTAACAAGGCAAATACCAAAATAAATTCAAGTGCAACCAGCAATAATATGAGAATGTCCAATAATAATATGCAGAGTGAGAGCAGCATGATTACGTAAATGTCCAAAAATAATATGCAAGAGTGTGACCAGCACTTTAAATGTGAATGTCCAGAAATAATATTTAAGAGTGCAACCAGCACATAATGCATGAATGTCCAGAAATAATATGCAAGAGCGTGAACAGCACTAAAATGTGAATGTCCAGAAATAATATGCAGAAGGGCAACCAGCACTATTATATGAATGTCCAGAAATAATATGCAGTGAAAAGTGCAGCCGACAGATGATTATCAGTGTACTTCTTTGGACTGAAAAAGTCCAGCTCAAGTCCAGCATGCAGCCTGCACTAATTTAGTCCCAGATTAAGTACACTGACAATTGAACAGAGAATCAAAGTTCTTACAGACCAAGGAAGTCCAGAAGTAATAGAGCTCCTCTTCTAGAGGTTTTGAATGGAGCAAACCAACAGCCAGGATCACCGTAGACTGCAAGCAACTGAGCAGCACAAGCATCAGCAGCACAAAATACTCAGACAAAGAATAAACCCCAGGCTGGGCCTTATAAGCAGGACTGATATGAAGTTCAAGGGCAAAGCAAGGCACCAGACTCCATATTGGATGAGGGCAAGAAGATACTGCAATTCCATGAAGACCCTGGAAACCTTACAAAGAGCTCATAGCAGATCTTTTGAGAGCATATTTTCTGTTTTTCTTCATGTACATATTTTTCACTGTAGATGAGGCATCTTTAAGAGCCTCCAAAACATTATTATTTATTATTTTAGCACCATTTATTCCATGGTGATTTACATGCGAAAAAGGGTCATCCATAGACAAGTACAATAATTATCAACACTACAAAGCACACGTGACGACCATCCGCTGTGAGGCCGAGCTGCTGGTAAGGCAGCACCCCGAGAAACCCCGAGACCCTTAACCCCTATACAGGGATCTGGAATTACAGCGGAGCCCAGGGGGTAGCTGCCTATATGAGCAACAGAGCGGGGAGGTCGCCAGGGAAAAATCAAGACCCGAAAAACGAAGTCAGATGTCCGAGTCAAAACCGAGAGGGCAGCGAAGGTACAAAATCGTCAGGCAGTAGCAGAGTCAAAAATCCAGGCAAAGGTCAAGGGCAAAAACCAAGAGGGCAGCTGAGGTACAAAATCAATAGGCAGAGGCAGAGTCAGAAATCCAGGCAAGGTCAGACACAAAACTAAACACACACTATCACTGGGGAACCAAAACTATATCTGGCCAGGCTCCAATGTACTTGAAGGGCGCGGCTACCTCCCATAGGCTGGAGCCCACAGCCTGATAATCTCATCCAGACCGCCCCTAGAACCAGGCCAGATGGTGATGCACGACTGGATCCGCCCACCCCACTTCTGACAGCAGAACGAAGGCTGCACCTAACAGACAGCTTTGCAGGGTCCGCTCCTCTGCTACCAACACCACCCAAAGGAGACAGCGACAGAGGCAGACGTCGCAGGAACAGGTCCATATGAGGACAAGGCCCTCCTATCAGTGGCACCATCAGCCGAAGGAAACCGGCTCCTCCCAGTGGCCGAGGCAGGAACACCAGTCACCGAGTCCAATGGCGATGTGACAACACATAGGTACAGGAGGAGGGAGGACCCAGATTGTAGGATTGTCGGAAGAGGTGGGTCTTCAGGTTCACTTTGAGGGTTTCAATGCTAGTAACATAGTAACATAGTAACATAGTTTTTAAGGTTGAAGGAAGACTTTAAGTCCATCTAGTTCAACCCATAGCCTAACATGTTGATCCAGAGGAAGGCAAAAAAAAAACCCCATGTGGCAACACTAAGCTCCACATTGGGGGAAAAAATTCCTTCCTGACTCCAGATACGGCAATCAGACTAATTCCCTGGATCAACGCCCTATCAAAGAATCTAGTATGTATAACTGGTAATATTATAGTTTTCAAGAAAGGCATCCAGGCCCTTCTTAAATGTTAGTAGTGACTCACTCATTACAACATCATGTGGCAGAGAGTTCCATAGTCTCACTGCTCTTACAGTAAAGAATCCACGTCTGTGATTATGGTTAAACCTTTTTTCCTCCAGACGTAGAGGATGCCCCCTTGTCCCAGTCTCAGGCCTAAGAGTAAAGAGATCATTAGAAAGGTCTCTGTACTGTCCCCTCATATATTTATACATTATTATAAGATCACCCCTAAGCCTTCGTTTTTCCAAGCTAAATAACCCCAAGTTTAATAACCTGTCTTGGTATTGCAGACCCCTCAGTCCTCTAATGACTTTTGTCGCTCTTCTCTGGACCCGCTCTAGTTCAGCTATGTCTAGCGACATCTAGGCGACAGTCTAATGTGTTAGGGGAGAGAAATTAGCACTTTTCCTGTGTAAGAGAAGACAGATAGTGATGATAAGTTACTTCTGTTTTCCCAAGGAACACTGCGATTCATCTGTATGGTGCTGTGCAATGCGGGCTCAGCTGGTCAGTGCAGATGCTGTGCAGTGCTATACTGATGGTAGGGTAGGACATGTTCTATAAAGTCCAGGGCAGTAGGACAGAGACTAAAATCCGGGACTTCCCCACTGGATCCTGGATGGTTTGAAGGTACATTATTACTGTAATTAACACTTTATAAAATGCACTGGATTATAAGATGCACCCCAAATTTAGTGAAGGAAAAGATAAAAAATAATAATTTTAAAATGTTAAATGGGGTGCATCTTATAATGACAGTGTCCATCTTAAAATCAGTACATATGTCCTCCTCTCCGCAAACTTGATCATCCCCGCAGAAACCTAAAACACATTGATCTACACTCACTCTCAGAATCCCTTCTCCCTCTCGCCAACATAACATCTATACATAACACAGACACTGCCACCACCCTCTACAACACCACATTAACCAAGGCCCTCGACCTAGCAGCCCCCCTCACACACCACGCTCCACGCACTAATAGGCAACCCTGGCACACCACCCTCACTAAAGACCTGAGACGGGCATCCAGGGTCGCCGAGAGGCGATGGAAAAAAATCACCTTCCACTGAGCATTTTGCACTGTTCAAACAGTCCCTCATCACCTTCAAGACTGCACTTGCCACCGCCAAACAAACCTTCTTCTTATCCCTAATTACCTCCCTGTCCCACAATCCCAAGCAACTTTTCAAAACCTTCAATTCCTTACTCCGCCCGCCTGCTCCCCCTCCGTCTCCCATTATCTCTGCAGAAGACTTTAACTCCTTCTTCAAAGAAAAGATTGACAGAATCAGAGACAGCTTTGATCCACTGTCCCCACAGCCTCCCCTTTCACCTATACTGCCCTCTACTTCCATCAACTGCTTCCCCCCTATAACTGAAGACCAGCTCTCCTCCCTCCTGTCAAAATCACACCTCACCACCAGTGCCCACGACCCGCTCCCATCCCACCTCATTCCCAACCTCACCTCCGTTATCATCCCAGCCCTAACTCATCTTTTAAACCTATCACTTACCACTGGCACCTTCCCCTCAGCCTTCAAACATGCCTTGATCACACCAATCCTCAAAAAACCCTCCCTCGATCCACAACTGTCTCCAACTACCGCCCGATATCTCTCCTCCCTTTCGCCTCTAAACTACTTGAACAGCATGTCCACTCTGAGCTGTCCTCTCACCTCTCCTCCTGCTCCCTCTTTGACCGCCTGCAATCTGGCTTCCGACCCCTCCACTCCACTGAAACAGCCCTGACCAAAGTCACAAATGACCTACTGACTGCCAAAAGCAAGCACCACTACTCTGTTCTCCTCCTCCTCGACCTGTCAGCCGCCTTCGACACTGTTGACCACTCCCTTCTTCTACAGATCCTGGAATCTCTTGGCATCACAGACCTTGCCCTCTTTTGGATCTCCTCATACTTAACGGACCGCACCTTCAGCGTCACCCACTCCCACACATCCTCCTCGCCCTACCCCCTATCTGTCGGGGTCCCTCAGGGCTCGGTTCTTGGACCATTACTGTTCTCAATCTACACTCTCGGTCTAGGGCAACTCATTGAGTCCCATGGCCTCCAATATCACCTCTACGCCGACGACACCCAAATCTACCTGTCTGGTCCTGACATCGCCTCCCTTCTATCCAAAATTCCACACTGCCTGTCCACCATCTCATCCTTCTTCTCTGCTCGCTTCCTTAAGCTGAACATGGACAAAACCGAGTTCATAGTCTTCCCCCCAAGACGCTCCCCCTCACTACCTGACCTATCCATCGTCGTCAACGACTGCTCTCTCTCTTCAGTCCCCCATGCCAAGTGCCTCGGGGTTATCCTTGACTCTTCCCTCTCCTTCAAGCCCCACATCCAGGCCCTCACCACCTCCTGCCGACTCCAGCTCAAAAACATCTATAAGATTCGCACTTTCCTTGACCACGAGACTCCTAAAACCCTTATTCACGCTCTCATCATCTCCCGCCTCGATTACTGTAACCTCCTGCTCACCGGCCTCCCTAATACCTCCCTTGCACCTCTCCAATCTAGCTTGAACTCTGCTGCCCGCCTAATCCATCTGTCTCCCCGCTACTCTCCTGTCTCCCCCCTCTGCCAAGCCCTTCATTGGCTCCCTGCTTCCCAGAGATCCCAGTTTAAAATATTAACCATGACATACAAAGCCATTCACAACCTGTCCCCTCCATACATCTCTGACATGGTCTCCCGTTACCTACCCTCACGCAACCTGCGATCCTCCCAAGAGCTTCTCCTCTACTCCCCCCTCATCTCCTCTTCGCACAACCGCATACAGGATTTCTCCCGTGCTTCACCCAGACTCTGAACTCACTGCCCCAACACATCAGACATTCTCCTGCCCTGAAAAGAGAGGGGGGGGGACAAGAGGCGCAATAGTGCCCTTATCACTAGACACTAAAAACAAGTAGGTGAGAAAAGGTTCACTCACCTAGTCCAGTTGTGCCACCCACAACTGGTTAAAAGGCCTGATAGGATAAGTGTCCTGATGGCTGCTGCTGGACTTCCACCGGTCTCCACTCGGGTAGACGAAATTGAAGCTTTGGGAAAGGAAGGTGTGTCACAGTCCGCGCTGCCAAGAAATCCGCTCGTGAATAACGCTAGTAGTCGGTATCCAAATCAATCCTTTTTATTCATCCAACGCGTTTCAACGCCCTCCTGGCGTCTTCCTCAGGGATGTCTCTCCCCACCAAGCAACTCATATTTATACACATAGCAATTGCCATAACAAGTGGGTGTTTCCCATCATGTGACGTGAAAAACGTCATCATGGCTGGGAGGGTGTTACATTTTGGCGCAAAAATATAAAACATCTTTATAAACACATAAAAATGCAAGTTAAATGTCATTACATACATCTAAAAATTCAGTTAAATGTTAACATAAAAACTTTCCTAAAAACCAAGCGGAAAAGCACCCAAATTCTATTCTGTGTGTGTGCAATATGCAAAAAATAAATAATGGTAATGGTGGAGCATCAAATGTCACCTCTGAGTTTCGAACTTGTGTCTACACTACAATCATTCTTATGGGTAAATTCATTATGCACTGAGCCATCAGTGTTGACAACTATTTTGACTTCTGGTTTTCTGCAGCAAGTGACATGTATCTCTTTTTATTTTGCAGAGGCATGCAGGCTCAATCATCCTGAGACACTCGCCATAAGTGAATTCAGTTTGGATATGAATTTTGCTCTTTTTCTCTTTTTTTAAAAACAAGTTTTATTCAATTAAAAATCAAAAAGTTATTAAATTATTATCAAATTAGTAATAAACTATAGAGAATTTTTAAGGCTATATTCATTATTGGACAAACAATTAAAACTGCATATTAAAAAACGTTTATTAAAAGCCAAAGGAAATTTGAATCTAAATATTAATTTTAATATATAAATGTATCTTTGTTACATGTGATTAAATATATTTCAATAAAAAATTCTTCTTTAGAAAGAATTCATAAGGTCTAATTATTTGTGTACGAAACCAATGGATACCCAAGGGTCGGGAGATAAGGGGAGACTTGCAAAAATGGGGGGTCAAGGTGCATTGGTTCATCTCTTCACTGTGAGATGTCCCACCTCAGAAAAAAGCTGAGCTATTATACAGGCGATTAGAGTTTCATTCATATCAATATCAGATCGAAAAGATTGTCAACAGAGTTGTGGCTCAGTGCAATATAATGTTCAGCAATGCATGTCAGTATGTGGGCTCACAAAAAAGAGACCATTCATTCGGTCAATTATACTAATACTGTAATGTCATTCCCAAGTTTAACCACTAAGTGGCAACAACAGTGATGCTGTTGTCATAGCAATGTGAGCGAGCAATGAGGTATGTACCATTCAGCAAAGGCTCTAATTGTCCGCCAGCAGGGGCGCTTATTCGCAGTGTGTGAGGAAAGAAGTCGGGAGCTTTTCCTCCCAAAGGGAGATTTATGACCCGGGTTTGCATCAGAATACCCGTCAGCAGGGGCGCTTATTTGCAGTCTGTGAAGACTAAAATTATGACAACCGGCAGAGAAGCAGACTGGTGACTTGTGTATGTGCTTGGTGAGAAATTTACTTCTATCTAGCAAAGAGCTGTCTGCTAATAGTGAGAAGTGTAATATAATTCTTGTTTGTATTTATGTCAAGTGCCTGTAACTTGTGTGTGTCATTTTTAGTGGTGTCAAAGTGTGGAACAGTGAGTGTGAAAACTCTCATTACGAGTAATGTGCAAGAGTGAGACCAGTCTCTATATTAATTCTGACACTAGGTTGAGTCCCCTAGGTTTTAATGTGTCTAATTTGAAAATCCAATATTTTTCTCTCTTTTGTAACATTTCAAACCTGTTTGCAATGTGTGCACCTATGTGATCTATGGGAGTGATTCTCAGTGATGTGTGGTCTCTATCGTGGTGTGTGTCAAAATGAAAGGACACACCATGCTTCTTAAAGCCATTCTTGATATTAGAGCGATGTTTGTTAAGTCGCTCATGGAGGGGTCTAATAGTCCTTCCTATGTATTGCCTGTTACAGTCACATTCCAGTAAATAAATAATATATCTCGTGGTGCATGTCATATGGTGTTTTATCTGGAATATTTCTTTGTTACTGAACGATGTGAAGGAAGTTCTCTGCTGTATATTCCTGCAACACATACATCTCTTACGCCCACACTTTTTTGTTCCCCTTTGTGTGGTTGCTTCATCTGTCTCAGGTGACAACTGTCTCAATCTACTGGGCGCTATTTTCCCTTTTATATTAGGGGCTCTTCTAAATGTCACACCAGGGACTTCTGGAATTATCTCTTTCAGGACAGGGTCGTTTTTAAGAATGTGCCAGTGTTTTACTATAGATTCCCTTATTTCTCTATGGTTTTTATTGTAGGTAGTGATGAAATTGCAATCCTGTGTTCCCTCTGCCTTTCTTTTGAGTGCAGGTGTCAAAAGGTCTTTTTGTGGAATAACCCTAAAATGCTCCCGTGCTCTATGTGTTAATTTTTTAGGATATCCCCTTTCATCAAATCTCTCTGTTAATACTCTAGATTGCTCCATGTAATCACTGCTGGAGGAACAATTCTTTTTTATCCTTCTAAACTGACTGGCTGGGATGTTATTTAGCCATCTTTTGTGGTGACCACTGTTGTAATTAATGTAGGAGTTACGATCTGTGGGTTTGAAAAAGGTTTTGGTCTGTACTGTATTGTTTTCCCCAAAAATGACTAAGTCTAGAAAATTGATACAGGTGTCATTCATATCATGTTCAAAACTGAATCCCCAATTGTTGTTCTCTATTCCCTTTATGAATTCACATATTTCACCTTGTGCTCTGTCCCAAATGAAGAACAGGTCATCTATGTATCTCCTGTATAGAATCAGACCATCTCTATGTATGTTCCCATGAATATATATTTCCTCAAAGAGTCCCATGACCAGATTTGCATAGGAACATGCTGTCTTTGACCCCATGGCTGTACCAAACTTTTGGTGGTACATTGTTTTGTCAAAAGTGAAGTAATTGTTTTCCAATATAAAAGACAAACTCTCAAGAATGAAGTTAATATTAGCTATATCTCTTGATAGATCATTTTTCAAAAAATATTCAATGCATAGTACCCCCAATTTGTGTTCAATATTAGTGTAGAGTGAGTTCACATCCATGGTGAGGAAAATGTATGATTCCTTCCAAGTCAAGTGTTGCACAGTATTAATGATATCTGTCGAGTCTTTAGTGTAACTGTCTAGTGTGAGGACATATTTCTGTAGTTCCCTATCCACATATGCAGCCAAGTTACTGCTTAATGACCCAATGCCTGAAATTATAGGGCGCCCCGGGGGGTTGTTCAAATTCTTGTGTATTTTGGGGAGATGGTAAAAGAAGGGTATAGGCGGTTCTCTTTTCAACAGATATTTTTTCATTTCCAATGTTAAGATTCCCTCTTCATGTGCCCTGCTGATTTTATTATTATAATTTTTTACTAAATCTGGGTAAGGGTTAATTTCAACCTGTTCATAATACTTGTTATCCGAGAGTAATCTCAAAGCCTCTCCTATATAATCTGTTCTATTTTGTATTACAATTGCTCCTCCTTTATCTGCCGCCCGTATGGTAATAGAGTCATTCTCCCTTAAACTTTTTATGGCTAATCTCTCTCCTTTCGTTAGGTTGTCTTTCTTATTGACATGCATGTCCTGTTTTCTATTGCTTTTATGTTCCAAACTGTCTTTTTTCAGGTCATTGAGTAGTAAATCTTGGAAGGTTTCTAGCGCATGGCCTTTACTTTCTAGAGGATAGAAAGTGGACCTATTCTTTAGCTTCTTATTGTCTTTGTTTTTCTGTGCATCTTTATTTTTTAAAGGGTCTCCCTTCATATTAGATTCTAATGCAAAATGGCGTTTAAGGGTTAATCTCATGATAAAGTGATGAACATCTATGAATAAACTGAAGTCCTCTGGTCCAGTGTTTGGACAAATAAAAGCCCTCTATTGAGTAAACTGGTCTCATCTTTGGTTAATGTGTAGTCTGACAGATTCACAATGTTGCTATTTCTGCTTTCAGTGTCATTTAATCCTTGAAGCTTATCCGGACCTTTTTTCTGTCCCTTCCCTCTACTACCTCTTTTTTCCTTTTTCCTGTGATGGGACTGAAGAAATTCGTAATGTCTTGGACCAAAGGTTTGGCCGCGGATAAAAAAGGCACAATGCCATTGTTGTTGTTTTTGGAATTATCAAGTACTACCCTCTTGATTGCATTGGTCTCCTCTCCACCTTTTAGTTCAGGTTGTGGTCTAGTGATGGCAACAACATTTTCACTTATGGAACTGTCAATATCAGGTGCAATTCCATTGTTCCCTTCCTTCTCTTTATGAAGTTTAATGGGGCTGAGTGGCTTTGTTCTGTTAATTTTCTCAATTAACTCCTTAATGTTTCTTAAGTGTTCCTCATCACTTTTCATTTGTATTGTGTCATCCATTATATTATGTATCTGTGCTATAGTGACCACCTTGTTTCGGTCATTCCTCGTTGTATCAGTGTCTGTCTCTGGTTTTTCATTCTTATTGTTATCCTGTGTAATCGGGAAACCCTCTTCATCAAAGTATTCATCTCCAAAAATGCTGTCATCTTCCTCTTCCTCCTCAATGGTTTCTACCTCAATGTCAGCCAAACTTTCAATGTTAATAGTTACATTGCTGTTGTGAATGGGGCTATCTATGCTGTTGACCCCCGAGTTTTTCGTATTTAATTTCCCATCATTCTTTGTTTCTATTTCTTTGGGAATTATTTTCTTATCTATCTTGGTTTCCTCTATCTTACCTGTGCCTCCTGTTTCTTTCTGATTGTTTGTTGCCTCATTATTCCTATTGAATCTCGAGCTATTAGAAAAACTCCTCCTATTTTGCTCCCTATTATATGAGGGTATTCTGTTCCTTTTGAATGTGTTACTCTCCGTATTTGCTTTGTCCTGAGTGTGGTCCTGTCTGTCCCTATTCAGTTTCCTGGTTTTCCTGGTAACAGTTTCTTGTTCTAATCGCATCAGGCTGGTGCTAATGTTTGAGTAAATTCTTTTAAATTCAGTACATGAATTATATTTAGTCAATTTTTCAGTAAGTACATTTATCTCACTCGTGGCCTCGTCAGCCAATTTGGATCGTTTGTCACAAAGTATGCTGAGTAGTGTGTTCATGCATTTTTGGAGGACAAACTTCCAGTTTTCAGTGAAAGCATTGTCGTCCGGAAAAGGCGAGTTCAGGACCAGTCTCAGTCCCCTGGGACAAATGTTTTCCTGGATGTAAATAGTTAGGAACCGGGCATAAATCCCGTATTGGATTTCCTTCTGTAATGCATCATCCAAATTGTGTAACAAATCCTTCATTAATTTTGTCTCATTCTCATCAAGTAAAAAATCAGTAGTCTCAGTTTCATCAGAAATTAAATTCATAACTCCTACTGATTGTTGTATCAATTTCTCCCTTGACACAAATCTCCCACGTAGGTAATCCATTGCTGTGAACAGTTTTATGCTGCACTCTGTCCCCTTGGATCCAAGATCCCGTGTGCACCGTGGCTTCCCACTGCAACGATGAACTAATATAACAAGAAAAGAGAGGGGGCGGGGACAAGAGGCGCAATAGTGCCCTTATCACTAGACACTAAAAACAAGTAGGTGAGAAAAGGTTCACTCACCTAGTCCAGTTGTGCCACCCACAACTGGTTAAAAGGCCTGATAGGATAAGTGTCCTGATGGCTGCTGCTGGACTTCCACCGGTCTCCACTCGGGTAGACGAAATTGAAGCTTTGGGAAAGGAAGGTGTGTCACAGTCCGCGCTGCCAAGAAATCCGCTCGTGAATAACGCTAGTAGTCGGTATCCAAATCAATCCTTTTTATTCATCCAACGCGTTTCAACGCCCTCCTGGCGTCTTCCTCAGGGATGTCTCTCCCCCACCAAGCAACTCATATTTATACACATAGCAATTGCCATAACAAGTGGGTGTTTCCCATCTCCTGCCCTGGGAACCTTCAAAAGAAGCCTGAAGACCCACCTGTTCCGCCAAGCCTACCACCTGCAATAAAACCTGGTCCACCACACCGCCCCATGAATGGAATTTCCCCCTCCTACTGTATCCCCACCCACCCCTCGTAGACTGTGAGCCTTTGTGGACAGGATTTCTCCCCTCTTGTTTCTGTACAACTGAATTGTCAACATTTATTGTTACTTGTATTGTTACTATGTTACTTGTCCTAGTCTGCCCTTTTTAACATGTAAAGCGCCATGGAATATAATGGCGCTATATAAATTAATAATAATAATAATAATAATATGTCCCATTCTGGGATATAGCCCCCTATCCTGGATATGATCCCTATCCCGAATAGAGCCTTGCATCCTGGTATATAGCCTCCTTATCCTCGTACATAGCCCCCCCATCCTGGATATGGCCCCCACATCCTGGTACATAGCCTCCTATGCTGGATATACTCCCGTCCTGGGCATTCTCCCCCATCCTGGTTGTGGTCCCCCCATCCTGGTACATAGCCCCCTTGTCCTGAATATGCCCCCCAATCCTGGATATGGCCCCTTGTCTTGGTACATAGCTCCCTTGTCCTGAATATGGCCAGACCATTCTTGATATGGTCCCCCATCCTGGATATGGCCCCCTTGTCCTGGTACATAGCCCCTTAGCCCCCTTGTCCTGGATATGGCCCCCCATTCTGGATACGGTTTACCCATCCTGGATATGCCCCCCTTGTCTTGGTACATGGCTCCTTTGTCCTGGATATGGCCCGCCCATTCTTGATATGGTCCCTCATCCTGGATATGGACCCCTTGTCCTGGTACATAGCCCCCTTTGTCCTGGATATGGCCCCCCATCCTGGATATGCCCCCTTTGTCCTGGTACATTGTACCCTTAGCCCCCTTGTCCTGGATATGCCCCCACCATTCTAGATGTGGCCCCCTTGTTTTGGTAAATAGCGCCCCTAGCCTCCTTGTCCTGGATATCGTCCCCCATTACGGTATATCCCCCTTCTGCTATACACACACACAAAAAAATAAACAATGTAATTCCCCCTTCATCACTCCCTGCTCCAAGCTCAGTGGTGTGTATGTGTGTACAGACATTGGATCATGTGACTAGGGCAAATACCGATGACATCCCTGTACTGTGGTGGTCACATGATCAGATGCCAGGCACAAACACAGGAATACACCGCTGAGCTGGGAGCAGGGAGCTATGGAGGGTGAGTTACATAATTTATTTTTTGTGTGTGTGGCAGCAGGGGGGATATACAGTGATGGGGGACCATATCCAGGATGGGAGGATGTGTGCAGTCCCACATAATATGTGCCGCTCCCCTGCCCACCTCTCAGCGCCTGCTTCAGCACCGAGGATGCAGTGAATATTATATGAGCATAATGAGTGCACCGATGTGATCATGGGCTGCAGCTGCAGCATGTGCTAGCCTCCTCCAGTCCCCGAACACCACTCCGGAGTTCCCCCTCCCCTACAGCACAGTGTGTATTCAGACTATAAGAAGCGCCCCCCACTTTGCCCCAAAATTTGGGGGAACAAAAGTGCATTTTATAATCAAAAAAAATATGGTATATTCTACTTTGGTATGCTGAACTAATAAAATTTACATTCACTAAATAAATTAAATGACTTAAGCATAGGCCCTGGTAAATGACCCTAATTATTAAGCGGTATCCCAATACTTTGGTCCAGCTGTTGTATTTCCTATATTTACAGTGGGGAAAACAAGTATTTAGCCAGCCAACAATTGTGTAAATTCTCCCACTTAAAAAAGATTATTATCATTATTATTTATTTATTTATATAGCGGCATTAGATTCCATGGCTCTTTACATGATATGAGGGTAGAGGAGGAAAAGTTTAACATATAGGTGTAGACCAGATAAACAGGAACAGGAGGGGATGGGACCCTGTCAGCAAGGGCTCACAGTCTGAGGGACCGAAGGGGATAGAGTAGGAGGGGGAAGTGCCAAACATGAGACGGTGCGATGGACTGGGTCTCATTGTGGATTGTAGGCTTGTCGGAAGAGATGAGTCTTCAGGTTTCTTTTGAAGGTTCCCACGGTAGGCGAGTGCCTGATGTTTTGTGGGAGAGAGTTCCAGAGGATAGTGCATGCATGGGGGAAGTCTTGTATGCAGTTGTGAGAGGAAGAAATGTAAGGGGAATAGAAAAGGAGTTCTTGGGAGGAGCGTAGGTTGCGTGAGGGTAGGTAACAGGAGACCATTTCATAGATATAGGAAGGGGACAGGTTGTGGATGGCTTTGTACCTCATGGTTAGAGTTTTGAAGTGGGATCTCTGAGATGTAGGGAGCCAATGAAGGGCTTGGCAGAGGGGAGAGACCGGAGAGTAGCGGGAAGACAGGTGAAGGAGTTGGGCAGCGGAGTTTAGGATAGATTGGAGAGGTGTGAGGGAGGTAGCATGGAGGCCGGTTAGCAGGAGGTTGAAGTAGACAAGGCGGGAAATGATGAGAGCATGAACAAGTGTTTTAGCTATGTCGTGGTCAAGGAAAGTGTGGATTCGGGAAATGTTTTTGAGCTGGAGTCGGCAGGAGGTGGCGAAGGTTTGAATATGGGGCTTGAAGGAAAGGGAGGAGTTGAGGATTACCCCGAGACACTTGGCGTGGGGGACTGGGGAGAGTGAGCAGTCGTTGACATTAAAGGATATGTCTGGTAGAAGGGGAGAGTGATTTGGGGGATGATGATGAACTCAGTTTTGTCCATGTTTAGTTTGAGGAAGCGAGCAGAGAAGAAGGAGGAGATTGTGGACAAGCAGTGTGGAATTTTGGATAGTAGGGAGATGATGTCAGGCCCAGATACAGTGCTGTGCAAATTAATAGGGACAAAGCAAGTTTTTCTTGCATTAATTTTACGATTTCTAATAACTGTTTTATCAGTTCTTGGTTTTGTTTTCCTTTTTCTTCCACATTTCCCTTTTCGTTGTGGAGAAATCGATCCAGTTTCATTGTGTGTACAAATTATTCTTGAAACAGCAGATTTTCCAATACCAACGGTGAAAGTGATTTCTCTTACAGCCAGACTTGTATGGCCATTAAGAGTAATAATTTTAGACCTTTTCCGTGGAGTGACATCCATTTTTACAGGCACGAATCACAATGAGAGAAAAAGTACACTAATCTACTCCTCACAGAAACAAGCTCTCAACTGAAGCTGATGGGGCAGCTAGCTGTTATTTTCTGACTAAAACCAGTCAAACCACATTTTGTTACTCAAGGTTGCACAATCACACCTGTTCAAAGCAGTTAAAACTGGTTTGAATCACTGACTGGTAACCAACTTACAGTTTTACTTAAAAATATGCTTTGTTCCAATTAATTTGTACAGCACTGTAGATAGATCTGGGTGTTGTCGGCGTAGAGATGATACTGAAGGTCATAGGACTCAATGAGCTGTCCTGGGCTGAGGGTGTAAATGTAAAAGAGTAGGGGTCCCAGAACCGAGCCTTGGGGGACATCGAAGGATAGGGGGTAGGGCGAAGAAGAGATATGGGAGTGGGTGACGGTGAAGGTCAGGTCAGTTAGATATGAGGACATCTAGGAGTGGGAGAGATCAGTGATGCCGAGAGATTCAAGAATCTGAAGTAGGAGGGAATTGTCCACGGTGTCAAAAGTGGCAGATAGGTCAAGGAGGAGGAGGACGGAGTAGTGTTGCTTGCTCTTGAGGTCTGTAATTGACATCATAGGTAGACCTCAACAATGAGAGGCAAAATGAGAAAACAAATCCTGAAAATCACATTGTCTGATTCGGAAAGAAATTTTTTTCAAATTTTGGTGAAAAATACATATTTGGTCAATAACAAAAGTTCATCTCAATACTTTGTTATATATTCCTTGTTGGCAATGACAGAGGTCAAATGTTTTCTGTAAGTCTTCACAAGGTTGGCACACACTGTTGTTGATATGTTGGCCCATTCCTCTATGTAGCTCTCTAAAGCAGTGATGTTTTGGGGCTGTCGCCGAGCAACGCAGACTTTCAATAGGGTTGAGATCTGGAGACTGGCGAGGACATTATAGGACCTTTAAATGCTTCTTATGAAGTCACTCCATCGTTGCCCTGGTGGTGTGCTTGGGATCATTGTCATGCTGAAAGACCCAGCCATGTTTCATCTTAAATTCCCTTGCTGATGGAAGAAGGTTTGCACTCATAACCTCACGATACATGGCCCCATTCCTTCTTTCATGTACATGGATCAGATGTTCTGGTTCCTTGGTAGAGAATCAGCAACAAAGCATGATGTTGCCACCCCCATGCTTCACAGTAGGTATGGTGTTCTTTGGATGTTGTATAAAAGATGTACATTTGTTTTAGTGTACTGTGCTTGTCAAAGACCATCACCGGTCGAAACGTTGCACCACTGAGGGCTCCAAAGAAGGGTGTCCCTATTTTTGATTTGTTAGTTGTGCTGCCTGCTTTTTTCTTTATATATATATATATATATATATATATATATATATTTCTGTTTAGTCATATAAATATATATATTTTTCTATGGGGGATTTGCACATATGTCTTGGGCCATGTGCCAGTGAGATCATTCACTGGAACTATACAGCAAGTATGGTGTGCTACTATATAAGCTAGAAGTGCATGAATGTTTGAATGTTTTTCTTTGCAGTTTTTTTGTGGATGATGCAAAGACACATATCCTAAATAATGTCTGAAAATGAAAAAAGTGGACATTTTATTAAGCTGATAACTGACCTTTTATCTGGTAAGTGTTGCCTTAAGGCACATGTGCACCTGCAGCTATGTGGTTGTAAAATTTGAAGCATGATTGACATTTTGATTTATAGAAAACATCTTAAGAAAACACTACAATGTGTCAGTACCGAGTCCACACTTTGCCCTTTCATGTTTGACTAGGTTAAACTACTGTTTATTTGGAGAAACAAAAGGAATTGTAGGATCCTGAGGGCAAGAAATGAAACCCAAATATGTTTGTAAGCAAACGGCTATATTATTTATTACTGTCGCATTTTATTCATTCTGTCCTCCGGACATCATGCACCAGTTTTATTAATACCATTAATGTGCAAGTAATGGTACTGGAGTGGAGGTTATATACAACTAGTAAAAAGGCCCGATGCAATTGCATCGGGAGCACGGTGAAATGAATTGTGTGTATACAGGTGGGTCAGTGGGTATCAGAGTATAGAGGCGGGTCAGTGGGTAGTAGAGCATCGAGGCGGCTCTGTGGGTAGCAGAGTATGGAGGCGGCTCTGTGGCTAGCAGAGTATCGAGGCGGCTCTGTGGGTAGCAGAGAATAGAGGCGGCTCTGTGGGTAGTAGAGTATAGAGGCGGCTCTGTGGTGGAGGGGTGAGGAGAGATGCGGCTGTGTGGTGGAGGGGTGAGGAGAGATGCGGCTCTGTGGTGGAGGGGTGAGGAGAGAAGCGGCTCTGTGGTGGAGGGGTGAGGAGAGATGCGGCAGAGTGGTGGAGGGGTGAGGAGAGATGGGTGTCTGTGGTGGAGGGGTGAGGAGAGATGCGGCTGTGTGGTGGAGGGGTGAGGAGAGATGCGGCTCTGTGGTGGAGGGGTGAGGAGAGAAGCGGCTGTGGTGGAGGGCTGAGGAGAGATGAGGCTGTGGTGGAGAGGTGAGGAGAGATGCGGCTCTGTGGTGGAGGGGTGAGGAGAGATGCGACTCTGTGGTGGAGGGGTGAGGAGAGATGCGGCTCTGTGGTGGAGGGGTGAGGAGAGATGGGTGTCTGTGGTGGAGGGGTGAGGAGAGATGCGGCTGTGTGGTGGAGGGGTGAGGAGAGATGCGGCTGTGGGGTGGAGGGGTGAGGAAAGAAGCGGTTCTGTGGTGGAGGGGTGAGGAGAGATGCGGCTCAGTGGTGGAGGGGTGAGGAGAGATGCAGCTCAGTGGTGGAGGGGTGAGGAGAGATGCGGCTCAGTGGTGGAGGGGTGAGGAGAGATGCGGCTCAGTGGTGGAGGGGTGAGGAGAGATGCGGCTCAGTGGTGGAGGGGGGTGAGGAGAGATGCGGCTCAGTGGTGGAGGGGTGAGGAGAGATGCGGCTCAGTGGCGGAGGGGTGAGGAGAGATGCGGCTCAGTGGTGGAGGGGTGAGGAGAGAAGCGGCTCAGTGGTGGAGGAGTAAGGAGAGAAGCGGCTCAGTGGTGTAGGGTTGAGGAGAGATGCGGCTCAGTGGTGGAGGGGTGAGGAGAGAAGCGGGTCAGTGGTGGAGGGGTGAGGAGAGAAGCGGCTCAGTGGTGTAGGGTTGAGGAGAGATGCGGCTCAGTGGTGGAAGGGTGAGGAGAGAAGCACACAGTATATACATACATGAGACATTGTATAGACAGACAGTATGCAGAGATTACAGAGATTATACACACAGTATACACACATTACAGACAGTATAGAGACATTACAGACAGTATACAGAGATGACACACAGTATAGAGACATGACACAGAGTGTAGAGACATGACACAGAGTGTGCAGAGACATGACACAGACAGAGTGTGCAGAGACATGACACAGACAGAGTGTGCAGAGACATGACACAGACAGAGTGTGCAGAGACATGACACAGACAGAGTGTGCAGAGACATGACACAGAGTGTGCAGAGACATGACACAGACAGAGTGTGCAGAGACATGACATAGAGTGTGCAGAGACATGACACAGACAGAGTGTGCAGAGACATGACACAGACAGAGCGTGCAGAGACATGACACAGACAGAGCGTGCAGAGACATGACACAGACAGAGCGTGCAGAGACATGACACAGACAGAGCGCTCAGAGACATGACACAGACAGAGCGTGCAGAGACATGACACAGACAGAGCGTGCGGAGACATGACACAGACAGAGCGTGCGGAGACATGACACAGACAGAGCGTGCAGAGACATGACACAGGCAGAGTGTGCAGAGACATGACACAGGCAGAGTGTGCAGAGATATGAGACAGGCAGAGTGTGCAGAGACATGAGACAGGCAGAGTGTGCAGAGACATGACACAGGCAGAGTGTGCAGAGACATGACACAGGCAGAGTGTGCAGAGACATGACACAGAGTGCAGAGACATGAGACAGGCAGAGTGTGCAGAGACATGAGACAGGCAGAGTGTGCAGAGACATGAGACAGGCAGAGTGTGCAGAGGCATGAGACAGGCAGAGTGTGCAGAGACATGAGACAGGCAGAGTGTGCAGAGACATGAGACAGGCAGAGTGTGCAGAGACATGAGACAGGCAGAGTGTGCAGAGACATGAGACAGGCAGAGTGTGCAGAGACATGAGACAGGCAGAGTGTGCAGAGACATGACACAGGCAGAGTGTGCAGAGACATGACACAGGCAGAGTGTGCAGAGACATGACACAGGCAGAGTGTGCAGAGACATGACACAGGCAGAGTGTGCAGAGACATGACACAGGCAGAGTGTGCAGAGACATGAGACAGGCAGAGTGTGCAGAGACATGAGACAGGCAGAGTGTGCAGAGACATGAGACAGGCAGAGTGTGCAGAGACATGAGACAGGCAGAGTGTGCAGAGACATGACACAGGCAGAGTGTGCAGAGACATGACACAGGCAGAGTGTGCAGAGACATGACACAGGCAGAGTGTGCAGAGACATGACACAGGCAGAGTATGCAGAGACATGACACAGGCAGAGTGTGCAGAAACATGAGACAGGCAGAGTGTGCAGAGACATGAGACAGGCAGAGTGTGCAGAGACATGAGAAAGGCAGAGTGTGCAGAGACATGAGACAGGCAGAGTGTGCAGAGACATGACACAGGCAGAGTGTGCAGAGACATGAGACAGGCAGAGTGTGCAGAGACATGAGACAGACAGAGTGTGCAGAGACATGACACAGACAGAGTGTGCAGAGACATGACACAGAGTGCAGAGACATGAGACAGGCAGAGTGTGCAGAGACATGAGACAGGCAGAGTGTGCAGAGACATGAGACAGGCAGAGTGTGCAGAGACATGAGACAGACAGAGTGTGCAGAGACATGACACAGACAGAGTGTGCAGAGACATGACACAGAGTGCAGAGACATGAGACAGGCAGAGTGTGCAGAGACATGAGACAGGCAGAGTGTGCAGAGACATGAGACAGGCAAAGTGTGCAGAGACATGAGACAGGCAGAGTGTGCAGAGACATGAGACAGGCAGAGTGTGCAGAGACATGAGACAGGCAGAGTGTGCAGAGACATGAGGAGACAGGCAGAGTGTGCAGAGACATGAGGAGACAGGCAGAGTGTGCAGAGACATGACACAGGCAGAGTGTGCAGAGACATGAGGAGACAGGCAAAGTGTGCAGAGACATGACACAGGCAGAGTGTGCAGAGACATGAGACAGGCAGAGTAAGGCAGGGGTTAAAAAAATGTAAATAAAGTTTATGCTCACCTCACCCCGAGCTCCCGGTGGCTCCCGGTGCCTGCAGAGCTCTTCTACTGCAGTTCAGGACCTGCGGTGATGTCAGAGTCACGTGACCCGCGGTTACCATGGAGTAAGCTGGTGTCACGTGACTCTGACATCACCGCAGGTCCTGTACTGGTGTAGAAGAGCTCTGCAGGCACCGGGAGCCTGCGGGAGCCACCGGGAGGCTGGAGGAAGACGGCGGGAGACGGCGGGGGCTCGGGGTGAGGTGAGGAAATTTTTTTTTTTTTACAGTAGTGCGGCTGCGGCTCGGGATGACGCTGCGCGTCATCGTTCGCAGTACCGCAAAGCATCTTGGGATTCGGCTACAACGCCCGAATTCCAAGACTGCCGATTATATAAGTAGATAATGCAAGGCTGGTATTGTTTGAATGTATTTTGTGGCAAGGATACCTTTTTGATTGCTTTCTATTCCATTTTCTGGGTAAGCAATATATAAAATTCCGATATTGTTTACAGTAAACTACTAGTGCATCTCAATGTGTTAGAATATCATCAAAAATCAATATCATATTGCCATGTTACAGGGGGTTTCTGGGAGCCCTGAAATGTGTTGACTAATAAATCAATATTATATTCACCCTTTGATGTCGTGTGGAATACGGCAATGCGGTTTTGAACCCTTTATCACCCCTACTTTAATTTTTTGAGATAATGACCTTTGGGTTTTTATTGGCTGTAAGCCACAATCATCAATATTAACAGAAATAAACACTTGAATAGATCACTCTGTAATGACTCTATACAATATATGTGTTTTCTCTTTTTATTGAATTACTGAAATAAATTAACTTTTTGATAATATTCTAATTCATTGAGATGCACTAGTAAATAACAATGATAGATTGGTACAGTGGAAGGAGAACCCTGACTTTGTGAGCTTACATTCTATAGGACAATGCGGAGGAGACAGTAGGTTGGAGGTTGCAGCAACACCGGTGGTGGTGATTGTGAGATGGCTCCTCTGATGGTCATGGTGGTGAGGTGACACAGCATGCCCATTGTAGGCTGTAACCTTTCCTGACAAGATGGTTTTTCAAGATCAGTGGATAATCTGACGTGTTGGGGTGTAGAATTTCAGAGGATGGAGGATAGTCTGGAGACATATTGGAGGCGACTGGGTGAAGAACAAAAAAGTGTGGAGGTGAGTAGAAGCTTTGGGGGGGCTCGGAGATTTTGTAAGGGAAGACATTGAGAGATTAGTTTAGATATATAGGGAGGGGGCAGGTTATAGACAGCTTTGTAGGTCAGGGTTAGAGTGGTTTCACACTTTCAGTGCAGCCAGATCAGGTTCAAAATGGAGCACCTGCATCTGGTCATGCATCTGTCATTGAACCCCATTCTATTTGTAGATGAATTCTGATGCATCCAAAGGCACCATGATTTTGGTTCGGTCCCAAAAATGCAACTTCATGTGTCCAGATAGAGTGAGGTAGGATCAGGCTGAATCCTGTTGCCACTGCATGCACCCTTGGCCCCATTTTAAGTTTTCAGGATTTTGACAGATATGCGCATGACAAAAAAATGGTGTCTACATGGGAGAGGGGAAAAATTTGGTAAGAATATAGGAATTGTAGTAATTCAACTGGCCACGGGGATGAACCTGTGTATTAAAATTTTTATATCCATTTCTATATTTTGCAAGATACAATGTCTTTAAGACTTAAGCAGAAGATGAGTTGTTTGAAAGCCACTGAACATCAAAGAAATATTATTAAATAGCTGACTCTTATTTTGCATCATTTCAGATCTGTATCGCTCTAAATAAATTACCCCACATGGGAATTTACCATGTTTCTGTATTTGAAAGGAAAGGCAAGAGGAGACGTTAAAATTAGGCCATGTTGACTATGTGTCAGTCATTGAATTTCTTTTGTAATTAACAATAAGGTTACTAAACGTCTATGATCCCGTCAAACTGATATTAAAAACATATATATATATATATATATATATACATATATATATATGTGTATATATATAAAGAGTGAGATAATCAAGCTGAACTGATTTTTTTATTGTTAATATGCTTTGTCTAAAATATATACATTAATGCAAGGCAGACTTTAGCCATTTATATGAAATTCTATACACTATATTTCCAGTGTCTAGATGTACCTGCCTGTCATTGACATTGTGTATAAATGTCTTGAATATGCGAAACTGTACAAAAGACAATTCTCCCTCTGTTCTGTTTGCTTGCCAATGTCATATAAGTATATACGTTTAAGCATAGAAAGACTTGCTTGCAGCATAGAGCGCGAGTGTTAAGTAAAACATAAAACAAAATGCAATGCTTAGAAATAATAGCCATTTCCTATCGTACCATATGTGTTAAATGTTGTGAAATGGTAGCCTTAAGCAATGAATTAAAACGTAGGTTTTAATTTGATTCGATTAAAGTTACAGTTCTGGTTGGAAGGAAAATAAATGAAAACCATTAATAAAAGTAAAAATATATATTTTATTGTTTAGTGAAGGTTTTGTTCTGTAAATTGTCTATATTCTGTATATTTACATTTTTATTTCAGTTTAACTGTAGGGCGTGAAACCATTGGTTATATGCCTGCTGGCAGGAGAACAGAATTAGAGTTTGTCTGTTCTATAAAGTGTGAATCTGTGACTCCTATTAAAATGGAAATATTCAAAGCAAGCAGGCGTCTGTAACTGTCTGTTCCAAGGACATGTTAATGCATTTGAAAGGATATTAAGGCTTAACACAGAAAAAAGGTCCTGGTGGCAAAATATAAGGCTGCTTAACAGAATTACAGGCAGAACTGTTGCTCACATTACTGTTATACCTTCTTAGCAGGACAGATTTAGGATGAGAACGGAACATGTGGACAGGCCAGACTCTTAACAGTCTTTCAACAGCTAAAGCCATTTTTGTTGGAATAAAACTAAAAATATCAGAGATGTCGGGAAAATTTTACAGAAATACAGTATGAGAAATTATATTACGTATTCTTTGCATGATCTTGAATAATACAGTGAATTGGCCATTTATCAATTGTCCTGAGGTCTCCTCCACCATCCTAAACAAGGGAACATGTTAAACAGTTAGTCAATATATTAGGGTACATGCCCATGATCAATGTTAGCAGTGTTTTGGATGAAACGTATTTTTGCTACCCCGAAACAGGGTGTTGTACAGTATAAGCACAGTGGATTATATTTATAGAAATCCCATGACTTCTGTGCTTCTTTTAGATGCCCCGTAAACTTTCCAAAACGCAGCATGTCCATTTATTCTTGCAGAGATGTTATCATTTTCAGCCAGAGGACACAGTGAAAATACACTATCTCAGGTATCCTGATCATGCTCACAGACAGCACATACTCCCGTACCGGACACTAGTGTCTCTGCAAGGGAAAAACTCTGCGTCCAGAACGCTGGCACTCCTGATTGTGGGACATTAACAGCGCGTTCTCCCATACCGGACACTAGTGTCTCTGCAAGAGAAAACACTCTGTGTCCAGAATGCTGGCACACCTGATTGTGGGGCACTGACAGCGCATTCTCCCATACAGTACACTAGTGTCTCTGCAAGGGAAAACACTCTGTGTCCAGAACGCTAGTATTCCTGATTGTGGGACACTGACAGCACATTCTCCCATACAGGACACTAGTGTCTCTGCAAGAGAGAACACTCTGTGTCCAGAATGCTGGCATTCCTGATTGTAAGGCACTGACAGCACATTCTCCCATAGAGGACACTAGTGTCTTTGCAAGGGAAAACACTCTGCATCGAGAACGCTGGCACTCCTCATTGTGGGGCACTAACAGCGCATTCTCCCATATAGAACACTAGTGTCTCTGCAAGGGAAAACACTCTGCGTTGAGAACACTGGCACTCCTGATTGTGGGGCACTGACAGTGCATTCTCCTATACCAGACATTAGTGTCTCTGTAAGAGAAAACACTCTGTGTCCAGAACGCTGGCACTCCTGATTGTGGGGCAGTGACAGCGCATTCTTCCATATTGGACACCGGTGTCTCTGCAAGAGTAAACATTGCATTCAGAATGCTGGCACTCCTGATCATGTGCACTCATCCTAAAACAGTTTACATATATGAATATATTTATACATATGTACACATATGTTTCACACACATATATATATTAGAAAAAGGCCCGATGCGATTGCATTGGGAGTGCAGCGAAATGAATTGTGTGCATCCTTAGATGTGCTAATAGGAACAGTAAACATGTATGTCACTCTTTGCGCTTGTTAAAAAAGCATAGTTTTTATTTGCAAAATAAGGGCAAAGCATCATACTATAAGGTAATAGTGACAGAAAAAGAATGTACATAAGTTTATTGTTAAGGTTCTTAGGTTTTAGATAAATATGTTTGACTATGAAATGTAAAAAAAAGCAATAAGGAAAAAACTTTACGTAATAGATATATATGTACATAAAATATATTGTATATATATATATATACATGTATATAAAATATAAATAGAATGAATTACAGTAAAGAATACATACCTTATGTTTCTAAACTATGTGTAGTGTAGGTTTAACAATGTTAAAGTAGAAATACAAATATATATGAACATGTATACAGTATACAGTCTTTATGGAGTTAAGTGTAGGGTATTATACAGCAGGTATACAGTCAGCTGCATGGGTATCAGAGTATATACAGGTGGCTCTGTGGGTAGCAGAGTATACAGGCGGCTCTGTGGGTAGCAGAGTATACAGGCGGCTGCGTGGGTAGCAGAGTCTATACAGTGGGCTCCGTGGGTAGCAGAGTATACAGCCAGCTGTGTGGGTATCAGAGTATATACAGGCAGCTCCGTGGGTAGCAGAGTATACAGCCAGCAGCGTGGGTAACAAAGTATATACAGGTGTCTCTGCGTGGCGACAAATCAGAATAGCGGCATGGGCTATGCCGCCATATTTCAAATACACTGACTACAGTGTATTTGAAATATGGCAGCATAGCGCGCGCCGCTATTCTGGTTAGTCGCCACGCTGAACGCGGCGACCAATCAGAATAGCGGCGCGCGCTATGCCGCCATATTTCAAATACACTGACTACAGTGTATTTCAAATATGGCGGCATAGTGCGCGCCGCTATTCTGATTGGTCGCCACACTGACCTTCCAGCATCGTCACCTTTTATTTAAGCCATCTTGTGACCACAACTTCTGTCTGGCCAGGAGTTAGACGTTATGTCACAAGCTCTTACTGCAAGTCTATGAGTGCTATCCTAGATTAACATTGAAGAGCAGTGACCCCTGGCTTGCTCCATGAAACATTTAAGCAGCCAGCAGGTCACAACAAATGTGACTCAGATAAAAGATGAAGACAGCTGCAGGTGATTATAAGAGTAGGGACAGGGAACTTAGATTTAAAGCACTAATCTACTCCAGGGGTAAAATAGAAAAAAAACACTGGAGTGGTGCTTTATGATCAAATTACCATTAGAGATCAGAGAATCATTTATTTAAATAATTATAATTATATAATCATTTTGTCAGCAAAGTGTCATAGAGCCTACACAAGGTACCACAGATGCCAATGAAAACCAGACTAGATCAAAGATGTCCAAACCAGATTAGATAATCTAAATGCTTGTACTATATACAGCAATACCAAAGTATTACTAAATATAGTAAAAAATCATAGTCTCCTTTGAAGCTGAGGCACAGGCTAGGCTTCAGGTGTGGTCTGTGATGACAGGCAATGAAGTCTTCTACAGACTCCCGGCTGTCATACTAACCCATTTATGCACCAAGATTGTGACACAGGAGCACTGATGGGTGCATAGAATGACACCTGCTCATGGCCACTTCCATTGTTAATGCCGCTGTCTGCATTAGACAGGTTAACAATCATGGGCAGAGCTCCACTTCACCAGCAGTTGTTAGAAGCAGATTGTAGCTTTAACACAAAGCCAATACCTGCAGGAATAGGGCAAGCTTACCCCGTGAGCCCACTAAATACACCTACTACCGACTTGCGCTGTATAAATACAGTGCCTGTCAGTCAGAGGTTAAAGAATGAATTAAGTGATGCAGTTTGCAATACCCTACTGCTAGAGCTAACAATTTACAAATTCCACAAAGCAAGGATAGATTAGTTTCCAGTAGACAGAAAAGTATCAGGGAGATTAACCCTCCACCAGTTTTTGGATGGTGGTAGTCCGTGTAGGATCACACTGCAGTGCATGCACTGGCCACAGCTCTCCTGGCCCGAGGGTGACAGGTTCATGTATTTCTAAGTCCAAGCATTGTGATGCTTTCCTCGTCTGAGTTATATAGCTGTCTGACCCTGCCCAAAAATGTAAGTACAGAAGTAAAACTAGGCATGTCGACCAAAAATGGATTCAGAACCATCATGAAATGGTTTGCTTTTGACAGACATAAACATAATCACTAAGGTGTTAATAAGGCATAACATCAGATTTTTCCCAAATATAAAATTAGTTTGTCTTTCTATAACCATCTTTCCCTGCATGACCTTAACTATTTTGTCCTTTCGCAGTCATTTGCCATGTTTAAATATTATAACGCAAATATAGTTCTACAGAAGCTTATTGATTGGAAGAATCGCTTTCCTTTTGTGCATTAGTTAATCAGTCTGCTGTTTTGAAATCTTTCCAGAAACCCACAGAGGAACCTTTAGTAATCCATCTGTTTAAGTCTCAAATGGTTTCACTGCTCCACTCACTTACCAGCTCTGTTGGAATGTTAGTGCTTTATGATTAAAGGATACCGTTGTTCTTTTCATCCATCATCTCGGGGTTCGCTATTAATAATCCAGCTCTTTTTTTTTTTCCCTTTCCAAGACATATCTTTAAAAAGCCATTTAGACATTCTGCTTGCTCTCACACTCTTGTTTTCCTTGTGAACACGGTTCAATTCCGAGAAAATAAATTAGAAACGGCAAGCTTGAGGGAAACACACATACTTAATAAGATGGGTTATCTTATTGGAGTATTTTGAGAAATAATTGAAAATTAAAGCTGCGCAGAGGTCAGAAGATGTGCGAATGTTTAAATAACCATCAGTATGAATTGACATAAAATCACTGCATGTCTAAAATTGGACAGATTTTGAAATCCTTAAGATTATTTATATTATAAATGTTCTTTTCGCAAAGCTCCTGAGAACAAATATATTTTAATCATGACCTAGTTTTCTAATAATTTAGCCTGAGGCTTAGCAGTACTACATTTTTTTCTACACCAAGAGGACCAGTCAAAATATCTAGCAAAAATCACTAGCGTCGAAAGAAGAAAGTATTATGATTTTCTAATCTGTTTTATGGATACTAAAGACTTAAATCTTCAATTCCTCTTGAACTTAGTTACAGAACTAGGGTAGATAACTGGAACAGGGTTCAGCAAATATAGCAATAGGGCAGTGTGTTGCAGCTTTCTCAGAGATCTTGTATGGACATGTGTTAAAGTGTTTATTCTCAGTACAACACACTAACAGCCACACATTGAAATTTATTTTATGCTATAATCTGCTAAACATACAATGCATAATTCATTATTATTGTTGATTATTATAGCACCATTTATTCCATGGTGATGTACATGTGAAAAAGGGTATACATAATAAAAACAAGTACAATAATAATGACCAATACAAGTCACTGACTAGAACAAGAGGAGAGAGGACCCTACCTGTGAGAGCTCACAGTCTACAAGGGATGGGTGAGGATACAGTCGGGGAGGAGAGAGGACCCTGCCCACAAGGGCTCATAGACTATAAGGGATGGGTGAGGATACAATGGAGGAGGGTAGAAGACCCTTCCCGCAAGGTTTCACAGACTACAAGGCATGGGTAAGGATACAGTGGGGGAAGGGAGAGGACCCTGCTTCCAGGACTCACAGACTACAAGGCATGGGTGAGGATACAGGGGCGGACAGGAGAGGACCCTATCCACGAGGGCTCACAGACTACAAGGCCTGGGTGAGGATGTAGTGGGGGAGGGGAGAGGACCCTGTCCACAAGGGCTCACAGATTACAATTCATGGTTGAGGTTACAGTGGGGAAGGGGAGAGGACTGTGCCCAAGAGGGCTCACAGACTACAAGAGATGGGTGAGGATGCAGTGGGGGAAGGGAGAAGACCTTCCCGGAAAAGGGGTCACACACTACATAGCATGGTTGAAGATATAGTGAGGGAGGAGAGAGGACCCTGCCTGTGAGGGCTCACAGACTACAGGGAATGGGTGATGATACAGTGGGGGAGGAGAGAGGACCCTGCCCGTGAGGGCTCTGAGACTACAAGGGATGGGTGAGGATACAGTGGGGGAGGGGAAAGGA
Organism: Allobates femoralis; assembly: GCA_033576535.1. Lineage (NCBI taxonomy): Eukaryota > Metazoa > Chordata > Amphibia > Anura > Aromobatidae > Allobates > Allobates femoralis. The sequence continues at coordinate 287,740,202 of JARQOC010000001.1, forward strand.
CTCTGCCTGCGAGGGCTCACACTCTACAAGGCATGGGTGAGGATACAGTGGGGGAGGGGAGAGGGCCATACCTGCAAGGGCTCACAGACTACAAGGGATGGGTGAGGATAGAGCTGGTCATGTGGCAATATAGTGGACTGAGGGTTACTGCAGGTTGTATGCTTGTCGGAAGAGGTGGGTCTTCAGGTTCCTTTAGGTGAGAGTCTGAAATGTTGGGGTAGAGAACCCCAGAGTATGGGACATGCATGGGAGAACTATTGAATGCGATTGTATTATATGAGATAATTACCACGATTATGCATAATGCAAACTTGCTCTCCTTATTTTTAACTAGTTATTTGTGCACTCTCTAGTATTTTAATGTCAGCATAATATTTTAAATACATAAAAAACAATGTAATTATTTTACCTTTTTGATCTTTTATAATTTTTTATACCATTCTTTCTTAGTTTAACCCACTTATAAAAAATGCAATGTATTTAACTCTAAAGTATCATGTTAATTAATTTGCAGGTTCATGCACAGAATGTGATTTGCGGCAACAGACACCATTATTGTTCTGGTGCATACAGTTGCTAAATTCGACTTTTAAAACAGTTGTCAATCCTTAAACCTTTTTTGTTTTTTTTTCCCACACTTGCACAAAAATTCAATGTAACCCAAAATGCTACTTTGCAAAGTAGATACACATAGGAACCTACTACAAAAGTATGGCAACAGCATGCACATGCAGTATGGTCTATAAATTGTAGTATTGGAAGGTGGGTCTTCACCGTGTTGGCACATTGCTTATAAAATGGTTAACCGGTTGTTCAAAAGACCTCTCCAGCGATACTAGTTGATGAGCCACAGGGTGCAAATGGTGAAAGTGAGCACACAGCGACCGTGCCTCTGCAGAAGCTCATCCAAGCTGGGATAGTCATGTTGGAATTGCTGGACAACCAGGTTGAGGATGTGAGCCATGCAAGGGCCACCATAAAGTTTGCACTGTTATTACACACGGCCTTTCTTGGCTCCAGGTTTAGTGGTGACAGACATTGGTCAAACCTGGCCTGCATAACTGTCCATAACACTTCATCTGTGTGACTGACATCTGAAAGACATTTTAATTTAAACAATGCCTGATTGTGGTTAGCCCTGGGTGTGCAGTACAGAGGTAGGGGGATTCTGAACTGTTGGAACATTAAGGGAGAGGTCCTAGATGCAGCTGGAGGCCATTGAGGAGGCAGAAGCAATGGATAAAGAGGTACATGTAGAGGTTTGTCCCAAAATTCTCTGGGGAATTTCAAGACTTGAGGAGTAACCCCTTCCCCTCCTGTCCCCACAGCCACCCATCAGGGTACCTTTACACGCCGCCACTTCGTAGCAATTTCAATGCAACAGGCACAAAAATTCCCATTACCAGGCAGTTGCTTCCACTTAGTGGCGGCGTGTAAAGGTACCTTCAGAGTCACCCTGCCCCAGTGAGATGATGAAGTTCAAGCTCCTTGCTTTGGGATGTGTAGGAGAAAATAATCTTGTATGTGACCACAATAGGGATGAGCGAGTATACTCGCTACTATTCGGAACTCGCCGAATAGTAGCGGTATTCGGCTACTCGCTACTCTCTGAGTATCTTATGTGTACTCGGGAGTAGCGAGTAGTCCTAATACTTTTGCAGTGTATCTATAGATACACTGCAAAAGTATCCTAAAAGTGAATAAAAGTTGTTAAAAATAATAAAATTACATACTCACCTGTCCGACGCCTGCACCAGGACCGGCAAAGAAGACATCCGATCACTAGACAAGGACCTGTGACTACCAGCCAATCAGATGGCCGGTAGCGATCTGGCCAATCAGATGGCGCCACGTCACAACCACGTGATCACTAGTGGCCACCTGATTGGCCAGATTGCAAGGTCCTGACAGTACACCTAGGACCTTGCAATTTGGCCAGATCGCTACCAGCAATCTGATTGGCTGGTAGTCACAGGTCCTTGTCCAGTGATCGGATGTCTTCTTTGCTGGTCCCGGTGCAGGCGTGGGACAAGTGAGTATGTAATTTAATTATTTTTAACAACTTTTAATCACTTTTAGGCTACTTTCGCAGTGTATCTATAGATACACTGCGAAAGTATTCGTACGTGCTATACTCGCAACGAGTACCGAGTACCGGTACCTACTCATTGCGACTATAGAGAGTACAAATATTACGGTACTCGCTCATCCCCAGACCACAGCTGTGGGACTGAGGACTGGATGCGATGCTGTGTTGACATATGGTGGAGAAGGGTGTACCCAGCAAACTGCTGGACTGTGAGGGAGGTGCAAGCGGAGATATTATGGTGAGTTGACAAAGAAGAGGTGGTGCTCAGTGTCTGGGATTAACATCTGGTGATGAGGTTCTGGATCCTGCTTGGACCCTACATTGTCTGTCCCCGGATCCAATTTCAAAGAATTTTGGGCATCAGTGCATATGCTTTACTCCTCTGGTGGCTGTCAATCTTTTGAGCAGACTTCTAATGCCCATGGAATAGAATGTGTAAACATCTCTGCAGAATTGCTCATCTGAGTTTTCCCACATTCAGTTGTGCGATTGGAGACTTGTGACAAAGAGGGAAACATGGATAATTGGGGTATCACCTCTGAGGACTGTACTGTGTGTGATGTCAAGGTGGAGGAAGAGGAGGCAAGGCCACTTGATGTAGTGCGTGCCATGAACAGTAGCAAAAGCGCATTCTGGGCCTCATCCAGAACTCATATTGCTTTGCTGCTGCCAAAGAAAGAGGCTGGAGTAGCATCAAGCCTATTCCCCTTTACACTACGCCTGTTCCCCTTTCCACCACAATGTTATGATTTCCCACTCTTGTTAAATGCACAAAGATTTGGAAAGCGCTTGTTTTATGCCCAGTAAAAGCCTTTTAGGGGAACGACAAAGATTTAGCAATCACTTGTTTGAGGCCAAAAAAAATATTTTTAGGGGAACCACAAATATTTGGAAATCATTGGTTTGAGGCCCAAAAAAGCCTTTTAGGGAAACCGAAAATATTTGCCAATGACTTGTTTGAGGCAACAAAAATCTTTAAGGAAAAAGAAATATTTGGCAATCACTTGTTTGAGGCCAAAAAAATGTTTTTTTTAGTGAAAACACAAAGATTTGGCAATCACTTGTTTGAGGCAACAAAAAGCATTTTAGGAGGAAACAGAAATATTTGCCAATCTCTTATTTGAGCCAAAAAAGCATTTTTAGGGGAAGCAAAGATTTAGCAATGCCTTGTTTGAGGCAACAAAAAGTATTTTAGGGGAAAGAAACATTTGGCAATTACTTGTTTGAGACCCAAAAAAAGCCTTTTAGTGGAAACAGAAAGATGTGGTAATCACCTGATTGAGGCCCAAAAAAGCCTTTTAGGGGAACGACAAAGATTTGGAAATCACTGATTTGAGGCCAAATCAAGCCTTTTAGGGGAACCTCAAATATTTCAAAATCACTTGAATGCAAATAACGCGGCTTTGGCAACACACACAGATTAGGTAACTACACTTGTTTTTAGCAAAATATGCCTCTGTCCAGATGGACCCTCTCGCTTCCCCCTATTCTATCTACAAAATGATCGAGTAGCTGGCTATCTTTGTGAGAAGCATGGATGGAGCAGGACAGAGCGGAAGCAACACTATCCCTAAGCAGTAACATTCTGAAAATGGCGACAATGGCAACCGGATGCTCCTTATATCACAAGGGATATGTGACTTAGTCAGCCAATGACACAAGTCCTTGTGTTTATAAGTTGTGGATGTTTATGCGCCTGATTGACTGCCGGCTCTCAAAATCCACACAAAATTTACCAGGAAAAAAAATGGAATCCGACACATCTCAGACTTCTCTCCACCCCCTCCCTTCATCATACCTGCCCCATCCGCTATCCTACACTGTCAGAACGTGAAAAAATGTACCACTAAAAATGCAGTAATGCTTTTTTTCATCCGGTCAGATACCGAACAAAGCTGAGTTTGCTGACTTTTTGGCAAAATGTTCTGGTTCTCGATCTCAAATCTGAATCTGCAATGTTCATGCCAAATTTGAAATTGGTGAACATGTTCGAGGGAAAGTTTGCTCATCTCTACAGAGAAGCTGATTTTATTACCATATTTTTAATAACAGCAAGCCCTTGAGGTTACAAAAATAAATAAGGAAAGGTCCATTAATGTGCTCACTGCCTCATATCTTCCAGTAATTGGATCATTGTTATTAAAAGCACATGGAATAAAAATCATAAAAGTCAAGAGACATACCCATTACGTTATGGTGGTGATTAAATTACATTGCTAAGGAAAATAATGTAGCATTAGAAACATTACTAATTTCATAAAAGCGAGTGCTGACTTTTTCAAGTGTAAACTGTGCCTAAAAAAGTTATAGGGTACATATATTTATATGTCACACCTAAATGGTACCACTGTGACTTTTGAAGCTGTCATCAGAACTACAGAGTGTCAGCAAAACTACATTTTCTTGCTCTCTTTAAGGCAGGGAGCTGGAGGCAAATAACTACCACTTGCATGAATATAACAAACATTTTTTGTAGTGTATCTTCAACTGGGACATGACATCTAAAATGAGACTTAGGCCCCTTTCAAACTAGCGTTTTTTACAAATTGCTGCAGTGTGGCAGATTTACTGATGTGAAAGGGGTCTAAGGGTGCTTTCACATCAGCGGTTTTTGCCGATTGCGGCAGATGCGGTGAAAAAAACGCAACTGCTGCGATTACCGCACAACTGCTGCACTTGCGGCACACTTGCGGCAAGCCCCATACAATGTATATGCGGTCTTGCGGCAGGTGCGGCAAGTGCGGTTTTGGCACTTGTGGCAGGTGTGGCCGCGAAAAAAACGCGGCTGACCCCATTGTATGGGGCTTGCCGCAAGTGTGCCGCAAGTGCAGCCGCTATGCGGTAATCGCGGCAGTTGTGGTTTTTTCACCGCAACTGCCGCGATCGGCAAAAACCGCTGATGTGAAAGGACCCTAAGAGAGGAAAAAAGAAAAGGACTGAAGAAAAGCACTATTCTCCAGTTTCAGATGGACTCCTAAGAATGGATTTACCTGTGAATGTTAGCAAAGGATCGTGTCAAACTTGCTATCTGAATTTACTGCTCAATTCTGAGGCACCTTCAGGAGGCCAAAACTAAGACAAAACTATAAATCAGCATAATCTGTAACTGTAATATATTATACACCTTTTTACTACATCACTCCCAGACAGTACCACATAGAAGACAATTTAATAATTGTAGTCTGTCAAAAGCTGTTGAACCATGCACAGTTCGCATCTTCCTTTTTCTTGTTTGGTTCTTAAATTCACCAACTATTTTTAATGTACTCCAACATGTGCAATAACTGGGCCACAATATACAGACATTGCATGTAATATTCTAACTGCAGTGTAACCGATTGCTTATTACAGTGAAACCTTGGATTCTGAGCATAATTCATACCGGGAATTTACTTTTGATCTTGCCTCACATATGATGGGAATACTTCAGGATTTATTTGGGTTATATTTATTTTTTTGTTTTTTAAATGTTTTTTGTTGATGGGTGAAATGGAAGACTTTAATAAAATGAATTTAATGTAAAAAGAAATTGGTGAAAGAGGAATGCATTGGGGAGTGTTTTTTCAAATCAAATATTTATTGGTGTGGTTATTTGTGTCCATACTGACTTGGTTCGTAATGTCATGTATCTGATTAACACCTCAACATTAATAACCTCTGATCTTTATGTCAGCTGACATTAGCCAGCTGGCATCAACTCCAAATACAATTATCCTTTATGCCAAACACCAGGGCAGTGAGAGAGCTGAGGCGAATCGCCAGGAGTGGCACATCTAATGGAGTCACGACTCCTGATGTACCTGTGGCGTGGTAGTGTTTTCAGCTGCCCCAGTGGATGGATGGATGGATGAATATGTGCATGGATGCATGGTTGGATGGATAGATACATAGAAAGAATAGATGTTAGATGATAGATAGATAGAAAGAATAGATAGATGGTTGGCAATTATAGATAAATACATAGATAGATGGAAAAATAGATAGATTTATAGATATATAGATATAATGTCCTATCCCCGATATATTGTAAGCTTGCACCCTTAAGTGACTTTCATTTAGCGAAAAATAAAAAATTAATTGAAAAAAAACAATGTGGAGTGCTCCCTATTTTAGATCGCCAGCTAGGTTAGCAGACAGCTGCAGTCTACAGACCACAGCTGGCAGCTTTACCTTGGCTGGTAATGCAAAGCAGAGGTCACCCTAATCTATTTTTTCAAATTATGTATTTATAAATAATTTAATAATGTGAAAAAAATGGTGTAGGATTCCACCAATTTTGGATTACCAGCCAAGGTAAAGCTGACAATTGGGGTCTGGTATTCTCATGGTGGGAGTGGATATCTTTCATGGACCCTCACCCCCTCAAAAATAGCAGGCCACAGCTGCCCCCAGAATTGGTGCCTCCATAAGATGCGCCACTCCTGGAGCTTCGCCCTGGTTCTTCCTGCTGCCCTGGTGCAGTGGCAGTCGAGAAAATAGAACGATTAATGTCAGACAAGTAGAGACAGCTGTCATCAACCCCTGGATTGGTAATGTTGAGGCGTCTATGATACCCTCAAATTACTAATCCAGTATGTAAATAGTTAAAAATACAGATGCAGAAAACAATCCTTTATTAGAAATTTTACACAAAAACACTCAGACAACTCACTGTCACCTATTTATTAAGCCCAACATACCCTCTGACGATAATCCACAGCGATGTCCAGGCAATATGCGGATACCATTACAGCATCCACACACTGCTGCAGCTCGCTCTTATTAAAAGCCTGTTTGAGCGATGACATCAGACAGTTCATCTGCAGTCACAGCTGAGTTATAATCGTAACCACGCCAGCTGTTTGCAAGGCGACCTCATCTGAACTGTCTGATGTCACTGCTCATCATCTTGGCACAGTGTTAGGCTGGAGTCACACTGAGGGAGAAAAATGCAAGATTTATGCAACTCTCACATGTGTCCCCCTGCATGCCCTCCTGCTCTCTGGATAGAAGATTGCCGCTCCATAAAAATTCATGCAGCTGCACACTCCTGTCATAACGATGTAGCAATGCAAGGCGTGCTTTGCTGGATATCATGCTGCGTGGATTACCGTCGGAGCTGGGTTTTGGCTTTTATGGGTGAAAGCGTGTTGCCCATGAATTTTATTTTTAATAAAGGATTTTTCTCTGCATCTCTGTTTTTTAACTATTTACTCACTAGATTGGTAATGTGGTGGTATCATGGACACCTCAACATTACCAAGCCAGGGGTTGATTAGAGCTGACAATACTCATTTTCCATAAACATTCTATAACCCTGTTTGCCACCACACCAGGGCAGCGGAAAGAGCTGGGATGGAGCGTCAGGATATGGTGCTTCTAATGAAAGTGCCATATTCTGGAGCAGGTGCTAGTCTTACCCTGCAGGAAGGCAATAACCATGTTCCTTCCTAAATTACGAATAACAGCCCCTAGCCATGTGCTTTATCTTGGCTGGCATCGTAATTGTGGGGGTTACCCCATGCTAATGTTTTCAAATAGAGGGTGGGCAATTTATATAGATGCACCTAAATAAAATGTGAATGGTTGGTGATATCAACTTCCTGTTTGTGCCACATTAGTATACAGGAAAGGGAAAATGTTTCCAGATGGGTGGTGACAATGGCAGCCATTTTGAGGTTGGCCATTTTGGATCCAACTTTATTTTTTTCAATGGAAAAGGGGTCATGTGACACATCAAACTGATTGAGAATTTCATAAGAAAAACACTGGTTTGATTGGTTTTAACATAACGTCATTCCTTCATGAGTTATTTACAAATTTACAAGTTTATGACCACTTATAAAATGTGTTCAAAGTGCTGCACGTTGTGTTGGATTGTCAATACAACCCTCTTCTCCCACTCTTGACTCACTGATAGTAACACTGCAGAAGAAATGCTAGCACAGGCTTCCAGTATCCGTTGTTTCAGATGCTGCACATCTCATATCTTCACAGCAAAGACAATTGCCTTCAGATGAGTGACGAGGCAAACCTTTTTGTGAATGGTGACATTAGTAAACAAAACCACTGCTATTAGTCTGACACTAACCCACAGTGGATAGATCTCTCCAAGACTGTTGGAACACAAAAATTGATGGTACGGTGTGGTATATGGGGTACGAAGATAGTGGGGCCATACTTCATCAATGGAAACCTCAATACCACTGGATATTTGAAATTGCTACATGATTCAGATTCCAGTGGCATTGAGTTTCCATTGATGAAGAATGGCCCCACTATCTTTGTACCCCATATACCACACCATACCATAAATTTTTGTGTTCCAACAGTCTTGGAGGGATCTATCCACTGTGGGTTAGTGTCAGACCAATAGCGGTGGTTTTGTTTGTTAACTTCACCATTCACAAAAAATGGCTTCATCACTCATCTGAAGGCAATTGTCTCTGCTGTGAAACAATGGATACTGGAAGCCTTTGCTAGCATTTCTTCTGCGGTAGTGCTATCAGTGTGTCAAGAACAGGAGAAGAGGGTTGCATTGACAATTCAACACAATGGGCAGCACTTTGAACACATTTTATAAGTGGTCTTAAACTTGTAAATTACTCATGAAAGAATACAGTTACGTTAAAACTAAGCACACTATTGTTTTTCTAATGAAATTCTCAATCAGTTTGATGTGTCACATGACCCTCTTACCATTTAAAAAAATAAAGTTGGATCCAAAATGGCCAACTTCCAAATGGCCGCCATGGTCACCACCCATCTGGAAAAGTTCTCCCCCTCCCATATACTAATATGCCACAAACAGGAAGTTGATATCACCAACCATTCGCATTTTATTTAGGTGCATCCATATAAATGGCCCACCCTGTATTTTTTTTATTTATTTTTACTGCAGTCTGACATCAGTTAGCTTGCCATACTGGCCACCAATCACAGACGCTGACAGAGAGGGTATGCGGGGTAAGTCTCACATCAACCAATCAAGGGTAGAAGCAGTCAATATGTCTGAGGTTCATGAGTGGGCCCGGAAGCAGGATGACAGCAACGCTGAAGCTTGGTAAGTAATAGTACAGGAATCTAATGGCTGTGCCAAAACAATGGGTTTGCACTGTAAAACTGTATGAGCTGTGTTTGACAGCTTTTGTGCTCCTTTGAAGGTGTTCATATGCCTGATACCTGCACCTTCCTTAAGAATAGTAAGAAGTAATATGCATACAAGGACACTTTAGGCTCTATTTTGAAACCCTCAACCTCCTCTGACCATCATAGGAAAACCGCTAGTGGCTCCCACTATAGCACAGAAGAGGGGAGAGAGGACAGCCCTGCCTAGTGCCTCTAGACAGCTCAAAGACCTCTGAGGTGTAACTGTTTACCCAAATTTGTGCCCTCGGTGCAGTGTATTTGAGTCTGACCCAGTTGATGACTCTGGGACCAAGCTGCATCTTTGTTAACACTGCCCATAGAAATTTCCACTCCCCCCACATTCCTCAGAACTGAGCTGCAATACTAGAAACAACTGCCTAATATTTATAGACGTCAACTTGTGCGGGATAAAGCCAGTCTGGTCTTCCTGAATTATTGATGGTATTACTTTGGACAATCTATTGGCCAGCATCTTTACAATTAATTTGATGCCTGTTGTTAACAGCGAAATGGGACGGCATCAAATCCTTTCCTTGCTTCAGTATGAGCACAATGATTGCTTTCCTAAAAGAAGCAGGTAAAATTTCCTGCTTTTCAAATTCTTTGATGACCCGCAATAGTTTAGGTAGCATAAACGAAACATGCATTCTATAGAATTTCCCCGGTAGGCTGTCTACCCCGAAGCTTTATCAATAGCACATTCCGAAATAATATAATGACTTAAAAAATTGATGACGTGTTCAATACATATTTCAATACATATGTATATGGTAGGGAATAATGCTCAACGTAACATTGTTGTCATAGGCACCAGTGTAATGTATATCTGTGAATATGTTTAGCATTTGGTCTCATTGGGAATGGTAAACTTATACTCTTGAAGTTTGGTCACATAAACAGCTTCTTCTGCATCTAGTGTTGTTTGGTGGCCAGGGTTCTGATCTCACATCAGAAATTTCAGTGCCACTTGTAGAGATGGAGGTTTGAATCCCTGGTAGTCTAGTATGGTCATCCTTATTTCCTGTTTGCTTAGCTGATTCGCAGACTGTCAACTTGCACTTACTGGTATAGTTAAATTTAAAACGCTCTACTCTGTCTATCTAGCCCAAAGATCTGTTGTATGTGGCATATATGCATGCACCTTATTTTTTATAGACTTTAACATACCTTCAAGCTCAAGGTCAAAATAGGATAAGGCTAGGGTCAGACTTGGTTTAGGACCCACATTTCGAGGCAGCGCTAATACCAGACAGCGTTAACAGCAAGCGCTGCCTGGAAACGGGGCCCCATAGAAATCCATTGTGTACCTTAGTTGCAACCGCACACAGAGCTGCAAATCGGACGCTTTTCCTCAGCGCACAGGAAAACGCTGCTCAGCTAAAGCGCACCTCCTGCAGCTCTGTGTGCGACTGCAACTAAGGTACACAATAGGTTTCCATGGGGCCCCGTTTCCAGGCAGCGCTTGCTGTTAACGCTGTCCGGTATTAGCGCTGCCTCGAAATGTGGGTCCTAAACCAAGCCTGACCCTAGCCTAGGCCATTATTATTTGAAGACCTTTGAAACTACTGTTTATACACAGACAATTTTCTCACCAGAGGAAAAAAAAACAATTCCTTATGTTGCATGTCTCTATTAGACCACAATAATTAATTTTTCTAAATAAAAAAATGTAAACATTTAATATGTACAACCTAGATAGATATATAGATGTAAAAGTTTTTCCAACTTTAGATACTTGAAAATAAAAGAAGTCCTATTTATACGTACAAGATGTGTGTGAATTATCTGCTCAATCACAGGCAAAAATAAGGCGAAAAAAAAAATAACCATAATAAAAAAAGTCAAATGCCACCAAAATATTGCCACCATTTGTTAGGCCATTTTGTAAACATTGTGCATCTAAATAGAACAGAACTAGCCTGCGGAGCACAATGGGATATTTCAATGTAAACTCCAATAGAAGGATGAAATATTAGCATTGTCAGATATCTTTATCACAGTGCCCTGTGGCAGAAATAACATGTAGGTTTGAAACGAAGTCTCCCTGAACCTTTTTAAAAGAGAAACTTTGGGAAAAAAAACGCCTCTAGTGGTTCCTGATATTGATCGGCAAAAAGTAATCTGTTTAGGTTTAGGGGCATGCCAGTACAAATTATGGAACATGTTCCTTCCTCTCTAAGGGCAGTCTTAGTTTTCATCCCTCTGTTGATATGTAATTCCCATCAGGACACTGATCAAATACCCATTTGGTGTGCTTTCGTTTATATTAAGCTGTTTACAGTCACATTTATAAATGTAGGAGCAGTGGACACTTAATTATATATATTCTAATTACAACCTAACTCTTTTCTGCCGCTCTAGTCAAAATGTTTCCATTGTGTAGCCATCGTTTTTCATTTCTAATCATTATTTGATTCCCTGTGGCTGCCTGCTACTTATTTGTACTAGCACCATTCATCCATTGAGACCTTTCCATCTGTCACACAGCTTTGCCTTTTCCCCAGAAGCTTCATTCTCCTGCTGTGACATATTTGCTGTATCTTGGTTTGGTTCGATATTAGTAAGCCTTTTTAATTTTTATTTTTACTTTGGATAAATGCCAAATTGGTGTGATTTCACATTTGAAATGGCAACACATGTGATACTAGTTTGATTAAAGGAAAGCTATCATAAAGACATATAGAGATGCCCTAAATTTAAACATATTCATTTTTTTTCCTTTGGAATGGATCTTTGTTGTCATATTCATATTTTTAATATTTAATCTTCCTGCTAATTCTGTACATTGCAGTTAGATTTGAAAATTACTACAGCCTTATGAAAGATATACATAAAGGAAGTAAGCCAGAAACCAGACTATAGTCACAAAATTGGGACCCCAAACCCTATGAAAACCAGGGTCTAGGAATTGATGCTTGGTGTCACTGGAAGCTTTTGGTGAGCTCAATGCATATTTTGCTGGGTATTTGGTGCATATATGCTGTGTATACACAGCAGATCTGCACCAAATATGCAGTAGTGTGTTTTCCTAGCAAAGTCTATGGGTTTTGCTCATTCCTGTCTGCATGGTGCCACTGAAATACGCAGCAGATATGCTGCGTATTTTAGTGCAGGAAAATCTTCTGCATGTCAATTCTTGCAGCTGGTTTTCCCACGCTAAATACGACCCCGCCTCAGAACAGGGCTTGTGCCCTATGTTAATGTGTGTAAAAGTGATTAAAATTTATTGGGAGCATGTATATAATTTTTGGGCACCTGGTGAGGGGCTACATGAGGGTTTTAAAACCAATACTTTATTAGACACACTGTGTGAAGTCCGGTTGGCTTTTGCAACTAGAGCAGGAACGTCTTTGCCTCTGATACACAATTTGCGTAAAAGTGCAAGCTATAACTATTCTGACAGCTCTCTATACACTGAACTGTCAAAAGTGGCATAGATAGCGTTATCTATGCCACTTTTGCTAGTTCAGTGCATATAGATGTGGAGCCCACTGGGACAGGGTACTCGGTACCGGACCGGGGTATCACGGAGGGTTATCACAGCGGTCTTGGTCCGGACTGTGTCTCGAGCCCACAAGTAAATGTTGGGGTTTATTTACAGGGGAGAGAGTCATGACGCCACCCATGGTATGTGGTCAGGGTGACCACCGCTGCTGCAGAACCTTCGGGGATGATGGATGGCAGCCTGTGATGTGACGGCTCTCCACGGGCAGAGCTTGGTCCCCGAGGCAGTAGTGATTAAAACAGTTTGTGATGGAAAACAGGGTTTACAAAGATTACACAGACTCACGGTTTTGTAGTTTTCCAAGTCCTTTACTGTTGATGGTATTCGGCTGAGTACTGTCCACGGAATCTGTACAGGGGCCGGGTTGCTCCCACCCAGGCCACGTTCTTTTGGCTCCCTGTTTCTCGCTGTGTGTGTGGCCCTGCTGCCGCTTTAGCTAGACTGCCGGCCCTGTCTCCCCTCACGGGTACCAACTTGCTGGGCAACTTGAGTCTTATTCCGTGTTCCTGACAAATTTCAAAGCTTAATATTTTTGGAAGTTGGAGTGGGTTTTTTTAGATTTGGCCATCTTAGGAGGATATCTGTTTGTGCAGGTAACTATTACTGTGCAGAATTATTAGGTAACTTAATAAAATCCAAATATATTCCCATCTCACTTGTTTATTTTCACCAGGTAAACTAATATAACTGCACAAAATTTAGAAAAAAACATTTCTGACATGCAAAAACAAAAACAAAAAAAACATTAGTGACCAATATTACCACCTTTCTTTATGACACTCAACAGCCTTCCATCCATAGATTCTGTCAGTTGCTTGATCTGTTTACGATCAACATTGCGTGCAGCAGCCACCACAGCTCCCAGACACTGTTCTGAGAGGTGTGCTGTTTTCCCTCCCTGTAGATCTCACATTTTATGATGAACCACAGGTTCTCTATGGGGTTTAGATCAGGTGAACAAGGGGCCATGTCATTATTTTTTCTTCTTTTAGACCTTTACTGACCAGCCACGCTGTGGAGTAGTTGGATGCATGTGATGGAGCATTGTCCTGAATGAAAATAATGTTTTTCTTGAACGATACCGAATTCTTCCTGTACCACTGCTTGAAGAAGTTGTCTTCCAGAAACTGGCAGTAGGCCTGGGAATTGAGCTTCACTCCATCCTCAACTTGAAAAGGTCCCACAAGTTCATCTTTGATGATACCAGCCCATACCAGTACTCCACCTCCACCTTGCTGGCATCTGAGTCGGAGTGGAGCTCTCTGCCCTTTACTGATCCAGCCTCTGGCCCATCCATCTAGCTCATCAAGAGTCACTCTCATTACATCAGTCCATAAAACCTTTGAAAAATCAGTCTTAAGGTATTTCTTGGCCCAGTCTTGACATTTTATCTTATGTTTCTTGTTCAAAGGTGGTCGTTTTTCAGCCTTTCTTACCTTGGCCATGTCCCTGAGTATGGCACACCTTGTGCTTTTTCATACTCCAGTAATCTTGCAGCTCTGAAATATTGTAAAACTGGTGACAAATGGCATCTTAGCAGCTTCACGCTTGATTTTCCTCAATATATGGGCAGTTATTTTGCCCAACACGCTTCTTGCGACCCTGTTGGCTATTTGCCATGAAAACGCTTGATTGTTCAGTGATCACATTTCAAAAGTTTGGCAATTTCAAGGCTGCTGCATCCCTCTGCAAGAGATCTCACAATTTTGGACTTTTCAGAGCCCGTCAAATCTCTCTCTTGACCCATTTTGCCAAAGGAAAGGCACTTGCCTAATAATTAAGCACACCTTATATAGGGTATTGATGTCATTGGACCACACCCCTCCTCATTACAGAGATGCACATCACCTGATTTACTTAATTGGTAGTTGGCTCTCAAGCCTATACAGCTTGGAGTAGGACATCATGTATAAAAAGTATCATGTGATCAAAATACTCATTTGCCTAATAATTCTGCACACAGTGTATTCAAATTGTGTATCAGAGGCAAAGAAGTCCCAGCTCTGGCTACAAAAGCCGACGGGACTTCAAACTGTGTGTCTAATAAAGTATTGGTTTTTAAACCCTCATGTAGCCCTCACCAGGTCCCTAAAAATTATATACATTCTCCCAAAAATTTTTAATCACATGTACACACATTAACATTAGGCACAAGCCCTCTTTCTGACGTGTCACTTGGAAAACATGAAACATACAGGACAAAAGTCTGCATCAAATACGCACCAAAAAACACAATGTGCGTATGACATCTTTTTTGGTGCGTATTTTGTCTGAAGGTGCAGATTTTTGTCTCTAAAAATCCACACGGCTATTCTCCCATGCAAACACCCCCTAAACCTTTTCTAATCCTTGTATTTTCAGCACTCATTTTTTGGACTGTTTATACCATGTGTATACCATGTTCCTATGAACATATGTGTTAGCTGTTGTAACAGTTCGGGATCCTATTTTTGTGATTATAGTGTTGTTCTGGTTTCTGGCTTCCTACTCCTTGCTTTGTGTACGCCTTTTGTAAGAACTCCTGGTGAGTGTTGTAAACCATTATGCCATACAATTGTTATGTTATGTTTTCTGCGTTTTTTATTTAATGCAGTTTTTCTGATTTTTTTCAATAATGTGTGTTCATTTAGGGTACTGATTTTTTTTTTTCCCTGTAGGAATTATGTATGATTGGGGATCCCCTGGGTTGATATCCCAATATTCTCTTTTGATTTTGTATTTACCCATATAATGTTCAAATGTTGTTCTCAAGCCATATTAAGGTGTTTCAGGTATGTATAAAACCAGAAATGGAAAAAATATGGATGATCGGGAGTTTTTCCGCGCTGACCACAGGAGACTGGATAATGAAGAGTCCTTTTATTCACACACCACACACCGCACACAGTTTGCCTACGCGTTTCATAGCCTGCAGGCTACTTCATCACAAATTGTTAACATAAAGAAAAACACATACATGAGATAGTAATACATTATTTTCAAAGGACAAATGTATAAATATTGTTAAATAATGCATTATTATCTCATGTATGTGTTTTTCTTGATGTTAACAATTTGTGTAGTCACAAAAAGTTTTATTTTAATTGTGTGACAAAAGTTTTCGGTTTGCCATTAAGGCATTTTATGCTAGATTAACAGTGTAATGGGCGTTTTCACAGGAAATTCTGTCATTTACTCCCCCTTTTTTTCCCTCTATGGTTGTTATAAATAGCAGGCTGTTAGATCATCTGTAAGATTATGCCCTGATGAAGTAGCCTGCAGGCTATGAAACACGTAGGCAAACTGTGTGAGGTGTGTGAATAAAAGGACTCCTCATTATCCGGTCTCCTGTGGTCAGAGTGAAAAAATTCCCGATCATCCATATTTTTTCCTTTGCATCCTCCACGGGTTCTGCAGCGGCCAAGTGTGTTCAGGTGGTTGTGACCCTCACAACCTCCCAAGGTGAGTGGATCTCTATAGGTAAATCCTTGGTGTCCCTCTTTTACCCCCCCTATGTGCGCTCCCCTCTTTGTATCTTTCAGTAAAACCAGAAATGTCTTAATCAGGAATAAAAGAGTAACAGTACTCACCCTATCATCGTATATATCTCACTTTGTCATAATCACAATAATTTGGACCAAATGTAAGTTTAGGTTCACACATGAAGTATTTGCCGCGTGTTTGTGCTGTGGCACTTTCTTGCACGCGTTTTGAGCAAAAAAGCGCAATTGCATTCAGACGCCGCGCTTTTCCCAAGCCCATTTTATAATGTGGCCTATGGGAAAAGTGCACAGAAAAAGGTGCAAAGAACTAACATGGTCATTCTTTTTGCAGACACGCTTTGCAGTGAAAGCGCATCTACAAAAAGGCAACAGAATACGCATTGTGTGAACCCATTTCAGCAAAAGCCATAACTTTTTAATTTATAATTTAAAAAAAATGATGTTGCGCTTTGCAGTATTATTAATTCTCAGCATAGATAAAGCGGACAGTTATAGGCTGTCACCCCCAGCTGCCTGGCATTACCTTGGATGGCAATCAAAATACAGGGAAACCCATTATTTTTTTTTAATTGATTTAAAAAAATGCGTGGACTTCACCCTATCTACTATTGACAGCCAAGGTAAAACCAGGCAGCAGGGAGCTTGGATCCACAGTTTGGTAAAGCCCAAGCAAGGCTCCACTGTAAAATGGTTTGAGCTGTGTTTGGCAGCTTTTGGGCCTCATTTAACTCTAGAATGCATGATGTCTGAAATATACACTTTCACATAAACTGGTTCTTTTAGGCCCTTGTGCAAATCATATGAGGAACTTTTACAAGTTTATTTCAACATTGCAAAGTAAGATATGAAAAATCCACAACATCTTATTTATTATTGTTTGCAGAAAACAGCAAAAATGTAAGTACATGGGCCTAAAAGGCCCACATTATGCATTCTATGTGATGAATTCTTTTTATTATTTAACAATTTTTTTTTAAATTTCAAGCAAAAATATGAAACAAAGAGAGAAGGGAGCGCACATAGGGTCTTATCTATGATGATAATTCAATGCCCCCCGATTAGTGTGACTCACCTTTTTGGGTTGTGTGAGTCACAACAAACTGCAAGAGCCTTGTTATCCTGGTCGCTGCAGACACCTGGTAAGGGAGAAATCCGGTTGTGTAGAAAAAAAGCCCAGGTTTAGATTCCGTGCCGACCACAAAGCAGGAAGGGTATGTTTGATGTCCGTTTATTGAGCCAACAGGTTTCACAGCAGGACCTGCTGCTTCCTCAGGGCAAACCTGGAAGCAGCAGGTCCTGCTGTGAAATGCGTTGGCGCATAAACGGACATCAACATACACTTCCTGCTTTGTGGTCTGCGCAGAATCTAAACCTGGGCTTTTTTTCTACACAAGCAAAGATATGAAAAACACACAAACAAAGATATATACATGTTGAAGTAAACTAGCTGCAGCTACATTTGTAAACTGGCACAGCAAGTTGATGTACCAATTTACATTTCTCTTAGAAACATTAAAAGGGACAATTAATTTTGATGTTGAACTGGGCAATTTTTTGCTTTAAAAAAGATCTTACAGTTGTTGGTGGTACTATGACACCAAACTGGTGAGATATTCCTTTGTTGATGAAGCACATTCCACAACTAGCACTTTATGATAGTGTATTTGGTTTCACCAACAAAGCAACAATGATGTCTTACAAAGCAAAGAAGGAAAAATGTGTTATATTACTCAATACCATGTATCATAATTTCAGTATTAACAGCAATGAGACTAAACAGAAACCAAATATTATCCTTTACTATGATAAAACTAAAGGAGGTGTCGACCAGATGGATGAAATGGTTGGAGAATATTAATGCCAGAGGCAAACAGAACTTTGGCCTATAGTCATTTTTCACATATCTTGATCTATCAGCCCTTAATCAATCCTACATTATTTATATTAGTAGAAGGAGAGAGGAGGGCACCACTAATAATAACTAATTATAATAGGGATCACTATGCATACCAAGGTAAATTTGAGAAAGGAAGGAAAGAAGTATGCAAAAACAAATGATACAACCTTATTGGAATTAAAAAAAGACAAAAACCACACACAATTAAAACCATTTAAAAGGCAAAAGTAGCCAAATGGACATTTCCCAAGAAGGGTATAATGGGAAAACCAAGTCAGTTGAAACCATATAACAATAGTATAAGGATTTTTAAGAGGCATGCATATAAATAGCAATATAACAGTCAAAATGGGGTAATCAAAATGCAGGATGATTATATAGTATCACACAACTTTCAGTAAAGAGTAACAAATAATTGCTAGTAGTTCAAGCAGATAGCCTATACAACTCCTATGATACAGGAGGTTTTATTAAAACATGTTACAGATCATTTATTTATATTGCAGGTGCATCAGTAAGTAATTTCCCAATTGTCAAGGTTTTGATTAGTCAGATGGCACCATAGATGTCTTATAATGAGAAAGGGGGGAAGGGGGATGGAAAGGAAAAAGCATGTTTGAGTGTAGTATAATTTTAGCAAAACCTAGCTGTTATGTATGCTAGCCGTCTATTCGTGGTTGGTGGCATAAGCAAGAGGCAGTCTGAGTATACAAATGATTTACACTAAAAGGAATTTACATGTGGTCCTATATATTTAGAGTTATACCTGGAAGATTACTGCTGAGTGTCAAATGATAATAATACACACCTATCACAAACAGAGAGCTCTCTGTACATGCAAATATACATATAAATCCCCTGGAATAAGGGTCCCCCATTTACCCATACAAAAGGTAATTCTGCCCAGAAGAGCAGAGCTCAATTAGAACAATAAACAATAACCAGGGAACATGATTGAAATAGTCCCCCTATATGTTAAGGCAGAAAATGGTGCTAGATCGTGCACTGTCTCCAAACGTTTTACTGCTCCCAGAAATATAGTACCAGCACTAGGCCGGGTTTACCAGAACAGCACCAGTTCATTAGATCATGGGATGGTGAGGCAATCCCCATGCGTATCGCTGCCTAGCCTGGCAGCTTCATCAGGGCAAGTGAAGCCTATGTCAAGTATTGCAGTATAAATAGTTAAACAATTACTGAGCATGTTCAATAGCCATAATGTGTTCAGAGAGAGTGATAACCGATTCCTTCCATGTGTTTTCCAAAGTCCTGGAAGTGTTGTCTGTACCCACGCTGGCACCTCTATGGTACAAAGGTCCAGTGCTATTTATATTGAAACTCCTCTCGATTTCCTTGCTAGGAGGAAGGACTGGAGATTCCTATTCTTGAAGGACCTTTGCCATGAACTTGTAATGCCTCACATGATTTAGCGAAGCAATATGAAATGTTTGCCACAGGAAATTAGACTAGCTATGAAACGGTGTGGTGTACGTTTTCAGGGTGTTCCAGAACCTGGAGAAAGAAAGCGAAAGCGTTGTTTAATTTTTCCATTAAAGACAGGAAAACTGAGATTTACTTTACCAGTTGTGAAGAAAATGTCTGTAAACGACATTCTTCAGAAACGATAACAGGTAAATTGTGCGGAAGATCAATAATATTGAAAAGGAAATTTTGGAAAACAAATGTAGCTGCAGCTAGATTACTTCAAAATTTATATACCCTTGTTTGTGTTTTTCATCTTTGTTTGAAATTTGAAAAAAAATTGTTTAATGATAGAAAGGATTCATTACATAGAAGGCATAATGAGGGCTAAGGCCCATGTACTTACTTTTTTGCTGTTTTCTGCAAACAATTATAATTACAATGATGTGCATTTTTCAAAACTTACTTTGCAATTTTGAAATACAGTGCCTTTTGAAAGTATTTGGCCCCTTTGAACTTTTCAACCTTTTGCCACATTTCAGGCTTCAAACATAAAGGCTGGCTTCAGACCACGGTGTGATCCGGTCCGGGGCTGTCCAGTGTAAACCAGACAGCCCCGGACCGGTTTTTGGCCTCATGGTAGCCTATGGGGCTGGATGGAGCCAGATGGCAGCTCTCTGCCATCCGGTTTCATCACTCCGGGACAATCCGGGAGAATACGGATTATTCTCTCCGAACACAAACATGATGCTTGCATCATTTTTTCGTCCGGGGAGAAAAATCTTCCCAATTTGCTGGATCACGGATTCACCTGGATTCTCCCTAACATGGGAGCCTATGGGACCGGATTGCCCCGGACCAGGAGGATCCAGGAATCGGATATCGGCGGCTGAACGCAGCTGTTGTTTCAGGACTGCGGTTAGCTCCATGCTGCATGCATGCTGCAATTACAGCCATCCTGCTGCACACAGGACCAGAGGGCATATTTGGCCCTCTGGTTCTGTGTGCTGATCCGGTCCGGGGCTGTCAGAGTCATCCCGGACAGCCCCGGACCGGATCACACTGTGGTGTGAAGCCAGCCAAAGACATAAATTCGAAAAAGTTTTTGTGAAGAATCAACAATAAGTGGGACACAATCGTGAAGTGGAACCAAATTTATTGGATATTTTACACTTTTTTAACAAATAAAAAACTGAAAAGTGGGGCGTGCAACAATATTTGGCCTCCTTGAGTTAATACTTTGTAGCGTCACCTTTTGCTGCGATTACAGCTGCAAGTCGCTTGAGGTATGTCTCTATCAGTTTTGCACATCGAGAGACTGAAATTCTTGCCCATTCTTCCTTGCAAAACAGCTGGAGCTCAGTGTTACCGCCCAGGGGCCTGCCGCCCGTGCCCCGCGGCATGCTGCCGTTACTCCCTCGGCTCCGACGGCCCCTGTCCGGTCTCAAGGGCTCCGGGGCACTGGCAGCCGCCGCCCGCGGGTCGGTCGGGTGGCGTCTTCCTTACCCCATGCTCCCCGGGTGCGCGCACCTGTTTCCAGCCGCAGGGCTCCAGCACCCTCTGCTTGAGCAACACTGCTCCTCTTACTTCCAGGACCACTGCTTGAGCTATGTCAATTCATCTCCACATTAGTATCTGCTGGTGAACTGCAGGGAGCTAGCCCCTCCCCTCAGCCAATCACCAGGTCTCTGTGTTCTACCAATCAGGTGTACCCTGTTATGATATAAGCTTCCTGTTTTCCCTTACTCATTGCCAGGGCAATTTCTATGTAGAGAACTTGCTAAATCCTGGTCTGGTCAGGCTGTTCCCTTATTGGCTTGATTTTGATTACTCTTGTTCCTTCCCGCAGATTCCTTCCGTGCCGGCTTCTCGCTGATTCCAGTGGTCTCGGTCTGCCTCCGTTACCTGTTCCCAGCTGAAGAGTCCTCCAGCCCTGCTCCGGATCTTCTGTGTTCCCGGTTTCCGTTTCTTGTTGTTAGACTCGGTTGCTGTTGTTTACCACGTCGCCTGGGGTCGGTTTAACACTCGTGTCCGCTTCATTGGCCCCTCCGAGGCTGGTTCCGGCGGGATCCCTGTATAGGGGTTAAGCGCTCCGGGGTCTCCTTCGGTGGGTTCCAGTGTTGCGACCTTGTGGCTCTCCCCAGGGGCGTGGGGTCCTGCGTTGTCATTGTTCTAATAAACCTGTTGACTTTACGGTACTGGTCCGCCACTTTATCACCCGGTATCAGCATCCGCTTTACGCGGTCCAGTGGGTCCACGTGTGGGGTCCGTCAGTAGGACGTGACAGATCTTGCCCTGGCCATGGACCCCGCTGATACCAGGTTTGATGCCCAAAGAGAGCTGGCCGGACTCCGCAGAGTCACGACCAGGTCGTGGGTTTTATCCAGTCTTTGGAGGGGCGCCTGGGGGCGCTCTTCGCTTCTGATCCCGCTCTCTCTTCTCAGATCTTGGGTCTCCACCAGGAATTGGACCACCAGAGAGGGATACAGACTCGGGTGCTATCCCATCTGGCCTCCGTGGACGATCGGCTTACCAGCCTACAGAGAGGGACTGGAGGTCCGGGTTCCGTTCCCGTGTTACCTGTTGGAGTTCCGGCCGGAACCGTGTCTTCTCCTCGCTTATGCCAGCCCACCAGGTATGCAGGGGATACTAAGACTTGTCGTGGGTTCATCAACCAGTGCCAACTCCACTTCCGGCTGCTACCCCACCAATTCCCGACGGATGAGGCAAGGGTGGCGTTTCTGGCTTCGCATCTCGAGGGAGAAGCACTGGCATGGTTCAACCCGGTATTGGAGAGGGAGGATCCCATCGTGTCCGACCTCCGGGCGTTCTTGGACACCTTCCGTAGAACCTTCGATGAACCGGGTCGGGTGGCCTCCGCCACCGAGGCACTCTTCAACTTACACCAAGGTAACCAGTCTGTTGGGCAATACGCCATCCGCTTCCGTACCCTTGCTTCCGAACTCCGCTGGGCGGATGAGCCCTTAGTTGGTGTCTTCCGCCGGGGATTATCGAGCCGGATCAAAGACGAACTGGCGGTCCGGGACCTGCCCAGCTCCCTGGAGGAGTACATTACCCTCGCCATCCGAATTGACCGTCGTCTACAGGAGCGGTCGCAGGAGAGAGCCCAGGAGAGGACGGGGGAGAGAAGACCCCTTCGCTTAGCTCCCACTTTTCAGCGACCTCTTCTTCCGGTGCCCACAGCGCCTCCAACAAGCCAGGAGGCCATGCAGGTGGATCACGTCCGCTCCCGGAGCCAGATAAGGGAGGAGAGGATCGCCCGGGGCCTATGCCTGTACTGCGGAGGATCCGACCACTTTCGTCGCCAATGCCCCAAGCGACCGGTGGACCTTCGTCTTGGAGAGGTAAGAGAGACCACCCCAACGAAGAACGATTCCTTTCACCCTCTTACTATCGCCATCCTGCTTAAGGTCGGAGAAAAACGCCATTCGGAGGTGGCTCACCTGGATTCCGGTTCGGCAAGTAATTTTGTGCAACAGGACGCAGCGCAGCGCTATGGTATTCCTATATACCCCCTGCAGCAACCCCGCGTCATCATCTCTGTCGATGGGAGACCCTTACAGGACGCCGTGACGGGTGTCACCGGAGAGGTAGAGATACAGGTCGGAGCTCTGCACACGGAACGCCTCACTTTCTATGTCCTGCCGACCCTGTCTCCTCCGTTTATGCTTGGTCTTCCATGGCTCCGCATGCATGAACCGGTTCTGGAATGGCGTACAGGTGAGGTCCTGCGATGGGGGCAGGCTTGTCATAGTCGTTGCCTTCTTCCCGTGTCCCCGGTCCGGTTGCCGCCATCACCGGCAACGTTACCTGGTCTGCCCTCGGCCTATTGGTCGTATGCCGACGTCTTCGACAAGAAGGAGGCCGAGACGTTACCCCCGCACAGACCTTATGACTGTCCTATAGACCTGGTGCCTGGGGCTCAACTGCCGAAAGGCCGTATCTATCCCTTAAACCCTGCCGAGACCCAGGCAATGTCCGACTAAGTAAGGGACAGCCTGGCGCGGGGTTTCATCCAGAAGTCCTCCTCACCCGCAGGGGCAGGGTTCTTCTTCGTGAAGAAGAAGGACGGCTCCTTACGACCGTGCATTGACTATCGGGGTCTCAACGCCATCACCGTGAAAAATAGATACCCGCTTCCCTTCATTCCAGAGCTGTTCGACCGGTTACGTGGTTCCCGAGTCTTCACGAAGCTGGACCTCCGAGGGGCATATAACCTGGTCCGGATACGAGCCGGAGACGAATGGAAGACCGCCTTCAACACCAGGGACGGGCACTATGAGTACAAGGTAATGCCGTTCGGTCTCAGTAACGCCCCCGCTGTCTTCCAGGAATTCGTGAACGATGTCTTCCGGGACCTTCTGTACGTGTGTGTCGTGGTCTACCTGGACGACATTCTGGTATTTTCCCCGGATCTTCCCACTCACAGGCGAGATGTCCGACGGGTCCTTCTCCGGCTACGGGAAAACCAGTTGTATGCCAAATACGAAAAATGCCTGTTTGAACGGACATCTTTGCCCTTTCTGGGCTACGTTATCTCCGACGTCGGTCTGGAGATGGACCCGGAGAAGCTTTCCGCAATCCTTTCGTGGCCTCGACCCGTGGGACTCAAGGCCATCCAGAGGTTCCTTGGTTTTGCCAACTATTCTCGGCAGTTTATCCCACGTTTCTCCGACGTGGTCAAGCCCCTTACCGCGCTGACCCGGAAGGGGACGCCTGCTAAGGCCTGGACTCCCGAGGCCGAGACCGCCTTCACGACACTCAAGAGTGCCTTTTCCTCGGCTCCAGTTCTCCACCGGCCGGTGGCGGATAACCAGTTTTTTCTGGAGGTGGACGCATCCTCCTCCGGAGCCGGAGCCGTCCTCTCCCCGAAGTCCTCCTCAGGGCGTATGGTGACATGCGTTTTTTTCTCTAAGGCCTTTTCCTCCGCCGAGCGGAATTACTCCATAGGGGATCGGGAGCTGCTGGCCGTCAAGATGGCACTGGAGGAATGGCGTTACCTCCTGGAGGGGGCAGTACATCCCGTTGTCATCTACACTGATCACAAAAACCTGGCATACGTCCAGTCGGCACAGAGACTCAATCCCCGACAGGCTCGATGGTCACTGTTTTTCGCCCGCTTTGACTTTCACCTCCATTTTCGCCCAGCAGGCAAGAACATCAAGGCGGATGCCCTATCCCGGTCCTTCCTCGTAGAAGACCAAGAGGAGGAGCCCCGACCCATCATCAATCCTTCCAACATCCGCATGGTGGCACCACTCCGTCTGTCCCTTCCGCCTCCAGGTAAGACGCTGGTACCCGAGGCTGATCGCAGGCACGTCCTGCGCTGGGGTCATTCGTCCAGACTCGCAGGCCATGCGGGGGTGACAAAGACCCAGCTCCTGATTGAGCGGTACTATTGGTGGCCGCAGATGCGTCGGGACATCTCCGACTATGTCTCCGCCTGCCCCTCTTGCGCTCGGAACAAGACGCCCAAGCAACGGCCCGTCGGGCTCCTTCTACCCCTACCGGTGCCCTCGGAACCGTGGAGACACATCGCTATGGACTTCGTCACTGACCTTCCTGTCTCCTCCGGTAACACTGTGGTATGGGTCGTGGTTGACCGTTTCTCGAAGATGGCTCATTTTATTCCCCTGCCCGGTCTTCCATCTGCTCCCAGGTTGGCTGAACTGTTTGTGTCTCATGTTCTCCGTCTGCATGGTCTTCCCTCCAACATTGTCTCCGACAGGGGTGTGCAGTTTGTCTCCAGGTTCTGGCGTTCCCTCTGCAAGAAGCTCGATGTCAACCTCGACTTCTCTTCTGCTTATCATCCTCAGTCCAATGGGCAGGTGGAACGGGTAAACCAGGTGTTGTCCGGGTACCTGCGACATTTCGTCAATGCCCACCATGACGACTGGTCCTCCCTGCTTCCTTGGGCCGAGTTTTCCTATAACAACCATGTTGGTGAGTCCTCCGGTAACAGTCCTTTCTTCATAGTCTACGGACACCATCCCAGGGTCCCACGTCCCGTAGCGGACGCAACTCCGAATCCAGCTGCAAACACGCTGGCTCGAGACTTTACCAGGATCTGGGCGACGACCCGTTCGGCCCTGGAGAGGGCTTCCCAGCGGATGAAAGGTCATGCCGACAAACGTCGTCTGGACTCCCCCCTGTTCAACCCCGGAGACAAGG
The DNA here is from genome assembly GCA_033576535.1 of Allobates femoralis. Lineage (NCBI taxonomy): Eukaryota > Metazoa > Chordata > Amphibia > Anura > Aromobatidae > Allobates > Allobates femoralis. The sequence continues at coordinate 287,765,917 of JARQOC010000001.1, forward strand.
TATGGCTCTCCTCCAAGTATGTACGCCTCAAGATGCCATCTTACAAGCTCGGTCCGCGATATATCGGCCCCTTTGCTGTGGTCCGGAGACTGAATGAGGTGTGCTACCAGTTACGTTTGCCTCCATCACTGCGTATCCATAACTCTTTCCACCGTTCTCTCCTCAAGCCTCTGGTCCTCAACCGCTACTTCCCGGATTCGGACTCGCATCCACCACCGGTTACGGCTTCCGACGTGTTCGAGATCAGCGCTATTCTGGACATGAGGATGAGGGGTCGTTCTAAGTGGTATTTGGTCGACTGGAAGGGGTTTGGTCCTGAGGAACGGTCCTGGGTACCCGAGGCTGACGTCAATGCTCCGCGCCTCTTGCGCAGGTTTCTGGCCGGGTTCCGTCTGGGGGGGCGTGGAGGGGGGGTACTGTTACCGCCCAGGGGCCTGCCGCCCGTGCCCCGCGGCATGCTGCCGTTACTCCCTCGGCTCCGACTGCCCCTGTCCGGTCTCAAGGGTTCCGGGTGTCGACCATCCGCCGACGGCTCCGGGGCGCTGGCAGCCGTCGCCCGCAGGTCGGTCGGGTGGCGTCTTCCTTACCCCATGCTCCCCGGGTGCGCGCACCTGTTTCCAGCCGCAGGGCTCCAGCACCCTCTGCTTGAGCAACACTGCTCCTCTTACTTCCAGGACCACTGCTTGAGCTATGTCAATTCATCTCCACATTAGTATCTGCTGGTGAACTGCAGGGAGCTAGCCCCTCCCCTCAGCCAATCACCAGGTCTCTGTGTTCTACCAATCAGGTGTACCCTGTTATGATATAAGCTTCCTGTTTTCCCTTACTCATTGCCAGGGCAATTTCTATGTAGAGAACTTGCTAAATCCTGGTCTGGTCAGGCTGTTCCTTTATTGGCTTGATTTTGATTACTCTTGTTCCTTCCTGCAGATTCCTTCCGTGCCGGCTTCTCGCTGATTCCAGTGGTCTCGGTCTGCCTCCGTTACCTGTTCCCAGCAGAAGAGTCCTCCAGCCCTGCTCCGGATCTTCTGTGTTCCCGGTTTCCGTTTCTTGTTGTTAGACTCGGTTGCTGTTGTTTACCACGTCGCCTGGGGTCGGTTTAACACTCGTGTCCGCTTCATTGGCCCCTCCGAGGCTGGTTCCGGCGGGATCCCTGTATAGGGGTTAAGCGCTCCGGGGTCTCCTTCGGTGGGTTCCAGTGTTGCGACCTTGTGGCTCTCCCCAGGGGCGTGGGGTCCTGCGTTGCCATTGTTCTAATAAACCTGTTGACTTTACGGTACTGGTCCGCCTCTTTATCACCCGGTATCGGCATCCGCTTTACGCGGTCCAGTGGGTCCACGTGTGGGGTCCGTCAGTAGGACGTGACACTCAGTGAGGTTGGATGGAGAGCGTTTGTGAACAGCAGTTTTCAGCTCTTTCCACAGATTCAGGTCTGGACTTTGACTTGGCCATTCTAACACCTGGATACGTTTATTTTTTAACCATTCCATTGTAGATTTTGCTTTGTTTGGGATCATTGTCTTGTTGGAAGATAAATCTCTGTCCCAGTGTCAGGTCTTTTGCAGACTCCAACATGTTTTCTTCCAGAATGGTCCTGTATTTGGCTCCGTCCATCTTCCCATCAATTTTAACCATATTCCCTGTCCCTGCTGAAGAAAAGCAGGCCCAAACCATGATGCTGCCACCACCATGTTTCACAGTGGGGATGGAGTTTTGAGGGTGATGAGCTTTGTTGCTTTTACGCCAAACATATCGTTTTGCATTGTGGCCAAAAAGTTCGATTTTGGTTTCATGTGACCAGAGCACCTTATTTCACATGTTTGGCATGTGTCCCAGGTGGTTTATGGCAAACTTCAAATGAGACATTTTATGAATATCTTTGAGAAATGGCTTTCTTCTTGCCACTCTTCCATAAAGGCCAGATTTGTGCAGTGTACGACTGATTTTTGTCCTATGGACAGACTCTCCCACCTCAGCTGTAGATCTCTGCAGTTCATCTAGAGTGATCATGGGCCTTTTGGCTGCATCTATGATCAGTCTTCTCCTTGTTTGAGATGAAAATTTAGAGGGAAGGCCTGGTCTTGGTAGATTTGCAGTGGTCTGATACACCTTCCATTTCAATATGATCACTTGCACATTGCTCCTCGAGATGTTTAAAACTTGGGAAATCTTTTTCTATCCAAATCCGGCTTTAAAACTTTGCCACAACAGTATCTCGGACCTGCCTGGTGTGTTTCTTGGTCTTCATGATGCTCTCTGCACTTAAACCCTGAGACTATCACAGAGACTTGATTACACACAGGGGTATTATATTTATCATTACTAGTCATGTAGGACAACATTGGATCATTCAGAGATCCTCACTGAACTTCTGGAGTGAGTTTGCTGCACTGAAAGTAAAGAGGCCGAATAATATTGCACGCCCCACTTTTCAGTTTTTTTAAATATATTTTTCTTCATTTTAATAACATACCGGGTTAGAAAGAACAATTTCAAATAATTGCAGATTATACAAGAATCTTGAGCATACAAAACAAAAATTAACTTGTCCAGTCCCAATTTCTCTTCCCCTTCCCACTTCTCTACCCTCCCTTACCCTCCCCTATTGTTCTCTGCATTCCAGTGCGGTACTAGATGATTATGGTATTGGTGTGTGACTGCTGATCCTTTTATGAAGATACCATTGAGTGTTTTCAAGTTGGTTCCTGAGTTGGTCTCTGGTGTCCTGAGGAAGTGATGGGAAAAATAACGACCATGTGGTTAAGAACCTCCTTGCCAGTCTCTCTTTGCTAGTTAAGGTTTCTAGCCATTCCATTCGGAAAAGGAAAATTATTTTAGATTGTATGAGTGCCTTGGGTGGTGGTATTGTGCTCAACCAATGCTGTAATATACTTTTCTTAGTTGCGGATGCCCACAATATTAGTATGGCTCTTATATGTTTTGGGAGTGTGCCCTGAGCATAGTAAATTTTGTTGAAGAGTAGAGATGAGCCACCACCCTAGGGTTCAAATTCGATTTGGTTCGCCGAATTGGTCGTTTGTTCGTCGAATGTTTGTCGAATGTTCGTCAAACACCATCAAATCCCATTGAATACAATGGCAGGCCAACACAAACACATACAAGCACATAGAAAACACATCGCAAACACCTTCTAAAGTGTCCAAAAGTTGACAAACTACTCAGAAGATACAACAAACATATAGAAAAGTGAAAAGTACATAGAAAAATGCAAAAGGAAAAGAAATAGACGAGTAAATGGGGGAGGAGACACAGATATAGGCATGTCATGCCCTTCCAAAATCAGTTTTTACTCCAGTAGTTGTAAGGCATCATGCACACGATGAGTATTTGGTGAGTTTAACTTCAGTATTTGTAAGGCCATGTTCAGATGATGATTATTTGGTGTGTTTCACTTCAGTATTTGTAAGGCCATATTCAGAAGATGAGTATTTGGTGAGTTTTACTTCAGTATATGTAAGGCCTTGTTTAGGCGATGAGTATTAGGTGCAGATTTTACCGCAGTATCTGGAAGACCTCGTGCAGGCCATGAGTAGTTGGTGTTTTTTACCTCAGCATCTGTAAGGCCTCGTGCACACGCTGAGCATTGTGTCAAATTTAGGGAACTACAACAAGATTCTCCAGTTTTTCCAAAAATTTGGGCCCAGACACCACTTCAGTGGCATCAATTGCCCCGCAGTTGCAAGCTTAAAATGGTTGGTGAGGTGACTTTCATGCAGCACATTCCAAAATCCACAAGCCTTTAGTCTCCCCATGTTATCTGTAAGATTTGTCACCAAAATCTAAGTAGAGGCCAAAAAGTCAATAGTTTGAGTAGTTCATGCATGAACCGTCACATGGTTATGAAGCAAAAGTCGCAGTGGGAAGCTCACTGCTCACTACAATGCGGCCTAGCGGGCCGGGCCAACCACCGTCTGGCCCATCAAGTGCATCCTCTTCCTCTTCATCCTCTGTGACTGTGGGGACAGCAGTCACACATGCTTTTGGACGCAGACCTTCCACCTCTACCAGCAACAGCCAGTGTGATTGGAAGGTCATTAGTTCTTTTGGAAGTGGAAATACTCGCTGGTGTTGAGCGCTGACAGACATCAAGAGCACCACCTTTGGATGAAGGCAACATAATATGTCCGCCTCCACCTTCCTCACAGACCGACAGTTTGCAGGTGACACCCTACTCAACCGTGTCTCAGCACAGAAGCCAGCCCTCAGTCCCTCAGATGTGGACAAGTAAAAGACCACTTCCTCCTGACAAAGCTAAAAGGTTGAATTTCACCATCTGCAAGCTGTTGGCTACAGAAATGCTCCATCTCCGCCTGTTGTACACAGAGGATTTTTGAGACCTTGTGTCCGTCGCAGTGCCCCAGTACCAGATGCCCGGTCGCCACTACTTCTCAAGAAAGCTGTGCCTGCGCTAAACCGGCATGTCGCGCACAATGTCACCGCTTCCTTGAGAAACTCTGTGTGTGACAGGGTGCATTTCACCACAGACACTTGGACCAGTAAGCATGGACAGGGGCGTTACATGGCGGTGACTGTGCACTGGGTAACTATGAAGACAGCAGGAGAAGGTGCTGCTGTCCAAGTCTTGCCATCCCCACGAGTTGTGCGTCAATCCTCTGTATGTACAAGTTCCTCCACTGCTTCTGCCTCCTCAACCTCGTCTCGGTCCTCCACCTGCACCTAAAGCCTGTCTGGTAATGCCACCCGCATCCAAACTGTGCACAAGGAATCCTGCACACCTCCTTACTATGATGCCAGCAGGGCTCAAAGGCATCAGGCGTTCTTTACCTTGAAATGTCTGGGAAATGTGAGTCACACAGATAAGGATTTGTGGTCAGCTGTGGAGACATCTTCATCAATGCTTGTCTCCACTGAACCTGCAGCCAGGGAAGGCTGTGTGCAACAATGCTGCAATGCTAGGTGCAGCCCTCCGCCGGGGCAATGTCACACACATGCCTTGCATGGCTCACGACTTAAACCTGGTTGTCCAGCCAATTTTTGCACACTATCCAGGCCTAGATGGTCCTTTTTTTTTTGATGCAATAAATTTTTATTGAATTCTAACACAAACAGAAAACAAACGGGACAACGCAGCAATTGCGTCCCAAAAAACATTATACAAAAGACATACATGGCAAGTGGGGGGGGGGGGAAGGAGAGTCAGAGGGGAGAGCAAGGTGGGAGAGAGGAGAAGGGGAAGGAGGGAAAGGAAGGTGGGCTCCACTGCAGAATAGTGAGAGTAGGTAGGCACTAGGGAACGGACACCTCCGGCAGGTGTAGGCTTAGAATGCCAAAGGGACCGCAGATGGGTGCCTCATCCAGGCTGCCCAGTCATTTTTAGCTCGGGTTCTTGCAGAAAGATCCAGGGCCAGGCAATATTCATGATGGAAAATACTATTCAGGCGGGCATAAACGTCCGTTAGTTTGGGGGGGTCAGGAGCTCTCCAGTTGGCCGCCAAGGAGAGTCTGGCCGCCGTAAGGACATTAGAGACTAGTGCATGAGAGTCTTTTGGGAACAGTTGAATTCCAACATGAAGCAGCGCCAGTTGAGGTGAGAGTCGGCAACTCAAGCCGGTTAGGACCCTCAGGAGTGCCGCAACAACAGACCAGAAAGGAGTTATTTTAGGGCATAGCCACCACATATGAGCCAGAGAACCTTGTAGGCCGCATCCCCGCCAACAGAGAGGGGAACAATCAGGAGAGAAAAGAGCCAGTTTCATCGGAGTATAGTACCAGCGCATATGAATTTTTTTTAAGAATCTCTAAGTGGTTGACACATCGAGATGCCTTTTGAAGTACTCTAAGACCTGCACACCAGTCCTCTACTGAGGCCTGGAAACCCAGGTCCTCCTCCCAACGCCTCATATAGCTAGGCTTGAGCGGGAAAAGCTCTGCATTCATTTGACGATAGAATCCCGAGAGCCCCTACGGCCCGCCGCCAGAAAGAATGAATTTCTGGAAGACAGAGGCCTCTAGGGGGGATCGGGGGGGGCTGGACCAAGTGATGTTGCGCATAAAGTGGGCAATTTGTGTGTATTGGTAAAAGGAGGCAGCAATCCCAGGGAAACGCCCGGAGAGGGCAGGAAAGGGACTCCTCGGGAGTAAAGGGGGCATTGAGCGCCAGTAGTTGAGACTGAGACAGCCTGGGCAGAGCGAGGCTATCCAGAAATTTAGCAATGTCCACAGGGGACGGGGGGGAAGGGGGGTGTCCACAGCGTCTTTCAGGTTGTACAAACGGGAATAGAAATGAGCAAAGGCCTCTGCGATGTCAGGGGGGCTAACCCGAAGCTTGCCAGAATCATCCCTCAGGGCGGCGATTTGAGACAAGGCCTCCCTTTTCTTTATACGCCTAGCTAGGACCGCCCCTGCACTGTCACCCATAGTGTAGAATGACAGCTTGGATTTACGCAGGTATTTCTCATGCTGGGAGAGGAGGAAAGAGCGAAGTTGCATTCTAGCAGAGAAAAGCTGCGATAAGACCGCAGGGGTCTGCACGTTCTTGTTCCTCCTCTCCAAGCTATGTACTCTAGCCAGGAGCTCCACCCGAAGTCTGTCCCTGTCCCGTTTGCGGCGAGCTGCCTTTTGGATGAAGCAGCCCCTGACAAACGCCTTATGAGCCTCCCATAGAGTCGAGTCATTGACCTCTGAGTTGTCATTCAGACTGAAGAATTCCCTCAGACCCTCATGGATCTCCGAGACCACGTGTTGATCCGAGAGGAGGTCAAGGTTAAGCCTCCAGGAACCTCTAGGGGAAGGTCCACTACGCAGGGAGATGATGAGAGTGACTGGGGCATGGTCCGACCACGTAATAAGGCCTATGTCCGCAGCTGCGCAAGACAGAAGAGTCCCACTATCAACTAAAAAAATAATCCAGACAGGAATATGAGCGATGCCTGTTAGAAAAAAAAAGTATAGTCCCTTTCTTCAGCGTGTAAGCAGCGCCACACATCATGAAGGTGGAGGGTCCTAGAGAGCGTCCCCAACTCTCCTCTAGTCTGCGAGGTGGTCGTAGAGCAGTCCAACTGACGTGACACCACTATATTAAAATCACCTCCAATCACTAGGCGGCCCTGAGTATGTTTCTGGGTCACCTTCATTGCTTCTCTAATAAATTTAAGTTGGGCAACGTTTGGACCATACACATTGACAACCGTAAAAACAGAGTCATACAGTTTGCATACAATCAAGAGAAAGCGACCGAGCGGGTCCGCCACTTCCTCAAGGTGCTGAAAAGGAAGAGAGGATTTCACAAATATACAGACTCCTGCTTTTTTCACAGTGCAATTAGCAAAATATGCTCTTGAAAACAGTCTGTGACGCACCCTGAAATTGTCCTCCACAAGGAGGTGTGACTCCTTGGCAAAAACTATGTCCGCCTTAGACCTATTCACCTCAGACCAAAAGAGAGAGCGCTTAATAGCCGAGTTTAGGCCGTTTACATTTAAGGACAGCAGTTTAATACTCATAACATCAACCAACTAATTGTGCATAGTTTTGTGAAGCCACCAAAAGGGGGAGAGGGTTGGGGGGGGGGTAGGGAAGGTGGGGGGAAGGGAAATGCAGGGGAGGGGGGAAGAGGGTACAAACAAATATGTAAACATCTTAGGCAAGTAACAGCTTGCAAAATGGGGGGGTGAAGGAAGACCCGGTCACTGTCCTCCAGGTCTTCTTCTAACAGTACATCACGTCCGGCCTCAGCAAACTGCGGAGCCGAACCATACCGGCCAGGGCTGTGCATGACTGTCAATCACAGCCACAGATCAGATTTCAAAACGGAAAACAGACCACCGAGCGTACTCCCAATCAGAATCAACCTTCCGTACAGGGGGCGAGCGATTCTCAGAACCCCCCTGATCCCCGAGTGGGGGGGGGGTCCGAGGCAGATCCGGAGCGGGACGGGAAACCCCAGGATCTTAGGGCCTTGTCCAGTAGTTTCGGAGAGGAGAAAACATAGTGGACGCCTTTATAAGTAAAGCGGACCTTAACCGGGGTCCCCCAGCTGTATAAGATTCTCTCTCCTCTAAGGATTTTGCACATAGGCGCAAACTCACGCCTCTTTGCCAGTGTTCCCACAGATAAGTCCGGATAGACTTCCAAGGAGGAGAAACGATCCGGGATCTCCCCTCCACGCCTGAGGGCCTTCATAAACTTCTCCTTCAACCTGAGGTCCTGCATGGAGACCAACACATCCCGCGGGAAAGCTGGGTTAAGGCGAGGGGGCCGGGGAAGGCGGTGGATCCTCTCACATATCAGAGACTCTGGGGTGCAATCTGGCAGCATAGCCAGTATAAAGGATGAAACATATTCAGACAGGGCAGAGTCAGGAAGGTCCTCAGAGATGCCCCTAATCTTTACATTCCTCTCCCTGCTTTTATCCTCCAGTACCCAGAGTTTACTTTGCTGCTCCTCCATCTGCCTTTCAATAGTGTCCACATGATCAGCAAGGGTGTTATGTGCCTTAGCAAATTCCCCCATCTTCCTCTCCACACGGTCTGTTCTGTCTCCCAGACTGTTTACATCCCTTCTAAGCTGTTCCACCATACCTTGCATATCAGCGTGGATTGCAGCCTGGAGGGAAGCTAGGAGCTTCTTCATTCTTCTCTCTGTCAGTGGAGTGTCCTCTGCAGCCCTCTGAATCAGCTCGTTCTCACAGCCAGCAGAGGAGGGGGCGGAGGGAGAGCAGGATCCTGCAGCCGGAGCCATCTTGGAGGGAGCAGGGACCGACTCTTTCTGGAAGAAGTCCGACAATTTAGTAAGTCTGGACAGGGACTTGGACGGTCCCCGCGGCATCTCTGGTGTCCAGGCAGGTAGAGGAGGCAGCAGCAGGTGCTTAAGACAAGGAGCGGAAGTCGCAGAGAGCCGCTGTAGATCTGTGGCTGAGAGCCTCAGACTTATGTGACCGTCACCATGAGCTCTCAGGTCACGCACCCCCCTAGATGGTCTTCAGCAGAGGGCACTGTCGCTGTGTGCTAGAGATGAGCGGTGTTCGTCGAATTAGAACAATTTGCTCTAAATTCGGCAGTTCGAGGTCATGTTCGATTTCGGTTTGATTTCAGTTCCGCAAGGTATATACATACATTGAGAAACTGAAATGAAGTAAAATCAAGGGTTAAAAATAATAAAAAATTGATACTCACCTCTCTAATCCATCCAGCGACGCTTCCAGCACTGCCTACCTGTCAGAGATGTGATCCCGGCAGCGATTCCCGGTGAAATGACGAGTTCTCGCGATAACTTGTCATGTGACCGGAAACTGCTGCCGAGATTATGATGTCACCGCAGGTCCTACAGGTCCTCACTATAAGTGAATAGTAGTGAGGGCCTGTAGGACCTGTGGTGACGTCATAATCCCGGCAGCGGTATCCGGTCACATGACGAGTTATCGCGAGAACTCGTCATTTCACCGGGGAACGCTGCCGGGATCACATCTCTGACAGGTAGGCTATGCTGGAAGCGTCGCTGGATGGATTACAGATGTGAGTATCGATTCTTTTTATTTTTATCCCTTAATTTCACTTCATTTCAGTTCTGCAATGTATGTATATACATTGCGGAACTGAAATTGACCACCACCCTAGTGTTTTAGTGTGTTCGAGGGTGTTCGAAGAACATTCGACGAACATTCGACGAACAGACCTCCCATTCGACGAATCAAATCGAACTAGAACACTAGGGTGGTGGCTCAACTCTAGTCAGTAAGCCACATATCCAACTCCATGACTCCATAATCATGGCTGTGAAGTCAGTGAGCCACATATCCGACTCCATGACTCCATAACCACGGCTGTGAAGTCAGTAAGCCACATATCCAACTCCATGACTCCATAACCATGGCAGTGATGTCAGTGAGCCACATATCCGACTCCATGACTCCATAACCACGGCTGTGAAGTCAGTAAGCCACATATCCGACTCCATGACTCCATGACCTTGGATGTGAAGTCAGTAAGCCACATATCCAACTTCATGACTCCATAACCATGGATGTGAAGTCAGTAAGCCACATATCTGACTCCATGACTCCATAACCATGGCTGTGATGTCAGTGAGCCACATATCCGACTCCATGACTCCATTACCTTGGATGTGAAGTCAGTAAGCCACATATCCAACTTCATGACTCCATAACCATGGATGTGAAGTCAGTAAGCCACATATCCAACTCCATGACTCCATAACCATGGCTGTGAAGTCAGTAAGCCACATATCCATCTCCATGACTCCATAACCATGGATGTGATGTCAGTGAGCCACATATCCAAATCCATGACTCCATAACCATGGCTGTGATGTCAGTGAGCCACACATTCAACTCTAACTCTGACTCTTCAATTTCCCTCATTCCGACTCCAACTCTACCCAAAGTGGACACCGACTTCACAGCCCTCGCCATAACAATCCTAAAAGTCAATATTGACCCTTTATTCAAACTTGCCACTTGACTTAGGACAATAATCGGATCTTCTGCTTTGCACTGAGGAGGGACAACACCCTGACACATGTCTCTCCAAATGGAGTTTCCAGTTTGCCTTCTTATCTTAAGTTTATTATTTAGCGCTTCCAATCAACAGTCTAATAATGATTGTTCCCCATGTAACATAACATCTATAATGATTTATCTCTCTATAATAAAAGTCTGCGTTTTCCTGTGTTGTCCAGGCTGCTCTACACTGGCTATTCTCAGGTGCAGTCCAACTACTGATCAGCATGGGGGTTTTGACCTGCTCTGTTTCCAGCCTGGGCCGGTTCACCACTCATTAAGACAACCTGGTAATTCCAAGATCCCCCGGAGTCACAATATTAATGCTGAACTTAGTATGGACACCTGATCAACATAGCACAGGGCAGCCCAGAACTCCTGGACTCAAGCAATCCGCCAGCCTCAGCCTCCCAGAAGCTGGGATTACAGGTGCGCTCCACCACATCCGGCAATTACTACAGCTGCTCTTATTGACTAGAGGCTGCAGGTTCGGGAACGTCACCACAAATCAAACACAATCTGATGTCCACTGAAGGAAAACGTTTTTTATGACTGGGGGCCCAATCAGCTCCGGCATCATCCATGCATACTGCATCATCTAGAGTCTGGTGTACAAAGGGTTAAAATATTCCACTAATACACTTTCTCTAGACAATTAATATAAACTGAATATAGATTCCATCCTGTGTGGGTAAAGATCAAAATTAAGATTATTACAACTCAAGCTATCTAGTAATTAAAATAACTTATCAGATGTGTAAATGCTATGGGTATAGAGCCAAAAGGGGCAAGCAAATGGCCACGTGATTGTGGAGCAAAATTGTGCAGCAATTGGCCGTGGCGGCAGACGGAGTATGGGCCACATGCAATCCACCGTAATGTCTGGCCCTACCATAAGTATAAAGGGATGCGTAGGTAACCCCAGCAGCCAGATCCTGCTGTTCTGCTCAAATATGAGACAATTATTTGACTTTGCAGGGAGAGCAGCTGTTTCACCCTCAAAGCTGATTGTTATGGCTCTGTGGTTTTGTGGGTGAAACAGAGCAGTAACCAGGGCTGTGGAGTCGGTAAACCAAACATCTGACCCTGACTCTTCAGATTCTCTGAACCCAACTCCAACTCCACCAAAATGGAATCGGACTCCATAACCATTGCTGTGAAGTCAGTAAGCCACATATCCGACTCCATGACTCCATAACAATGGCTGTGATGTCATTGAGCCACATATCTGACTCCATGACTCCATAACCATGGATGTGAAGTCAGTAAGCCACATATCCATCTCCATGACTCCATAAGCATGGATGTGAAGTCAGTAAGCCACATATCTGACTCCATGACTCCATAACCATGGATGTGAAGTCAGTAAGCCACATATCCATCTCCATGACTCCATAACCATGGATGTGATGTCAGTGAGCCACATATCCGACTCCATGACTCCATACCATGGCTGTGATGTCAGTGAGCCACACATTCAACTCTAACTCTGACTCTTCAATTTCCCTCATTACGACTCCAACTCTACCCAAAGTGGACACCGGCTTCACAGCCCTCGCCATAACAATCCTAAAAGTCAATATTGACCCTTTATTCAAACTTGCCACTTGACTTATGGTGGGTTTACACGTCGCGATATCGGCGTCCAACTCCGACCCAACTCCGACCAAAAGTCACGTGGTTCGGGAGTTGGACCCGATATCGTTCGCGCGTTGTACGGTTTGAACGTACAATGCGATGCTGGAACGATGCCAAAACGATATCGGGGTTGAATGAGAGTGCTATTCAACCGCCCGATATCGGATGGCCGTTGTAGCCGCATCGTCCCGTGTGACAGCCCAACTACGATGTGTACGCCCACGTCACACATTCACTCCCATGTTAACTGGTCGTTACTGGGTTGGGGGGAGTACACATCGTCGGGACGTTGTATCCCGATATCGGGCTGTCTAATGCGATGGGGGGAAAAGCGCGCTCCCGCATCGTTGGCTCCGATATCGGGCCGATATCGGGACGTGTAAACCCACCATTAGGATAATAATCGGATCTTCTGCTTTGCACTGAGGAGGGCCAACACCCTGACACGTGTCTCCAAATGGAGTTTCCAGTTTGGCTTCTTATCCTAAGTTTATTATTTAGCGCTTCCAATCAACAGTCTAATAATGATTGTTCCCCATGTAACATAACATCTATAATGATTTATCTCTCTATAATAAAAGTCTGTGTTTTGCTGTGTTGTCCAGGCTGCTCTACACTGGCTATTCTCAGGTGCAGTCCAACTACTGATCAGCATGGGGGTTTTGACCTGCTCTGTTTCCAACCTGGGCCGGTTCACCACTCATTAAGACAACCTGGTAATTCCAAGATCCCCCGGAGTCACCATATTGATGCTGAACTTAGTGTGGACACCTGATCAACATAGCACAGGGCAGCCTAGAACTCCTGGACTCAAGCAATCCGCCAGCCTCAGCCTCCCAGAAGCTGGGATTACAGGTGTGCGCCACCACATCCGGCAATTACTTCAGCTGCTCTTATTTACTAGAGGCTGCAGGTTCGGGAACGTCACCACAAATCAAACACAATCTGATGTCCACTGAAGGAAAACGTTTTTTATGACTGGGGGCCCAATCAGCTTTGGCATCATCCATGCATACTGCATCATCTAGAGTCTGATGGACAAAGGGTTAAAATATTCCACTAATACACTTTCTCTAGACAATTAATATAAACTGAATATAGATTCCATCCTGTGTGGGTAAAAATCAAAATTAACATAATTACAACTCAAGCTATCTAGTAATTAAAATAACTTATCAGATATGTAAATGCTATGGGTATAGAGCCAAAAGGGGCAAGCAAATGGCCACGTGATTGTGGAGCAAAATTGTGCAGCAATTGGCCGTGGCTGTAGACGGAGTATGGGCCACATGCAATCCACCGTAATGTCTGGCCCTACCATAACTATAAAGGGATGCGTAGGTAACCCCAGCAGCCAGATCCTGCTGTTCTGCTCAAATATGAGACAATTATTTGACTTTGCAGGGAGAGCAGCTGTTTCACCCTCAAAGCTGATTGTTATGGCTCTGTGGTTTTGTGGGTGAAACAGAGCAGTAACCAGGGCTGTGGAGTCGGTAAACCAAACATCTGACCCTGACTCTTCAGATTCTCTGAACCCAACTCCAACTCACCAAAATGGACTCTGACTCCATAACCATGGCTGTGAAGTCAGTAAGCCACATAACCGACTCCATGACTCCATAACAATGGCTGTGATGTCATTGAGCCACATATCTGACTCCATGACTCCATAACCATGGATGTAAAGTCAGTAAGCCACATATCCATCTCCATGACTCCATAAGCATGGATGTGAAGTCAGTAAGCCACATATCTGACTCCATGACTCCATAACCATGGATGTGAAGTCAGTAAGCCACATATCCATCTCCATGACTCCATAACCATGGATGTGATGTCAGTGAGCCACATATCCTACTCCATGACTCCATAACCATGGCTGTGATGTCAGTGAGCCACACATTCAACTCTAACTCTGACTCTTCCATTTCCCTCATTCCGACTCCAACTCTACCCAAAGTGGACACCGACTTCACAGCCCTCGCCATAACAATCCTAAAAGTCAATATTGACCCTTTATTCAAACTTGCCACTTGACTTATGGGGGGTTTACACGTCGCGATATCGGCGTCCAAATCTGACCCAACTCTGAGCAAAAGTCACGTGGTTTAGGAGTTGGACCCGATATCGTTCGCGCTTTGTACGGTTTGAACGTACAATGCGATGCTGGAACAATGCCAAAACGATATCGTGGTTGAATGAGTGTGCTATTCAACCGCCCGATATCGGATGGCCGTTGTAGCCGCATCGTCCCGTGTGACAGCCCAACTACGATGTGTACGCCCACGTCACACATTCACTCCCATGTTAACTGGTCGTTCCAGGGTTGGGGGGCGTACACATCGTCGGGACGTTGTATCCCGATATCAGGCTGTCTAATGCGATGGGGGAAAAGCGTGCTCCCGCGTCGTTGGCTCTGATATCGGGCCGATATCGGGACGTGTAAACCCACCATTAGGATATTAATCGGATCTTCTGCTTTGCACTGAGGAGGGCCAACACCCTGACACGTCTCTCCAAATGGAGTTTCCAGTTTGGCTTCTTATCCTAAGTTTATTATTTGGCGCTTCCAATCAACAATGATTGTTCCCCATGTAACATAACATCTATAATGATTTATCTCTCTATAATAAAAGTCTGCGTTTTCTGTGTTGTCCAGGCTGCTCTACACTGGCTATTCTCAGGTGCAGTCCAACTACTGATCAGCATGGGGGTTTTGACCTGCTCTGTTTCCAACCTGGGCCGGTTCACCACTCATTAAGACAACCTGGTAATTCCAAGATCCCCTGGAGTCACCATATTGATGCTGAACTTAGTATGGACACCTGATCAACATAGCACAGGGCAGCCCAGAACTCCTGGACTCAAGCAATCCGCCAGCCTCAGCCTCCCAGAAGCTGGGATTACAGGTGTGCGCCACCACATCCGGCAATTACTACAGCTGCTCTTATTTACTGAGGCTGCAGGTTCGGGAACGTCACCACAAATCAAACACAATCTGATGTCCACTGGAGGAAAACGTTTTTTATGACTGGGGGCCCAATCAGCTTTGGCATCATCCATGCATACTGCATCATCTAGAGTCTGGTGTACAAAGGGATAAAATATTCCACTAATACACTTTCTCTAGACAATTAATATAAACTGAATATAGATTCCATCCTGTGTGGGTAAAGATCAAAATTAAGTTAATTACAACTCAAGCTATCTAGTAATTAAAATAACTTATCAGATATGTAAATGCTATGGGTATAGAGCCAAAAGGGGCAAGCAAATGGCCACGTGATTGTGGAGCAAAATTGTGCAGCAATTGGCCATGGCTGTAGACGGAGTATGGGCCACATGCAATCCACCGTAATGTCTGGCCCTACCATAAGTATAAAGGGATGCGTAGGTAACCCCAGCAGCCAGATCCTGCTGTTCTGCTCAAATATGAGACAATTATTTGACTTTGCAGGGAGAGCAGCTGTTTCACCCTCAAAGCTGATTGTTATGGCTCTGTGGTTTTGTGGGTGAAACAGAGCAGTAACCAGGGCTGTGGAGTCGGTAAACCAAACATCTGACCCTGACTCTTCAGATTCTCTGAACCCAACTCCAACTCCACCAAAATGGACTCGGACTCCATAACCATGGCTGTGAAGTCAGTAAGCCACATATCCGACTTCATGACTCCATAACAATGGCTGTGATGTCATTGAGCCACATATCTGACTCCATGACTCCATAACCATGGATGTGATGTCAGTAAGCCACATATCCATCTCCATGACTCCATAAGCATGGATGTGAAGTCAGTAAGCCACATATCTGACTCCATGACTCCATAACCATGGATGTGAAGTCAGTAAGCCACATATCCATCTCCATGACTCCATAACCATGGATGTGATGTCAGTGAGCCACATATCCTACTCCATGACTCCATAACCATGGCTGTGATGTCAGTGAGCCACACATTCAACTCTAACTCTGACTCTTCCATTTCCCTCATTTCGACTCCAACTCTACCCAAAGTGGACACCGACTTCACAGCCCCTGCCATAACAATCCTAAAAGTCAATATTGACCCTTTATTCAAACTTGCCACTTGACTTATGGGGGGTTTACACGTCGCGATATCGGCGTCCAAATCTGACCCAACTCCGATCAAAAGTCACGTGGTTTGGGAGTTGGACCCGATATCGTTCGCGCGTTGTACGGTTTGAACGTACAATGCGATGCTGGAACGATGCCAAAACGATATCGGGGTTGAATGAGTGTGCTATTCAACCGCCCGATATCGGATGGCCGTTGTAGCCGCATCGTCCCGTGTGACAGCCCAACTACGATATATACGCCCACGTCACACATTCACTCCCATGTTAACTGGTCGTTCCTGGGTTGGGGGGCGTACACATCGTCGGGACGTTATATCCCGATATCGGGCTGTCTAATGCGATGGGGGTAAAAGCGCGCTCCCGCGTCGTTGGCTCCGATATCGGGACGTTTAAACCCACCATTAGGATAATAATCTGACTCACCGTAGCCGGGGGGTACACGTAGCGGGCGTTGTTTCTCCTCCAGTCACGGAACCGCGCCTGCGGTGGTGTAGGCCCGGTGGTCCAGATCAATAGGGGAATGGCGGGACAGTGGGGTGATTTGTCTTCGTGACGCCACCTGCGGGTGTTCTGGTAACGGTACCAGCGCTGTTCGGGTCTCCGGGGGATGGTACACAGCGAGATGGAACGCTCCCCACAGGATGAGCGGGAATCCCCGGAGCCGGGAGCTGCGCAAGATGTTGTGAGGCAGCTGCGGGACCCTGCGCGCTGAATCCTGGAGTAATGCACAACCACACAAAGTCTCTTTTAGGTACCTTTACTGGATGGTAGTCAGGTACACTCGGACCGGGATAGTGAAGTTGGCACTTATGGAGTTTCACAGCAAGCAGTGTTAGGCTTCCTTTCTCTACTTCTGGTGCTAAGGTCGGGTGGATGTGGAATCCAGCCGGACCGGGCAGGGTGTTCAATGGAACTTGCTTCACCTGGTTAGCAGCACTGAGGGCACTGTAAAAGGGTCTGAGCAGGATCAGTACTCTTCCCTGGGCTCTCGTGGGTAGGTGCATCAGGTGGAACAGGTGGCTAAACCTCCTGTTGGATGTAGCTGGTTCTCTGTGAGGGCTTTGTAGCTTCCACAGCTTCGGTTCCAGTAACCGGATGGTTTGGAAAGAGTTGGATTAACTCTGTATTCCTGAGAGGTGATCTCCTTCTTCCTATTATCCCAATTGCAGGGATCTCCACTGGCTAACAGGCTAGCAGGGCCTAGTGTGTTCCTCATAGGGTGGAGGTTTCACACAGGCAGGCAGCTCTTGTAGCGTCTACCACACTCTTCACAGTTCTGAAGTGACTGCACACTCTGAAGTTTCTCCCTCCAAGACTCTATTTATAGGGGGAACTGGTTAGAAGTCACCAGTGTAGCTCCCCCTAGAGGCTCGGGGTGAAACCAGGTGTTCTAAGTGTTGTTTGTGTTGTGGTTTTGCTGTGCTGTTACTTACTCCATTTGTACCTAAGGATTTCTGTGGTGCCCAACAGGTGCCAGGGTGCCACATTCCCCCTTAGTTAAACTCAGTTCTCCCGGCTGAGCAAAAAGGTTATTTTTACAACTTACCACTAAGCATTTATAACATTCAATTTACAAAGTCTTAAAGAAAACACAAAAATCACTGAAAAGGAAGTGAAAAATGTGGAAAAGGTGAAAAGCAGTCCGTACGGCACTAGTCCATCTGCCGCAGGCTGGAAAAAGGTAAAGTTAGTGGTCACACAAGTCCTGTGACAATTGTTCAAAGTTTATGGAAAGGGAAAAAGGTAAAGTCCAGGGATACATGGTAAACTTTATACATTCCCTACGGGTGTCTCTGCTTGGGAGGCCGGTACTAACCTTCTATACCTTACCAGGCGCTTTCTGTTCCCAACTTAGTATACTTGGGACATAGCCCAGTTCCTCCACCCTTCTGTACACTACTTTTTACAGGTTTTGAAAAACAGTATTATATACAAACACTTACAGGTTATATTTTCCACTACATTTTAAACCCATTCTCCAAGTTTATGTGGGGGTTGACCTAATGTACTACGTGTGGATCTGCGTAGTGTGGGTGTTTCCAAAGCTGTTGGTGTAGTGTACGAAGTGGTTGGTACTTCTCTATGTCTGCTTTGTGTGAGACCATAGTAAGTGCGGAGTCTATCAACTGGACTGACCTCTGTAGGTAGTTGATTAGGAATGGCTTCTCTTACTGTGGGACTAGCAGGCTGACCGATTACAGGAATCTCTGGTTCCATGATAACAGGCTGCAATTCTTGCACTTGGACTTCTTCTTGTTGGACTTGTGGAATTGGATTAGGCTTTGGCTGACCTTCTGTAGGCTGGTAGAAGTGCATAACTGGTATAAGGAATGCATCACCTATTTGTGGCCAATCAGCTGGTAAGTATCCAATTTCTGTAAGGACTAGATTTTCTTTTGTTTCTTCATCTTGAGTTACAGTAGGGTAACTGGTTGCTTGTGGGATTAACTGTGGCGGACATTTCTTCAAATGATCCCTTGAGACAGTCGCAATAGTATTCCCATTGTCTTTGCTAATAACACAAGTTTTTGAGTTATCAAAGTGTGACGGCATAACGGTGTAGGGTATGGATTCCCAACTGTTATCCAATTTGTTAGTTTTTCTTTTTCTTTTCAGCACTACATCACCTATAGCTAGCGGTTCAGCTGAGGCGTGCTTGTTGAAGTCTTTCTCTTGCTTGGCTCTACTGATTTCAAGGTTCCTTTCCACGCTTTCTTGTACTTTTCTGTACTTTTCTTGGCGTTGGCTGACCCAGTCTTCATCAGAAGAGTCTTCTGTGGGTTCAACGGTTCCCATCTGCAAATCAATAGGCAGTTTACCTGGTCTTGCTCTCATCAAGTAAGCAGGTGTGTAATTTGTCGAACTGACAGGTATGTGGTTGTAGATGTCCACGAGATCTGGAAGTTTCTCTGGCCATTGATTTCTCTCTTCAACTGGTAAGGTCTTGAGCATGTCAATGACTATGTGGTTCATCTTCTCACATAAACCGTTCGTCTGAGGATGATAAGGTGTTGTGCGGATTTTCTTACACCCATACAGCCCTAAGAATTCTTGGAAAAGAGCTGATTCGAAGGCTGGTCCTTGATCAGTTAAGACCTGGTCTGGATACCCATGGGGGCGACAGAAGTAACTCTGGAACGCTTTGGCTGCTACCTCAGCAGTTAAGTCCTTAACTGGAACGACTACCAGGAATCTTGAGTAGTGATCGACGATGGTGAGAGCGTAGGTGTACCCGGTTCGACTTGTGGTAAGCTTCACATGGTCGAGAGCAACTATTTCAAGAGGTTTGGTGGTAACGATTGGCTGCAACGGAGCTTTCTGAGTTAGATGGTCTTTTCTTCGAAGGTGACATGGTCCACAGTTTTTACACCATTTGTCAATGGAGCCTCTCATACCGACCCAGTAGAACCGATCCTTCAGGAGTCTTTCCAGCTTCTTCCATCCAAAGTGTCCGGCATCGTCATGGTATGCTTCGAGGATCATTTGGACTTCAGTCTTGGGAACTACAATCTGCCAGATGAGTTCATGGGTTCTCGGATTGAGGTATCTTCTACATAGTTTACCTTGGTAGACGAACAACCTTCCTTTCTCCTTCCACAGGCGTTTAGCAGTTGGTGAGGCATCAGAGTCCATATTGGCGTGTTCTTGAGTGATGAGATCCCTTACCAGGCTGACATCTGGGTCGTTGGCTTGAGCCTCCTTCCAGTCATGGTGAGGTAACGGGTTCACGGTCCTCTCTACACGTGTCTGGTTTCTCTGATGACATGTTGCCGTACCTGAACGGTGGAAAGCAGGTAGTTCAATTTCTTCTAGGTCATCTATGTCTTCTCCCTCTTCAGGAAGGTGGGGCATTCGGGACAGGGCATCAGCATTGCCGTTCTTGTGACCTGCCCGGTACTTTACAGTGAAGTCGTAGTTAGCGAGTCTTGCTACCCAACGCTGTTCTAGGGCTCCCAGCTTTGCAGTCTCTAAGTGTGTTAGAGGGTTGTTGTCTGTGAAAGCTGTGAACGGGGCGGATGCCAGGTAATGCTTGAAACGCTCTGTGATCGCCCAGACCAGGGCCAGGAACTCCAGCTTGAAGGAGCTGTAGTTTTCCGGGTTCCTTTCGGTGGGACGGAGCTTTCTGCTTGCGTAGGCTATCACCTTCTCCTTGCCCTGCTGACGTTGAGATAGGACTGCTCCTAAACCTTCATTACTTGCGTCAGTGTACAACAGAAATGGTAGATTGTAGTCAGGGTAGGCCAGGATTTCTTCACCGGTTAAAGCATCTTTTAACGTTTGGAAGGATTTGTCCTGCTCTGGGCCCCAGTGGAACGGGGGTCCCCTGATCTTGCCGTTTTTGGATTGACCTACTAAGAGATCTTGCATGGGGGCGGCTATCTTGGTATAGCCTTTGATGAATCGTCGGTAGTACCCGACCAGTCCTAGGAATTGACGTACCTCCTTGTGGTTGATGGGTGCTGGCCAGTCCTTGATGACGGTGACCTTATCCGGATCCGGTGCTACGCCTTCGGCACTGACCACATGTCCTAGGTATTGGACCTTGGGTTTCAGCAGGTGGCACTTGGACGGTTTCAGTTTCATCCCGTACTTGGACAGTGACTCAAACACTTCACTCAGGTGTTGGAGGTGATCTTCATAGGTCTGAGAGTAGACAATGACATCATCAAGGTATAACAAGACAGTCTCAAAGTTCTTGTGGCCCAAACAACACTCCATAAGTCTCTGAAATGTTCCTGGGGCATTGCACAAACCGAATGGCATACTGTTGAACTCGCATAAGCCCATGGGAGTAGTGAAGGCTGTCTTCTCACGATCCTCCTCTGCAACGGCAACCTGCCAGTACCCACTAGTAAGATCTAATGTGGAGAAGTAGTTGGCAGATTTGAGTGCAGCTAGTGACTCTTCTATGCGGGGTAACGGGTATGCATCTTTGTGTGTGACTTTGTTGATTTGCCTATAATCTACACACATCCTCATACTACCATCTTTCTTTTTAACCAGGACTAGTGGTGCGGCCCAGGGACTACAGCTATCCCTAATGACTCCTGCATTCTTCATGTCCTGAAGCATCTCTTTTGCTTTCTGGTAGTGTGTGGGTGGTATAGGCCTGTACCTTTCTTTGATAGGTGCATGGTTGTTTGTGGGGATATGATGTTGTACCCCTTTAATCCTCCCAAAGTCAAGTGGGTGTTTGCTGAACACTTGCTCATACTCCCGAACCACCCGGTATACTCCATTTTTCTGGTGAGAGGGTGTATTGTCAGTCCCTACACTGAGTTCTTGACACCATTTCTCTAACTGATCTTTGGAGTGAGGGGGTTCATCAGTGACTATTTGGTTTGAGGATTTTACATCAATCACAGCATCATCTTTTACTTGGTACAATTTAGCAACAGTTGCATATCTAGGTAGTCTGACTTCGTCATCACCATAATTCAATATGCGTACGGGGACTCTCCCCTTTCTTACATCGACTAACCCTCTGGCTGTCAAGAGCGTAGGACTACTGTCGGACATTACAGGTTCTACTACAGCTTGGTAGTCCTGCCCTCTGAGGCCTATGGCTGCTCGACACCAGATCATCATTTCACTTCTGGGTGGTACCACAATTGGAATGGGATCTGTGACCCTTACTCTGCCAATCTCACCATTTGACAATGTTACCTGTTGTTGATACACCAGAGCTCTGATCTGCTTTTGGATAGCCCTCTTTTCTCTGGGTTTACCGGCTTCAGCACTCTGTTGGAGCAAAAACAACACTTCATCGAGGCATTTGATCATGACATTGGTACCCAATATGACATATGGATCCTTGTGGTTAGGCTTATCCTGAACCACTAAGATACCCTGGTTTTTCAACTGCACCCTCCCCACCTTTACTGTAGCTTCCCACTGTCCCTCTATGGTAACCGGAATACCATTAGTGGCTTCAAGGTTCATCTCGGGATTAGGGGGTTCTAGCTTAACATCTGGCCAGAACTGCTTGTAAAGGGTACTGGGGATGGATGTCACCTGGGATCCAGTGTCTATCAAGGCGGAGATAGCGATGCCATCAATGACGATTGGTAAGTATGGACAGTCTCCCACATACTTGTGTTCCCAGCTGGACGTAGGGCCTGGACAGTCTACTCCTGGGGTTGGCCCTTCTCGCCCAGGGGTCGCTCGTTTAAAGGACGGGATTGCAGATTGCGTCCTCCTAAGTCGTTCTGCTGACTGTTGCGGCGTCTGTCAGGACTGCGGCGGTCTGCAGGTTTTCCTCGCGACGGCTGTGTCTTTCTCCTCATCCACGGAACGTCGTCAGGACTGTCGGCGAGTAGAATCTTGTCCGATGGCCTTGCATCTGTCTTGGGTCTTCTCCCAGCTTGTAGCTTGGCCACGTCCTTCATCAGCTGCTCGACATTAGCACACAGTTGATCAAACCGGTCAGGTGTTACAGTCTGTGCACTGGACTGAATCGCAGGGATTGGAGATGCCGCTGCCGGCACGGAAGGGGTGTCAGCGTACTGCTGCTGCTGCGGTGAAGCGGGATCAGGTACTTCAGCGAGTCGCTGTCCCCAAACTGTTAAGTCTCTCAAGGTATCAAACTCTGCGCCTGGATTCTGTATGGACCACCAGCTTGCTTGCTTCCTATCCTCAGATAGTTTAAGGCCCACAATAAATTGTCCAATTAACGCTTTGTTCTCATCTCGAGCGCTATCTGGATCGACTTGTTTTAACAGTCTGTATGCTTCTTGCAAGCGCAGTGAATAATCAAGGACACTTTCTTGTGCCCCTTGATTACAACGATAGAATGACAGTCTTAATCCAGCTTCGGTATGGCACTCAAAGACCCGGGTTAATCTAGCGAATATCTGCTCCACAGATTCCTGAACTTCTACAGGCCAGCTGCGGCTCTGCAGTTCGGCTGCACCGGTTAATTGTCCCATAATAACTGAAGCTCTTTGCTTACCGGTCATCGGGTACATGTCCAGGGCTTGGCATATCTTCCTCTGGAAGTTTTCCAAGGTGCTGGGTACGCCGCTGTATTTGGGTAACCAGGTCGCACTAGGAACGTAGGGTAGAGACATCGGCATAATCGGAGCGGGTTGCGGTGGCATACCGCCGACTTGTTGCTGTCCATCAAGAGGTATATTTTGAGGTGCCGCTTGGTCTAGCGGGGGCACCGCGTGATCGGGAGCCGGGTTACTCATGGTCGCTCCCCCTTAGTTAAGCGTAGCCTTTCCCTCGGTTGCAAACGGAAGTGTCGGCCTCGCGGTGAGGAGTGAGGCACCACGGGAGTTTCCGGTTCCTGCTGCGTACAGGGGAAGTCGTCAGAGCGTGGGGGCGGGGACAATCTTCGCGCCCTCTGCACAGTCACGCCCCTTCTTTTCCCGCCTTTTCGCGCAGCAATGGCGGACCAAATGTACAGTTCGATATTTACAGTCAATAAATAGCACACAATACCCGTGATAACGGGCCTGCTCGTATCCTGTTCGTGACGCCAAATTCTGACTCACCGTAGCCGGGGGGTACACGTAGCGGGCGTTGTTTCTCCTCCAGTTACGGAACCGCGCCTGCGGTGGTGTAGGCCCGGTGGTCCAGATCAATAGGGGAATGGCGGGACAGTGGGGTGATTTGTCTTCGTGACGCCACCTGCGGGTGTTCTGGTAACGGTACCAGCGCTGTTCGGGTCTCCGGGGGATGGTACACAGCGAGATGGAACGCTCCCCACAGGATGAGCGGGAATCCCCGGAGCCGGGAGCTGCGCAAGATGTTGTGAGGCAGCTGCGGGACGCTGCGCGCTGAATCCTGGAGTAATGCACAACCACACAAAGTCTCTTTTAGGTACCTTTACTGGATGGTAGTCAGGTACACTCGG
>JARQOC010000001.1:287790110-287942610 GCA_033576535.1 Allobates femoralis
GCCAAAACGATATCGGGGTTGAATGAGTGTGCTATTCAACCGCCCGATATCGAATGGCCGTTGTAGCCGCATCGTCCCGTGTGACAGCCCAACTACGATGTGTACGCCCACGTCACACATTCACTCCCATGTTAACTGGTCGTTCCTGGGTTGGGGGGCGTACACATCGTCGGGACGTTGTATCCCGATATCGGGCTGTCTAATGCGATGGGGGGAAAAGCGCGCTCCCGCGTCGTTGGCTCCGATATCGGGCCGATATCGGGACGTGTAAACCCACCATTAGGATAATAATCGGATCTTCTGCTTTGCACTGAGGAGGGCCAACACCCTGACACGTCTCTCCAAATGGAGTTTCCAGTTTGGCTTCTTATCCTAAGTTTATTATTTAGCGCTTCCAATCAACAGTCTAATAATGATTGTTCCCCATGTAACATAACATCTATAATGATTTATCTCTCTATAATAAAAGTCTGTGTTTTGCTGTGTTGTCCAGGCTGCTCTACACTGGCTATTCTCAGGTGCAGTCCAACTACTGATCAGCATGGGGGTTTTGACCTGCTCTGTTTCCAACCTGGGCTGGTTCACCACTCATTAAGACAACCTGGTAATTCCAAGATCCCCCGGAGTCACCATATTGATGCTGAACTTAGTGTGGACACCTGATCAACATAGCACAGGGCAGCCCAGAACTCCTGGACTCAAGCAATCCGCCAGCCTCAGCCTCCCAGAAGCTGGGATTACAGGTGTGCGCCACCACATCCGGCAATTACTACAGCTGCTCTTATTTACTAGAGGCTGCAGGTTCGGGAACGTCACCACAAATCAAACACAATCTGATGTTCACTGAAGGAAAACGTTTTTTATGACTGGGGGCCCAATCAGCTCTGGCATCATCCATGCATACTGCATCATCTAGAGTCTGGTGTACAAAGGGTTAAAATATTCCACTAATACACTTTCTCTAGACAATTAATATAATCTGAATATAGATTCCATCCTGTGTGGGTAAAGATCAAAATTAAGATTATTACAACTCAAGGTATCTAGTAATTAAAATAACTTATCAGATGTGTAAATGCTATGGGTATAGAGCCAAAAGGGGCAAGCAAATGGCCACGTGATTGTGGAACAAAATTGTGCAGCAATTGGCCGTGGCGGTAGACGGAGTATGGGCCACATGCAATCCACCGTAATGTCTGGCCCTACCATAAGTATAAAGGGATGCGTAGGTAACCCCAGCAGCCAGATCCTGCTGTTCTGCTCAAATATGAGACAATTATTTGACTTTGCAGGGAGAGCAGCTGTTTCACCCTCAAAGCTGATTGTTATGGCTCTGTGGTTTTGTGGGTGAAACAGAGCAGTAACCAGGGCTGTGGAGTCGGTAAACCAAACATCTGACCCTGACTCTTCAGATTCTCTGAACCCAACTCCAACTCCACCAAAATGGACTCGGACTCCATAACCATGGCTGTGAAGTCAGTAAGCCACATATCCATCTCCATGACTCCATAAGCATGGATGTGAAGTCAGTAAGCCACATATCTGACTCCATGACTCCATAACCATGGATGTGATGTCAGTGAGCCACATATCCGACTCCATGACTCCATAACCATGGATGTGATGTCAGTGAGCCACACATTCAACTCTAACTCTGACTCTTCAATTTCCCTCATTCCGACTCCAACTCTACCCAAAGTGGACACCGACTTCACAGCCCTCGCCATAACAATCCTAAAAGTCAATATTGACCCTTTATTCAAACTTGCCACTTGACTTATGGTGGGTTTACACGTCGCGATATCGGCGTCCAACCCTGACCCAACTCCGATCAAAAGTCACGTGGTTTGGGAGTTGGACCCGATATCATTCGCGCGTTGTACGGTTTGAACGTACAATGCGATGCTGGAACGATGCCAAAACGATATCGGGGTTGAATGAGTGTGCTATTCAACCGCCCGATATCAGATGGCCGTTGTAGCCGCATCGTCCCGTGTGACAGCCCAACTACGATGTGTACGCCCACGTCACACATTCACTCCCATGTTAACTGGTCGTTCCTGGGTTGGGGGGCGTACACATCGTCGGGACGTTGTATCCCGAATTCGGGCTGTCTAATGCGATGGGGGGGAAAGCGCGCTCCCGCGTCGTTGGCTCCGATATCGGGCCGATATCGGGCCGTGTAAACCCACCATTAGGATAATAATCGGATCTTCTGCTTTGCACTGAGGAGGGCCAACACCCTGACACGTCTCTCCAAATGGAGTTTCCAGTTTGGCTTCTTATACTAAGTTTATTATTTAGCGCTTCCAATCAACAGTCTAATAATGATTGTTCCCCATGTAACATAACATCTATAATGATTTATCTCTCTATAATAAAAAGTCTGTGTTTTGCTGTGTTGTCCAGGCTGCTCTACACTGGCTATTTCAGGTGCAGTCCAACTACTGATCAGCATGGGGGTTTTGACCTGCTCTGTTTCCAACCTGGGCCGGTTCACCACTCATTAAGACAACCTGGTAATTCCAAGATCCCCTGGAGTCACCATATTGATGCTGAACTTAGTGTGGACACCTGATCAACATAGCACAGGGCAGCCCAGAACTCCTGGACTCAAGCAATCCGCCAGCCTCAGCCTCCCAGAAGCTGGGATTACAGGTGTGCGCCACCACATCCGGCAATTACTACAGCTGCTCTTATTTACTAGAGGCTGCAGGTTCGGGAACGTCACCACAAATCAAACACAATCTGATGTCCACTGAAGGAAAACGTTTTTTATGACTGGGGGCCCAATCAGCTCTGGCATCATCCATGCATACTGCATCATCTAGAGTCTGATGGACAAAGGGTTAAAATATTCCACTAATACACTTTCTCTAGACAATTAATATAAACTGAATATAGATTCCATCCTGTGTGGGTAAAGATCAAAATTAAGTTAATTACAACTCAAGCTATCTAGTAATTAAAATAACTTATCAGATATGTAAATGCTATGGGTACAGAGCCAAAAGGGGCAAGCAAATGGCCACGTGATTGTGGAGCAAAATTGTGCAGCAATTGGCCGTGGCTGTAGACGGAGTATGGGCCACATGCAATCCACCGTAATGTCTGGCCCTACCATAAGTATAAAGGGATGCGTGCGTAGGTAACCCCAGCAGCCAGATCCTGCTGTTCTGCTCAAATATGAGACAATTATTTGACTTTGCAGGGAGAGCAGCTGTTTCACCCTCAAAGCTGATTGTTATGGCTCTGTGGTTTTGTGGGTGAAACAGAGCAGTAACCAGGGCTGTGGAGTCGGTAAACCAAACATCTGACCCTGACTCTTCAGATTCTCTGAACCCAACTCCAACTCCACCAAAATGGACTCGGACTCCATAACCATGGCTGTGAAGTCAGTAAGCCACATATCCGACTCCATGACTCCATAACAATGGCTGTGATGTCATTGAGCCACATATCTGACTCCATGACTCCATAACCATGGATGTGAAGTCAGTAAGCCACATATCCATCTCCATGACTCCATAAGCATGGATGTGAAGTCAGTAAGCCACATATCTGACTCCATGACTCCATAACCATGGATGTGAAGTCAGTAAGCCACATATCCATCTCCATGACTCTATAACCATGGATGTGATGTCAGTGAGCCACATATCCGACTCCATGACTCCATAACCATGGCTGTAATGTCAGTGAGCCACACATTCAACTCTAACTCTGACTCTTCAATTTCCCTCATTCCGACTCCAACTCTACCCAAAGTGGACACCGACTTCACAGCCCTCGCCATAACAATCCTAAAAGTCAATATTGACCCTTTATTCAAACTTGCCACTTGACTTATGGTGGGTTTACACGTCGCGATATCGGCGTCCAACCCTGACCCAACTCCGATCAAAAGTCACGTGGTTTGGGAGTTGGACCCGATATCGTTCACGCGTTGTATGGTTTGAACGTACAATGCGATGCTGGAACGATGCCAAAACGATATCGGGGTTGAATGAGTGTGCTATTCAACCGCCCGATATCGGATGGCCGATGTAGCCGCATCGTCCCGTGTGACAGCCCAACTACGATGTGTACGCCCACGTCACACATTCACTCCCATGTTAACTGTTCGTTCCTGGGTTGGGGGGCGTACACATCGTCGGGACGTTGTATCCCGATATTGGGCTGTCTAATGCGATGGGGGTAAAAGCGCGCTCCCGCGTCGTTGGCTCCGATATCGGGACGTGTAAACCCACCATTAGGATAATAATCGGATCTACTGCTTTGCACTGAGGAGGGCCAACACCCTGACACGTCTCTCCAAATGGAGTTTCCAGTTTGGCTTCTTATCCTAAGTTTATTATTTAGCGCTTCCAATCAACAGTCTAATAATGATTGTTCCCTATGTAACATAACATCTATAATGATTTATCTCTCTATAATAAAAGTCTGTGTTTTGCTGTGTTGTCCAGGCTGCTCTACACTGGCTATTCTCAGGTGCAGTCCAACTACTGATCAGCATGGGGGTTTTGACCTGCTCTGTTTCCAACCTGGGCTGGTTCACCACTCATTAAGACAACCTAGTAATTCCAAGATCCTCTGGAGTCACCATATTGATGCTGAACTTAGTGTGGACACCTGATCAACATAGCACAGGGCAGCCCAGAACTCCTGGACTCAAGCAATCCGCCAGTCTCAGCCTCCCAGAAGCTGGGATTACAGGTGTGCGCCACCACATCCGGCAATTACTACAGCTGCTCTTATTTACTAGAGGCTGCAGGTTCGGGAACGTCACCACAAATCAAACACAATCTGATGTCCACTGGAGGAAAACGTTTTTTATGACTGGGGGCCCAATCAGCTCTGGCATCATCCATGCATACTGCATCATCTAGAGTCTGATGGACAAAGGGTTAAAATATTCCACTAATACACTTTCTCTAGACAATTAATATAAACTGAATATAGATTCCATCCTGTGTGGGTAAAGATCAAAATTAAGATTATTACAACTCAAGGTATCTAGTAATTAAAATAACTTATCAGATGTGTAAATGCTATGGGTATAGAGCCAAAAGGGGCAAGCAAATGGCCACGTGATTGTGGAGCAAAATTGTGCAGCAATTGGCCGTGGCGGTAGACGGAGTATGGGCCACATGCAATCCACCGTAATGTCTGGCCCTACCCAGTGGCGTAACTACCGGCATAGCAGACATAGCAGTCGCTTTGGGGCCCGGCGCTTGTGGGGGGCCCGGACCCAGCGCCGCTATGCTGCTATACCGCAGCTGCGATACCTGTTGTTGTGCGGCCGTGGGGGTGGGGGCCCGGCGGGGGGCGCCCGCACCCGACGGGGCCCCCCTGGTGAGGTGGATGCCGCTCCCACTCAAAGCGGCCGCAGGCGCCGCACACAGAGATCAAAGGCCGGGCTGCCGCCGCCAGACTGTAGTAGTCTGCTGCCTGCCTGTGACCCTGTGTGTTCTCTGCGCAGTCTGTGGAGTTGGTCACCTGCCCCCTGGCCGGCCTGTGACCCCCGTGAGTCCTAAGTCCGACTCCTTACTAAGTCCCTCACAGCAGACAAGCAGGAAGAGGAAGGAGCTGCTGCACTGCCCGGAGCGAGGGTGAGAGAGAGGCGCCGCTATTAATAACACTATTTATTGACAGTGAGCAGCGGCAGCATGGGGAGGCCTTACTGTGAGGGGGGGGGGCTGTATACCTCCCTGTGTGTGCTGCTGGGAGCTGTATACCTCCCTGTGTGTGCTGCTGGGAGCTGTATACCTCCCTGTGTGTGCTGCTGGGAGCTGTATACCTCCCTGTGTGTGCTGCTGGGAGCTGTATACCTCCCTGTGTGTGCTGCTGGGAGCTGTATACCTCCCTGTGTGTGCTGCTGGGAGCTGTATACCTCCCTGTGTGTGCTGCTGGGAGCTGTATACCTCCCTGTGTGTGCTGCTGGGAGCTGTATACCTCCCTGTGGGTGCTGCTGGGAGCTGTATACCTCCCTGTGGGTGCTGCTGGGAGCTGTATACCTCCCTGTGTGTGCTGCTGGGAGCTGTATACCTCCCTGTGTGTGCTGCTGGGAGCTGTATACCTCCCTGTGTGTGCTGCTGGGAGCTGTATACCTCCCTGTGTGTGCTGCTGGGAGCTGTATACCTCCCTGTGTGTGCTGCTGGGAGCTGTATACCTCCCTGTGTGTGCTGCTGGGAGCTGTATACCTCCCTGTGTGTGCTGCTGGGAGCTGTATACCTCCCTGTGTGTGCTGCTGGGAGCTGTATACCGCCCTGTGTGTGCTGCTGGGAGCTGTATACCTCCCTGTGTGTGCTGCTGGGAGCTGTATACCTCCCTGTGTGTGCTGCTGGGAGCTGTATACCTCCCTGTGTGTGCTGCTGGGAGCTGTATACCTCCCTGTGTGTGCTGCTGGGAGCTGTATACCTCCCTGTGTGTGCTGCTGGGAGCTGTATACCTCCCTGTGTGTGCTGCTGGGAGCTGTATACCTCCCTGTGTGTGCTGCTGGGAGCTGTATACCTCCCTGTGTGTGCTGCTGGGAGCTGTATACACCCTGTGTGTGCTGCTGGGAGCTGTATACACCCTGTGTGTGCCGGGAGCTGTATAAACCCTGTGTGTGCCGGGAGCTGTATAAACCCTGTGCCGGGAGCTGTATAAACCCTGTGCCGGGAGCTGTATAAACTCTGTGTCGGGAGCTGTATAAACCCTGTGTCGGGAGCTGTATACACCCTGTGCCGGGAGCTGTATACACCCTGTGTGTGCCAGGAGCTGTATAAACCCTGTACCGGGAGCTGTATAAACCCTGTGTCGGGAGCTGTATAAACCCTGTGCCGGGAGCTGTATAAACCCTGTGCCGGGAGCTGTATACCCTATGCTGGGACTCTGGGAGCTGTATACCCTGTGCTGGGAGCCTGTGCGCCGGAGGAGGAAGCATGAAGACCCGGAGGAGCACGGTGTCAGAGAGGCGACAGCGGCAGGGATAACTATAATGATGTATTCCTTTACAGGTGTGCAGCAGCAGCAAGGGGGGGCCCTGTATACCACCACTGGGGCCTGTATATACCACCACTGGGGCGGCTGCTGTAATACTGCGGAGGCCTGTATATACCACTTGGGAGGCTGCTGTATACCACTGGGGCCTGTATATACCACTGGGGCTGCTGTATATACTGCTGGGGCCTGTATATACCACTGGGGAGGCTGCTGTAATACTGCTGGGGCCTGTATATACCACTTGGGAGGCTGCTGTATACCACTGGGGCTGCTGTATATACTGCTGGGGCCTGTATATACCACTGTGGAGGCTGCTGTATATACTGCTGGGGCCTGTATATACCACTGTGGAGGCTGCTGTATATACTGCTGGGGCCTGTAAGAGGGTGTGTCTTGAAGGGGGCGTGTCATTGGGGGGCGTGTCTTGGAGGGGGCGTGTCTTGGAGGGGGCCCCATTCAAAAGTTTGCTATGGGGCCCTGCCAGTTCTAGTTACGCCCCTGGCCCTACCATAAGTATAAAGGGATGCGTAGGTAACCCCAGCAGCCAGATCCTGCTGTTCTGCTCAAATATGAGACAATTATTTGACTTTGCAGGGAGAGCAGCTGTTTCACCCTCAAAGCTGATTGTTATGGCTGTGTGGTTTTGTGGGTGAAACAGAGCAGTAACCAGGGCTGTGGAGTCGGTAAACCAAACATCTGACCCTGACTCTTCAGATTCTCTGAACCCAACTCCAACTCCACCAAAATGGACTCGGACTCCATAACCATGGCTGTGAAGTCAGTAAGCCACATATCCGACTCCATGACTCCATAACAATGGCTGTGATGTCATTGAGCCACATATCTGACTCCCTGACTCCATAACCATGGCTGTGATGTCAGTAAGCCACATATCCATCTCCATGACTCCATAAGCATGGATGTGAAGTCAGTAAGCCACATATCTGACTCCATGACTCCATAACCATGGATGTGAAGTCAGTAAGCCACATATCCATCTCCATGACTCCATAACCATGGATGTGATGTCAGTGAGCCACATATCCTACTCCATGACTCCATAACCATGGCTGTGATGTCAGTGAGCCACACATTCAACTCTAACTCTGACTCTTCCATTTCCCTCATTCCGACTCTAACTCTACCCAAAGTGGACACCGACTTCACAGCCCCTGCCATAACAATCCTAAAAGTCAATATTGACCCTTTATTCAAACTTGCCACTTGACTTATGGGGGGTTTACACGTCGCGATATCGGCGTCCAAATCTGACCCAACTCCGACCAAAAGTCACGTGGTTTGGGAGTTGGACCCGATATCGTTCGCGCGTTGTACGGTTTGAACGTACAATGCGATGCTGGAACGATGCCAAAACGATATCGGGGTTGAATGAGTGTGCTATTCAACTGCCCGATATCGGATGGCCGTTGTAGCCGCATCGTCCCGTGTGACAGCCCAACTACGATATATACGCCCACGTCACACATTCACTCCCATGTTAACTGGTCGTTCCTGGGTTGGGGGGCGTACACATCGTCGGGACGTTGTATCCCGATATCGGGCTGTCTAATGCGATGGGGGGAAAAGCGCGCTCCCGCGTCGTTGGCTCTGATATCGGGCCGATATCGGGACGTGTAAACCCACCATTAGGATAATAATCGGATCTTCTGCTTTGCACTGAGGAGGGCCAACACCCTGACACGTCTCTCTAAATGGAGTTTCTTGTTTGGCTTCTTATCCTAAGTTTATTATTTAGCGCTTCCAATCAACCATGGCTGTGAAGTCAGTAAGCCACATATCCGACTCCATGACTCCATAACCATGGCTGTGAAGTCAGTAAGCCACATATCCGACTCCATGACTCCGACTCCATGACTCTCATCCCACCTGCGACTGCATCTCATCTCACCAGTGTCTACATCCCACCCCTGCTACATCTCATCCCTGGCTGCTTCTTCCCCGGACTGCACCCAACCCCCAGCTGTATCTCACCTCCTGCTACACCTCAACCCTAGTTGCATCCCTCCCCTGGTTCCATCCCTACCCCAGCCTGCATCCTATCCCTGAACTGCATCTCCTCCCCCGGACTGCACCTCATCACCTACCCCGTGCCTCAACCACGGCCAATCACCCACCATCGTGAACTTACCCTTGCCACACCAGACCCCCGGCTACCTCTGACCCTACCCACCTCTCCTCCCCTACTCACCCCGCCATGTTTCCGCTCCTTCTCACCTTCACTCCCATCCTTCTCCACTTCCTACTACCCCCACCCATCCCCCCACTGGGCAAAGGAATCCTACTCTCATCCTCCATCCTTCCTACTCACCTCACCCAATGCTCTGAACTATTCCCCCACTTTCAACCCACCACCTCTAGACGTACACGCCTACCACGCAAGCTCCCCTGCTCCCACCTCCTAACCCTCTCCCTGCTCCTTCTACTCTCCGGTGACATCTCCCCTAATCCTGGCCCACCCAACCATACCACCCCGCCCTCCTCCATCCCACTCCAACGGCCCACCACCATACTCGTAACCCCCTCAATCTCCGTCCCATTCCCCCTATCCCGGCTTCCCCTGTCCTCCTACCCGGCGCACTCTGGAACGCCCGCTCGGCCCTTAACAAGCTAACACTCATCCACGACCTCTTCATCTCCAGAAAACTCTCCTTCCTCGGCATCACGGAGACCTGGCTTACCCCCTCTGACACAACCTCCCCGGCCGCCCTCTCTTACGGGGGATTCACACTCTCCCACACTCCCCGCCCCACCAACACCCGCGGCGGGGTCGTCGGCCTACTTCTGGCCAGCGACTGCTCCTTCTCCCCTCTCACTCCACCCTCCCTCCCCTCCTTCGAGGCACACTCCGTTCGCATCTACTCCCCCTGCAACCTCCAACTGGCTGTTGTCTACCGCCCCCCTGGATCCCCCTCTACCTTCTTCGACCACTTCACAACCTGGCTCCTCCACCTCCTCTCCTCCGACACCCCTACCATCGTCATGGGTGACTTCAACATCCCCATCGACACCCCCACAGCCGCTGCCTCCAGACTCCTATCCCTCACCTCCTCTCTTGGCCTCTCCCAATGGATCTCCTCCGCCACGCACACTGGTGGCCACACACTTGACCTTGTCTTCACCCGCCTCTGCTCCCTCTCCGACCTCGCACACTCAACCCTCACCCACTCCGACCACAACTTACTGACCTTCTCGTCCCTCTTCCCCCCTACCACACTCCCCCCCCGCCGGACACTTCCCCACCCCCGCAGAAACCTTAAGCTCATCGACTTCCATTCTCTCTCTGAATCCCTCCTCCCCCTCTCCGACCTGGCCTCTTCTCATGACGCTGACTCCGCCGCCTCCCTCTACAACTCCACCCTCACCACAGCCCTCGACCAGGCTGCACCGCTCACATTCCACACAACACGATTACAACGTTAACCATGGCTCACGACCCTCACCAAAAAACTCCGACGGACGACTAGGGCAGCCGAGCGGAAATGGAAGAAGTCCCACTCCGCAGAGCACTTTACCCTATACAAGCTTTCCCTCAATACCTTCAAGACTGCCCTTGACTCCGCAAAACAAGCATACTTCTCCTCCCTAATTACCGCCCTGTCTCACAACCCCAAACAACTCTTCAGAACCTTCAACTCCTTACTTCGTCCCCCTGCACCTCCTCCCTCACCTCTCATCTCCGCCAGTCGACTTCGCCACCTTCTTCAAAGACAAAATTGACAAACTCAGACAAAGCTTCGACCCACACTCCCCTTACCCCATCCCACCTCCAGCCCATCCCCCCCACCCAAATGCAATTTCACCCCCATGACCGAGGACCACCTCTCCTCCCTTCTATCACGATCACACCTCACCACCTGCGCCCTGGACCCACTCCCCTCCCACCTCATCCCTAACCTTACCACAGTCCTCATCCCTGCCCTGACGCACCTCTTCAACATATCACTCAAATCCGGCACATTCCCCTCACCTTTCAAGCACGCCCTAATCACGCCCATCCTAAAAAAAACATCCCTCGACCCTACATCAGTCTCCAACTATCGCCCCATTTCTCTTCTCCCGTTTGCCTCAAAACTTCTTGAACAACACGTCTATTCCGAACTGTCCTCCCACCTCTCTTCCTGTGCTCTCTTCGATCGCCTACAATCCGGCTTCCGACCGCAACACTCAACCGAAACAGCCCTGACCAAAGTCACTAACGACCTTCTGATCGCCAAGAGTAAACGACACTATTCCGTCCTCCTCCTCCTCGACCTCTCTGCCGCCTTCGACACTGTTGACCACTCCCTCTTACTCCAAATTCTTGAGTCTCTTGGCATTACTGACCTCGCCCTCTCCTGGATCTCCTCCTACCTGACGGACAGGACCTTCATTGTCACCCACTCCCACACCACCTCCTCGCCCCACCCCCTCTCCGTAGGTGTCCCCCAAGGCTCGGTCCTGGGACCACTACTCTTCTCTATTTACACCCTCGGCCTAGGCAGCCTCATCGAGTCACACGGCCTCCAATACCACCTCTACGCCGACGACACCCAGCTCTATCTGTCTGGCCCCGACATCTCCTCTCTCCTATCCAAAATTCCTCCATGCCTATCCGCCATTGCATCCTTCTTTTCCACCCGCTTCCTCAAACTCAACATGGACAAGACTGAATTCATCGTCTTTCCCCCTAACAACCCTCCCCCCCTTCCTGACCTATCCATCACCGTTAAAGACTGCTCCCTCTCACCCGTCCCCCATGGCAAATGTCTCGGGGTAATCCTCGACTCCTCCCTCTCCTTCAAGCCCCACATCCAAGCCCTCGCCACCACCTGCCGACTTCAACTAAAAAACATTGCCCGCATCCGCTCCTTCCTTGACCACAACACGACTAAGACACTCATCCACTCCCTCATCATCTCCCGCCTGGACTACTGCAATCTCCTTTTCACCGGCCTCCCTGCCACCTCCCTTGATCCTCTCCGCACCATCCTCAACTCTGCTGCCCGACTCATCCACCTATCTCCCCGATACTCCCCCGCCTCCCCTCTCCGCCACGCCCTCCACTGGCTCCCCTTCCCCGAGCGATCTCGCTTCAAAACCCTAACCCTGACATACAAAGCCATCCACAACCTGTCCCCTCCCTACATCTCCGACCTGGTCTCCCGCTACCTCCCTTCGCGCAACTTGCGCTCCTCCCAAGAACTCCTTCTCTCAACCTCCCGCATCTTCACCTCCCATAACCGCACACAAGACTTCTCTCGGGCTTCTTCCAGACTCTGGAACTCCCTCCCTCACCACATCAGACACTCCCCGACCCTGGGAACCTTCAAAAAAAACCTGAAGACCCACCTCTTCCTACAAGCCTACAACACACACTGACACCCTATCCACTGCACCAACTCATCTGTCCCCCTCCTACTGTCTCCCTCCCCACCCCCTTTAGACTGTGAGCCCTCACGGACAGGATCCCCGGCCCCATTGTACCTGTATTACTATTTGTGATCTGTCATCGTTTGTCACCGTTTGTGGTCGTCGTCTTCGACCACTAGTCTATGTCAACCCTCTAAATTGTAAAGCGCCATGTATCCTTATAGCGCTATATAAATACTTATTAATAAATAATAATAATAATAATGACTCCATAACCATGGCTATGAAGTCAGTAAGCCACATATCCGACTCCATGACACCATAACCATGGATGTGAAGTCAGTAAGCCACATATCCAACTCCATGACTCCATAACCATGGCTGTGAAGTCAGTAAGCCACACATCCCACTCCATGACTCCATAACCATGGCTGTGAAGTCAGTAAGCCACATATCCATCTCCATGACTCCATAACCATGGATATGAAATCAGTAAGCCACATATCCGTCTCCATGACTCCATAACCATGGCTGTGAAGTGAGTAAGCCACTTATCTGACTCCATAACCATGGCTGTGAAGTCAGTAAGCCACATATCTGACTCCATGAATCCATAACCATGGCTGTGATGTCAGTGAGCCACATATCCGACTCCATGACTCCATAACCATGGCTGTGAAGTCAGTAAGC
The DNA here is from genome assembly GCA_033576535.1 of Allobates femoralis. Taxonomy (NCBI): domain Eukaryota; kingdom Metazoa; phylum Chordata; class Amphibia; order Anura; family Aromobatidae; genus Allobates; species Allobates femoralis. The sequence goes on from JARQOC010000001.1 coordinate 287,803,158, forward strand.
CACATTTCCAACTCCATGACTCCATAACCATGGCTGTGATGTCAGTGAGCCACATATCCGACTCCATGACTCCATAACCATGGCTATGAAGTCAGTAAGCCACATATCCAACTCCATGACTCCATAACCATGGCTGTGAAGTCAGTAAGCCACATATCCGACTCCATGACTCCATAACCATGGATGTGAAGTCAGTAAGCCACATATCCGACTCCATGACTCCATAACCATGGATGTGAAGTCAGTAAGCCACATATCCAACTTCATGACTCCATAACCATGGCTGTGAAGTCAGTAATAGAGATGAGCGGTGTTCGACTCGAATTGTTCGCCAACCTCAAATTCGAGCTGTTTTTGGCGATGTTCGTCGAATTAGAACAATTTGCTCTAAATTCGGCAGTTCGAGGTCATGTTCGATTTCGGTTCGATTTCAGTTCCGCAAGGTATATACATACATTGAGGAACTGAAATGAAGTAAAATCAAGGGTTAAAAATAATAAAAAATTGATACTCACCTCTCTAATCCATCCAGCGACGCTTCCAGCACTGCCTACCTGTTAGAGAAGTGATCCCGGCAGCGTTTCCTGGTGAAATGACGAGTTCTCGCGATAACTTGTCATGTGACTGGAAACTGCTGCCGAGATTATGACGTCACCACAGGTCCTAAAGGTCCTCACTAGTAGTGAATAGTAGTGAGGGCCTGTAGGACCTGCGGTGACGTCATAATCTCGGCAGCAGTTTCCGGTCACATGACAAGTTATCGCGAGAACTCGTCATTTCACCGGGAAACGCTGCCGGGATCACATCTCTGTCAGGTAGGCAGTGCTGGAAGCGTCACTGGATGGATTAGAGAGGTGAGTATCGATTTTTTTTTATTTTTACCCTTGATTTCACTTCATTTCAGTTCTGCAATGTATGTATGTACATTGCGGAACTCAAATTGACCACCACCCTAGTGTTTTAGTGTGTTCGAGGGTGTTCGACGAACATTCGACGAACATTCGACAAACAGAACTCCCATTCGACGAATCGAATCGAACTAGAACACTAGGGTGGTGGCTCAACTCTACTGTGTGCTCACTTCCGCAGTTCGCATCCCACAGCTCAACGCCTTGCATCTCTACTGAAGTCGTTCAGCATGCCAGTTCACTGGCTGAAATGCGATGTATCAACATGATGGAATTCAACTCTGCACATGTTGCAGTAACTGTGGCAGCACGAGCCCTGCTGCAATACGTATAACCTGGGCCTATGAGATCCAGAGGTGGGGCAAATCACACTGCTGGAGGGGTCTGAAATGAATGACCTACGCACCATTCTGTACAGTATTGAAATGTTGATAAAGATGTTTAGTGATGATGATGCCATTATCAGCATGACTATTCCCATCATTTACATGCTGGAGCACACTTTAAACAGTATTCAGAGTCAGGTGGTGGCACTAGAGGAGGGGGAGGAAGTACAGGAGGAGTCGTATGGGGAAGGGCTCTCAAGTTCTCCAAGGTGCAGTTGACACTTTATGAATGAGGGTCTACATTATGCTTGCTCAAAACCTTCTTTATCTGGGCCTGGATCCGACTCTAAAAGCTTCTGGGCATCAGTGCAGATAATTTCCTTGTCTTGACTCACAAAAGCTTTGGAGCAGACCTCTGATTCCCAGGCTATAGTATGAGTGAAGAGTGATGCATACTCAACCATCTGTCTTACCCCATACTCAGATGTGTGGCTGGAGAATTGAGAGCTGTGCGGAAGCAAGTGGGTTTATGGTGACACCTCTGAGGACTGGTGTGTTTGTGATGTAGAAGTTGAGGTGGAGAAGAGCCCACTTGCTGAAGCACTTGCTATCCATTCAAGTGCCTGTTCTTTTTGTGCCTCATCGAGAATTGGTATTGATCATCGTCTGAGTCATGTCCATACGAAAGGGATCATATCAGAATCTCCACGGAAAGAAATAGACAGCTCACTTTGGCTGGAAGATGGTCTTTCTTCAGCAGATGTTAGTTGCACTCCTCCGTCTTCATTCAGCGACTTTCGGCTTTCTGTGGCGCGCAGACAATGACGTCATTGCCTGCACTGACTGGAGGAAGTTGGAAGAAGACGGATGAAGACGGAGGAGCGCGATGACGGTGGCGGGACAGCGACAGCGGGACAGTGATAAGTATACTAATCTCTTCCTTTACAGGTTTGTGCTGCAAGGGGGGGCCTGTATACTGATGGGGGCGGGCCTGTATACTGTATACAGTGTATACAGTGACTCGCGTATAAGCCGAGGGGGGGACTTTTCAGCCCAATTTTTGGGCTGAAAAACTCGGCTTATACGCGAGTATATACGGTTCCTGCTTCTATGAAGTAGCCCTGAAAAGGGCTGATAGACTACTAGTCCCTAGTCCCTATCCCTTATCGCTACTCCTATGGAGCAGTCCTAAAAAGGGCAAATATTACTAAGATTCGCACCCTCCCTCCAGTCCCTATTCCCTAAACCTATCTTTCTAACTTTGTATTCGCTCACTAGCTGACTGAGAGAACACCCTGCAGCAGCTATCAGCAAAATGGTGGCGATCATTAAAATGGCCAAGTCTTATAGGGCTAGGACATGTGACAGACACAGCCAATAATGACCTTGGTTGTGTGGAAAAAATGCACTTTGCAGTGTGGCACTGTGATTGGCTAGCAGCCTGAACCGCCCCATTGTACATGCTTTAGGAGAAAAAAAAAGTGACCTTATTGCTGCAGCACTGAACAACCCCCCCCTGCACAATATACACACAAACTGGATATTAATATTAATTTGCAGTAGTAGGGCTAGGTTTAGGGTTAGGAAGATTAAGCTTTTGGTGATCGAAGCGTTAAGGAACATACCGTATATACTCGTGTATAAGCCGACCCGTGTATAAGCCGACCCCCCTACTTTTGCCCCCAAAACCTGGGAAAATCTATTGACTCGTGTATAAGCCGAGGGTGGACCCCAGCACAGGTATACAGCCCCCAGCAGTGTGGTATATAGCAGCCCCAGAGGTATATACAGCAGCCCCAGTGGTAGTATACAGCAGCAGCCCCAGTGGTAGTATACATGCAGCCCCAGTAGTATATACAGCCCCAGTGGTAGTATATGCAGCCCCAGTGGTAGTATATACAGCCCCAGTGGTAGTATATACAGCCCCAGTGGTAGTATATGCAGCCCCAGTGGTAGTAAACAGCCCCAGTGGTAGTATATGCAGCCCCAGTGGTAGTATATACAGCCCCAGTGGTAGTATATGCAGCCCCAGTGGTAGTATATGCAGCCCCAGTGGTAGTATATGCAGCCCCAGTGGTAGTAAACAGCCCCAGTGGTAGTATATGCAGCCCCAGTGGTAGTATATGCAGCCCCAGTGGTAGTATATGCAGCCCCAGTGGTAGTATATACAGCCCCAGTGGTAGTAAACAGCCCCAGTGGTAGTATATGCAGCCCCAGTGGTAGTAAACAGCCCCAGTGGTAGTATATGCAGCCCCAGTGGTAGTAAACAGCCCCAGTGGTAGTATATGCAGCCCCAGTGGTAGTATATGCAGCCCCAGTGGTAGTATATACAGCCCCAGTGGTAGTAAACAGCCCCAGTGGTAGTATATGCAGCCCCAGTGGTAGTAAACAGCCCCAGTGGTAGTATATGCAGCCCCAGTGGTAGTAAACAGCCCCAGTGGTAGTATATACAGCCCCAGTGGTAGTAAACAGCCCCAGTGGTAGTATATGCAGCCCCAGTGGTAGTAAACAGCCCCAGTGGTAGTATATGCAGCCCCAGTGGTAGTAAACAGCCCCAGTGGTAGTATATGCAGCCCCAGTGGTAGTATATACAGCCCCAGTGGTAGTATATGCAGCCCCAGTGGTAGTATATGCAGCCCCAGTGGTAGTATATGCAGCCCCAGTGGTAGTATATGCAGCCCCAGTGGTAGTAAACAGCCCCAGTGGTAGTATATGCAGCCCCAGTGGTAGTAAACAGCCCCCCTCCTTATTATGGGTCCCCCAGCAGAAATAAACAGCCCCCCCCTCCTTATCACGTCCCCCCCAGGCTGCGGCAGCTGTGAAAATAACAAACACTTTATACATCACCTTCCGACGCAGCTCCTCCGGTCCCGGCTCCTCCGCTCGCTGGCGTCTTCTTCTTCTTCTTGTGCCGACTTCTGTGACCGCGCGCAGGAAATGACGTCATCTCCTGCGCCCGGTCACATGACACCGGCACCAGAAGGAAGAAGACGCCGGCGAGCGGAGGAGCCGGGACCGGAGGAGCTGCGTCGGAAGGTGATGTATAAAGTGTTTGTTATTTTCACAGCTGCCGCAGCCTGGGGGGGACGTGATAAGGAGGGGGGGGCTGTTTATTTCTGCTGGGGGACCCATAATAAGGAGGGGGGCTGTGTATTGCAATATGCACGGCATCCCCCCGCCGCTGATGGGCGGGGGGATGCCGTGCATATTCATTGCACTAATGAGGCGGCCCCACGTGACCGCCTGCGGTCACTGCGGCCCCCTCCTGCCTCCTCCAACCACCGGTCACAGCCCCCCCCCCACAGCATACCATATGACTCGTGTATAAGCCGAGGGGGGGACTTTTCAGCCCAATTTTTGGGCTGAAAAACTCGGCTTATACACGAGTATATACGGTATACTAGAACTGCCGAATTTCAGGCAAATTGTTCTAATTCGCCGAATGTCTCGAACACCGCCAAAAACAGCTCGAATTTGAGATTGGCGAACAATTCGAATCGATCACCACTCATCTCTATTGAAGAGTGCCCATTGGGGAGTGAGTGAAAACGTTATCCCACGTATATGCTGGATATCAGCGTGTATTGATTCCCAGAGTTTGTGGATTTTCGTACAGCTCCACAAGTGATGCATTATGTCTGTGTTTTTCATACTTTTCATTGCAAGTGAACATGCCTGAGGGCGACATTCTATACTTAATATGCGGTGTAATATAGGCTCTATGGAGGAGCAACAGAGCCATCTATTTATATAATCCGCAGTTTGAGATTCGGGCGTTGTCGCCGAATCCCAGAATGCTTTGCGGTACTGCGAGCGAGCGATGGCGCGCATGCGCCATCGCGAGCCGCAGATTCTGCCCGCAGACGCACCGGCCGACCCGCTCCCCCCGCCGCCAGGGCCGCACCGTCCATTCCACAGTGCGAGCCCTCAGGCAGCAGACAGGGGGAGCGGCTTTAGAGAACGGCCCGCCCCAACCATCAGCGGCCGCCTTCATGAGAGACGGTGCCCGCCGCAGCTTCCCCCAGGTAACATGACGGCGGCGGCGGTGCACTGTCATTGCAGCCTGCAAGCCCGGCGGGGCTGCAGTCTGCTATAAGCCCACGCTCCTCGCCCCGCACTCTCATTGCTGCCTACCACCCTCCTCAACTAAGCTTACACGGCCTGCGGGGCTTACATCTGCTCCCACACTGCCCCCACTTACCCACACTGCCCCTGCTTAACCCCTACTCAACCACACTGCCCCCATTTACCCACACTACCCCTGCTTACCCCCACTTCCCCTCCTTACCCCCTACTCACCCACACTGCCCCCACTTACCCCAACTGCCCCTGCTTACCCCCTACTCATCCACACTGCCCCCACTTACCCACACTGCCCCTGCTTACCCCCACTTCCCCTCCTTACCCCCTTCTCACCCACACTGCCCCCACTTACCCCCACTGCCCCTGCTTACCCCCTACTCATCCACACTGACCCACTTCCCCTCCTTACCCCCTACTCACCCACACTGCCCCCACTTACCCCCACTGCCCCTGCTTACCCCTACTCATCCACACTGACCCACTTCCCCTCCTTACCCCCTACTCACCCACACTGCCCCCACTTACCCTGCTTACCCCCTACTCACCCACACTGCCAGCACTTACCCACACTGACCCCACTTACCCACACTGCCCCCACTTACTCACACTGCCCCTCATTACCCCCTACTCGCCCACACTGCCCCCACTTACCCACAATGCCCCTGCATACCCCTACTCAACCACACTGCCCCCACTTACTCACACTGCCCCTGATTACCCCCTACTCACCCACACTGCCCCTCATTACCCCCTACTCACCCACACTGCCCCCACTTACCCACACTGCCCCTGATTACCCCCTACTTACCCACACTGTCCCCACTTACCCACACTGCCCCTGCTTAGCCCCTACTGAACCACACTGCCCCTCATTACCCCCTACTCACCCACACTGCCCCCACTTACCCACACTGCCCCTGATTACCCCCTACTTACCCACACTGTCCCCACTTACCCACACTGCCCCTGCTTAGCCCCTACTGAACCACACTGCCCCCACTTACCCACACTGCCCCTGCTTACACCCACTTCCCCTCCTTACCCCCTACTCACCCACACTGCCCCCACTTACCCCCACTGCCCCTGCTTACCCCCTACTCATCCACACTGCCCCAACTTCCCCTTCTTACCCCTACTCACCCACACTGCCCCCACTTACCCTGCTTACCCCCTACTCACCCACACTGCCCCCACTTACTCACACTGCCCCTCATTACCCCCTACTCACCCACACTGCCCCCACTTACCCACACTGCCCCTGCATACCCCCTACTCAACCACACTGTCCCCACTTACTCACACTGCCCCTCATTACCCCCTACTCACCCACACTGCCCCTACTCACCCACACTGCCCCTCATTACCCCCTACTCACCCACACTGCCCCCACTTACCCACACTGCCCCTGATTACCCCCTACTTACCCACACTGCCCCCACTTACCCACACTGCCCCTGCTTACCACCTACTCACCCACACTGCCCCCACTTACCCCCACTTCCCCTCCTTACCCCCTACTCACCCACACTGCCCCCACTTACCCCCACTGCCCCTGCTTACCCCCTACTCATCCACACTGCCCCCACTTCCCCTCCTTACCCCCTACTCACCCACACTGCCCCCACTTACCCTGCTTACCCCCTACTCACCCACACTGCCAGCACTTACCCACACTGACCCCACTTACCCCCTACTCACCCACACTGCCCACACGTACCCCCACTGCCCCTGCTTACCCCCTACTCACCCACAATGCCCCCACTTACCCACAAAGCCCCTGCTTTCCCCCTACTCACCCACACTGCCCCTGCTTACCCCCTACTCGCCCACACGTACACCCACTGCCCCTGCTTACCCCCTACTCACCCTCACTACCCCTGCATAGCCCCCCACACTCACCCACACTGTCCCTGCTCACTCTTCTTACCCCCCCTATGCCCTCACTCACTCCCTACACTGCACTGTCATTGCAGCCTGCCAGCCCGGCGGGGCTGCGGTCTGCTATAACCCCACACTCCTCGCCCCACACTCTCATTGCTGCCTACCCCCCTTCCTCAACTAAGCTTACACGGCCGGGGCTTACATCTGCTCCCACACTGCCCCCACTTACCCACACTGCCCCTGCTTAGCCCCTAATCAACCACACTGCCCCCACTTACTCACACTGCCCCTCATTACCCCCTACTCACCCACACTGCCCCCACTTACCCACACTGCCCCTGCATACCCCCTACTCAACCACACTGCCCCCACTTACTCACACTGCCCCTCATTACCCCCTACTCACCCACACTGCCCCCACTTGCCCACACTGCCCCTGATTGCCCCCTACTCACCCACACTGCCCTCATTACCCCCTACTCACCCAAACTGCCCCCACTTACCCACACTACCCCTGCTTACCCCCTACTCACCCACACTACCCCTGCATAGCCCCCCACACTCACCCACACTGTCCCTGCTCACTCCTCTTACCCCCCTATGCCCTCACTCACTCCATACACTGCCCCTGCTTACCCCCTACTCACCCACACTGCCCCCACTCACCCACCCTGCCCCTGCATAGCCCACCCCACTCACCCACACTGCTCCTGCTTACCCCCCTACTCACCCACACTGCCCCTGCATAGCAAACCCATTCACCCACACTGCCCCTGCTTACCTCCCACTCACCCACACTGCCCCTGCTTACCCCCCTACTCACCCACACTGCCCCTGCTTACCTCCCACTCACCCACACTGCCCCTGCTTACCTTCCACTCACCCACACTGCCCCTGCTTACCTCCCACTCACCCACACTGCCTCTGCTTACCCCCCTACTCACCCACACTGCCCCTGCTTACCCCCCTACTCACCCACACTGCCCCTGCTTACCTCCCACTCACCCACACTGCCCCTGCTTACCTCCCACTCACCCACACTGCCCCTGCTTACTTCCCACTCAACCACATTGCCCCTGCTTACCCCCCTACTCACCCACACTGCCCCCACTCACCCACACTGCCCCTGCATAGCCCACCCAACTCACCCACAATCCCCCTGTTTACCCCCCCACTCACCCGCACTGCCCCTGATCACCCCTCTTATCCCCCCACATGCCCTCACTCCCCACACTACCCCTGCTCATGCCCCCACTCTCTACCTGCTTACCCCTCTTACCTCCCCCACATGCCCCCACTCTCCCAGACTGCTCCTGCTTACCCCCCCACCCACCCACACACCCTGCTTACCCCTCTCACCCCCCCAACTGCCCTTACTCACCCACACTGCCCCTGCGCAACCCCCCACTCACCCACACTGCCCCTGCTCATGCCCCCACTCACCCCACACTGTCCCTGCTCAGCCCCCACTCACCCCACACTATCGCTCTTTACTCCTTTCACCTCCCCACTCACCCCACACTGCCCCTGCTCACCCCTCTTAACCCCCCACATGCCCTCACTCCCCACACTGCCCCTGCTGAGGCCCCACAGGGTAAAGTGACAGCTGCTGCCCCCAATGCCAAACAGCCCGCCCCCATTTTCATGTCACCCCACTCCCGATGCCATAGCATCGGCCCTTTATATAATCGTGAGTTTGGGATTCGGCCACTGTAGCCCAATCCCAAAATCCTTTGCGGCACTGCACCGCAGCCACACTAGCTGACACAGCCGCCATCCTGCCAACAGTCGGCCCCGCCGTGACCGATGACGCAATAGCCACATCACCAGCGCCATCCGCCACCTCAACGCTGCCCGGATGCCGGCGGTGCCTTCCGCCCCTCACCACTCTCTCACCGCTGGAGCCTCGCTGTCCCCATGCTGGTGCAGTAGCGGTGTAGGGGCTGTGGGCGGGTGTCGGGAGCCAGTGACGTCGTCCTGTGGGCGGTGGCGGACAATAGGAGTAAGCAGGGTGTGTTAGCCTGCAAAGCCTGACACGCCCCGCTCACTCCCATTGCCCGCCGCCCCTGCAAGCGGATTGCCCGCTCTTTTGTAAACACAGGACGTCCATCCCATTGCCCAGGACTCGGCGTCCTGGACCAATTGCATGGCCGTCCTGTGTTTACTACAGAGCGCCCAATCCGCTCCTTCCCCTCAGGTCACATGTGTGTCCTGAGGGGAGGGACTGATCCCTCTCTCGAGCCCCCACCCCGCCGCAGAGGACAATGGCGTGTCACTGGGGCTGCGATCAGCCTCAGCACGCAGCCACGTCCTGCCGCCGAGCCGTAATGTAGCCCCTCCAGCCGCACCTCTCCTGACCCCTCCACCTGGACCTCTCTTCACCCCTCCAGCCTCCCGTCAAATCATACTTTGCTATCCACAGAGTCCCCTCTATACTCTGCTACCTACAGAGCCGCCTGTATACTCTGCTACCCACAGAGCCACCTGTATACTCTGCTACCCACAGAGCCACCTGTATACTCTGCTACCCACAGAGCCACCTGTATACTCTGCTACCCACAGAGCCACCTGTATACTCTGCTACCCACACAGCCGCCTCTATACTCTGCTACCCACACAGCCGCCTCTATACTCTGCTACCCACAGAGCCCCCTCTATACTCTGCTACCCACAGAGCCGCCTCTATACTCTGCTACCCACAGAGCCGCCTGTATACTTTGCTACCCACAGAGCCGTCTGTATACTCTGCTACCCACTGACCCGCCTGTATACACACAATTAATTTCACCGCACTCCCGATGCAATTGCATCGGGCCTTTTTACTAGTGTCTTTATAACAGCTAGACGGGATAGTCAGTCTCTGGATGTTGGTAGCTTCTAATATGTCGCTGACTGTTATATCCTGAATCTCCAGTGCCCATCTCGCCGGTCCCGTGGTGCTAGCCTCCCATTAAAATTTACCATCAATGCCAAAGACAGAAACCAAATGCACTTACAGGACGCAGTCAGAGCCCAATTGTGGAGCAAGCCCAGCTGCTGGCTGATGAGTCGCCTCTACCAGCAAAATGTGGGAGGCGACCTGCCATGCATACACTAGGCCTGCATAGAGCACCGTTCACACTGATACATATGATGCAGAGTGTCTGAAAGCTACCCAACCGCTCCGCTGCCTGAGCATTGGGCCGCACAGTACGATGCTTCTGCACCACTGGATGAACGGCGCCCCTATGGGCCCAACTGCACCCTGGATGGATAAAAAAGTGCAAAAGTTTTTTATATGATAAATAAAAAACCTTTATAGATGGGATTTTGGTTCATGTGTTGGCCCAAGACATTTAAGCTGATGACCCACGATCAAGGGATCCCATGCTCACCAGTCCTAACAAAATTGTACAAAAACTACTAGAAAAAAAGCAGCATCAGAAAAATTTACCATCAATGCCAAAGACAGAAACCAAATGCACTTACAGGACGCAGTCAGAGCCCAATTGTGGAGCAAGCCCAGCTGCTGGCTGATGAGTCGCCTCTACCAGCAAAATGTGGGAGGCGACCTGCCATGCATACACTAGGCCTGCATAGAGCACCGTTCACACTGATACATATGATGCAGAGTGTCTGAAAGCTACCCAACCGCTCCGCTGCCTGAGCATTGGGCCGCACAGTACGATGCTTCTGCACCACTGGATGAACGGCGCCCCTATGGGCCCAACTGCACCCTGGATGGATAAAAAAGTGCAAAAGTTTTTATATGATAAATAAAAAACCTTTATAGATGGGATTTTGGTTCATGTGTTGGCCCAAGACATTTAAGCTGATGACCCACGATCAAGGGATCCCATGCTCACCAGTCCTAACAAAATTGTACAAAAACTACTAGAAAAAAAGCAGCATCAGAAAAATTTACCATCAATGCCAAAGACAGAAACCAAATGCACTTACAGGACGCAGTCAGAGCCCAATTGTGGAGCAAGCCCAGCTGCTGGCTGATGAGTCGCCTCTACCAGCAAAATGTGGGAGGCGACCTGCCATGCATACACTAGGCCTGCATAGAGCACCGTTCACACTGATACATATGATGCAGAGTGTCTGAAAGCTACCCAACCGCTCCGCTGCCTGAGCATTGGGCCGCACAGTACGATGCTTCTGCACCACTGGATGAACGGCGCCCCTATGGGCCCAACTGCACCCTGGATGGATAAAAAAGTGCAAAAGTTTTTTATATGATAAATAAAAAACCTTTATAGATGGGATTTTGGTTCATGTGTTGGCCCAAGACATTTAAGCTGATGACCCACGATCAAGGGATCCCATCTCACCAGTCCTAACAAAATTGTACAAAAACTACTAGAAAAAAAGCAGCATCAGAAAAATTTACCATCAATACCAAAGACAGAAACCAAATGCACTTACAGGACGCAGTCAGAGCCCAATTGTGGAGCAAGCCCAGCTGCTGGCTGATGAGTCGCCTCTACCAGCAAAATGTGGGAGGCGACCTGCCATGCATACACTAGGCCTGCATAGAGCACCGTTCACACTGATACATATGATGCAGAGTGTCTGAAAGCTACCCAACCGCTCCGCTGCCTGAGCATTGGGCCGCACAGTACGATGCTTCTGCACCACTGGATGAACGGCGCCCCTATGGGCCCAACTGCACCCTGGATGGATAAAAAAGTGCAAAAGTTTTTTATATGATAAATAAAAAACCTTTATAGATGGGATTTTGGTTCATGTGTTGGCCCAAGACATTTAAGCTGATGACCCACGATCAAGGGATCCCATGCTCACCAGTCCTAACAAAATTGTACAAAAACTACTAGTAGCTAGCCTCCCATTACTATCATTTGTGTATCAGTGCATAGATGCTACTAGTTGACGCTAGCTGTGTCCTTTTATTCATGAGAAAGCTATTCATTTTGTTCCCCTTCTTTATTTTGACTGTCTATTAAACCCTTTTAAGTTAAGAATCTCACCTGTAGGAAGAGAAAAGGCCTCTCAATGACTATGGGAAAGCAAAGCGCCGCGTTGTTAGATGTAAGTAAGGAATATTTATCATCTAACAGGTCAATCGCCATTGTGCACCCCTGCCTAGCTAAAGCTACATAAAGAGAGGATGGTTTGACTTGAAGGAATCTGGGGTTACCTAAAAATGGCACAAAGGGTGAAAAGTCAGAGTTCATATGGCAGATTTTCCTACATTTTCACCATACCCGTATAGTCTGCCATAAGGTGGGGTGTTGATCTGTGTTGGTGGAGAGGCTGTCGTTGTTTAGGTGTATAAATGCAGGAAACGAGATGTGTGGGTAAAGTTGCTGATCCAGATCTACATTTGCAAAATGGGAAGTCCCCCTCAACCAGTCGATGGCATATCTTAAGGGCCTGTCACACGCGTCAATGTCGTCAGTGAGATGATCGCTGACGACATTGACGGCTGATCGCTGGTGAGCTGTCACACAGGCAGACTCACCAGCGATCAATTGACCAGAAACATCGTGGAAACGATTTAAATATCGTTTCCACGATGTCTTGCTCCCGCTGCCAGGCTGCTGGAAGCGGGAGCAGGCTGGTCTCCAAGGTAAACTGCGGGTATCTAGGCAGCGCGCGCTGCCTAGATACCCGACGTGTACCTTAGTTACCAGCCTCCTCCGCTCACCGGCTGGTATCTAAGGTACACAGCGGGTAACTAGGGACCCTAGTTACCCGCTGTGTACCTTAGATACCAGCCGGTGAGCCAGGGGCGGACCTTGCTGCCCGGGGGCCCTGGTGCAGCCTTTGAGGGGGGGCCCTGGTTTGCCTGCCCAGCGGCAGAGAGAGGAGGGGCGGGCTCAGCAGGGGGAAGCAGGAAGCTTCCCTGGTTAACCCCCTCTCCTCTGCCACACTGGCACAGGGACAGCGGAGCGGAGGAGGCTGGTAACTAAGGTACACGTCGGGTATCTAGGCAGCGCGCGCTGCCTAGATACCCGCAGTTTACCTTGGATACCAGCTCCCAGCGCTTGTGAGAGGCGCTGGGAGCTGGAATATCGCTACTCCCGGTGTCACACGCAGCGATGCTGCGTGTCCACCGGGCGACAATCGCCAGGTTTTAGAGCAGGTTCTAAAACCTGGCGATCATCAACCAGCGATTTATCGCTGGTTGATTCAGTATGTCACACGCGTCAATATCGCTGCAACGTCACTCGCAGCCGAGATCGTGCAGGCGATATTGACGCGTGTGACAGGCCCTTTAGATTTGCTGCCAGGTTGTACCATCCAATCTGGGAAATTAATACCTCCTTCCTCTGTCGGGGCTTGTAATTTTGTTAGACCAATTCTAGTTCTCCTCCCTGTTTGCCAAATAAATGATCTGAAGGCTTTGTTCAATAAATTCACATCCATTCTAGATAACAGTAAGGGTAAAGTTTGGAAGATATACATACATTTTGATAAGATAATCATTTAAATCAGATGGCATCTTCCGGAGAAAGATAAAATATAATGTTTCCAGGAGGTTAAAAGCTGAAGTATTAAGGTGATCAGGGGTCTAATATTTACCAGGTGTAAGACGGATAGGTCTGCCGGGAGAGGAATGCCTAGATATTTTATTGAGGAGGTGCACCATCTAAAGGGAAATGATTGAACTGACCTCCCCTGTTTAAACAAGGCTACTGCTTTGGATTTAGCATCATTTATTTTGAAGCCAGAAGTGTCACAAAATTGTTGAGCGTTTCCATTATTGCGGGGATTGCCGTGGTCGGGTTTGAAATAAATAGAAGGATGTCATCGGTGAACGCCACAATTTTAAGCACAGCGTCCCGGATGGTTATTCCATTATACTCTGACATATTCTGTAAGGTCCTAATAGGGGGTTTAAAGCAATCTACTTATTTAATCGGGAGTTTGGGATTCGGGCACTGTAGCCGAATCCCAAAATCCTTTGCGGCACTGCGAGCGATGACGCGATAGCGTCATCGCGAGCTGTAGCCGCACTAGCTCACACCGCCACCACTCTCACCGCTGGGGCCTCAGTGTCGCCATGCTGGTGGAGTAGCGGTGTAGGGGCAGCGCCCCGCTCCCTGGAATACACACTGGCCGCAGCGGCTGCTCTCCTCACAGCCCTCTCACGGCACCCCCGCTCTTCATCCTGCCCCCCCGCACTTTCCCCCACTCCTTCTGCCCCACTCACGCTCCCCCCTGCTCCTTCTGCCCTGCCCGCGCTCCTCCCCGCTTGCGCTCCCCCCGCTCCTGTGTCATCTCTTCTTATATTTACCCTCCGCCGAGCGCTTCGTGCTGGGAGTAGTAGCAGCCATTGTGCTGATAGGACCTTGCATGATGTCACAATGACATCTGCATTCTGCGCTGTGATTGGCCCGATTGCAGTCATGTGATATGTGACGTACTTATCACATGACCGTGAGCGCCCCAATCACAGCGCCGAATGCAGATGTCATTCTGACATCATGCAAGGTCCTATCAGCACAATGGCTGCTACTACTCCCAGCACCAAGCGCTCGACGGATTGTAAGCATAAGAATTTCACAGCCTCCTCCATGCTCACAGCCTCCTCCAGCCTCTAAGCCTCCTCCATCCTCACAGTCTCCCCATCCTAACAGCCTCCTCCACCCTCACAGCCTCCCCATCCACACAGCCTCCTCCATCCTCACAGCCTCCCTATCCTCACAGCCTCCTCCATCCTCACAGCCTCGTCAATCTTCACAGTATCCCTATCCTCACAGCCTCCTCCATCTTCACAGCCTCCTCCGTCCTCACAGTCTCCTCCATCCTCACAGCCTCCTTCGTCCTCGCAGCCTCCTCCATCCCCTCAGCCTCCTCCATTCCCTCAGCTTCCTCCATCCCCTCAGCCTCCCTATCTTCACAGCCTCCTCCATGCTCACAGCCTCCTCCATCCCCACTGCCTCCTCCATCCTCACAGCCTCCTCCATCCTCACAGCCTCCCTATCCTCACAGCCTCCCCATCCTCACAGCCTCCTCCATCCTCACAGCCTCCTCCATCTTCACAGCCTCCCTATCCTCACAGCCTCCCCATCCCCTCAGCCTCCTCCATCCCCTCAGCCTCCTCCATCCTCACAGCCTCCTCCATCCTCACAGCCTCCTCCATCCCCTCAGCCTCCTCCATCCTCACAGCCTCCTCAATCTTCACAGTATCCCTATCCTCACAGCCTCCTCCATCCCCTCAGCCTCCTCCATCTTCACAGCCTCCTCCGTCCTCACAGCCTCCCTATCTTCACAGCCTCCCCATCCCCTCTGCCTCCTCCATCCCCTCAACCCCCTCCATCCTCACAGCCTCCTCCATTTTCACAGTATCCCTATTCTCACAGCCTCCTCCATCTTCACAGCCTCTTCCGTCCTTACAGCCTCCTCCGTCCTCACAGTCTCCCCGTCCTCACAGCCTCCCCATCCTCACAGCCTCCTCCATCCTCACAGCCTCCTTCGTCCTCGCAGCCTCCTCCATCCCCTCAGCCTCCTCCATTCCCTCAGCCTCCTCCATCCCTTCAGCCTCCTCCATCCTCACAGCCTCCTCCATCCTCACAGCCTCCTCCATCCTCACAGTTTCCTCCATCCTCACAGCCTCCTCCATCCTCACAGCCTCCTCCATCCTCACAGCGTCCCTATCCTCACAACCTCCACGTCCTCACAGCCTCCTCCATCCTCACAGCCTCCTCCATCTTCACAGCCTCCCTATCCTCACAGCCTCCCCATCCCCTGAGCCTCCTCATCCCCTCAGCTTCCTCCATCCTCACAGCCTCCTCCATCCCCTCAGCCTCCTCCATCCTCACAGCCTCCTCCATCCTCACAGCCTCCTCCATCCCCTCAGCCTCCTCCATCCTCACAGCCTCCTCAATCTTCACAGTATCCCTATCCTCACAGCCTCCTCCATCCCCTCAGCCTCCTCCATCTTCACAGCCTCCTCCGTCCTCACAGCCTCCCTATCTTCACAGCCTCCTCCATGCTCACAGCCTCCTCCATCCCCACTGCCTCCTCCATCCTCACAGCCTCCTCCATCCTCACAGCCTCCTCCATCCTTACAGCCTCCCTATCCTCACAGCCTCCCCATCCTCACAGCCTCCCCATCCTCACAGCCTCCTCCATCCTCACAGCCTCCTCCATCTTCACAGCCTCCCTATCCTCACAGCCTCCCCATCCCCTCAGCCTCCTCCATCCCCTCAGCCTCCTCCATCCTCACAGCCTCCTCCATCCCCTCAGCCTCCTCCATCCTCACAGCCTCCTCAATCTTCACAGTATCCCTATCCTCACAGCCTCCTCCATCCCCTCAGCCTCCTCCATCTTCACAGCCTCCTCCGTCCTCACAGCCTCCCTATCTTCACAGCCTCCTCCATGGTCACAGCCTCCTCCATCCCCACTGCCTCCTCCATCTTCACAGCCTCCTCCATCCTCACAGCCTCCTCCATCCTTTCAGCCTCCTCCATCCTCAGCCGCACTACCTGACACCGCCGCCATCCTGCCAACCGTCGTCCCTGCATCATCATGACCGGCTTCGCAGCCTCCGCGAGGTCCACGCTGCCCGGATGCCGGCGGTGGCTTCCGCCCCTCCCCGCTCTCTCACCGCTGTGGCCTCAGTGTCGCCATGCTGGTGGAGTAGCGGTGTAGGGGCTGTGGGCGGGTGCCGGGAGCAAGTAACGTCGTCCTGTGGGTGAGGGGAGACGGCGGCCAATGGGAGTGAGCGGACCCTGTCAGGCTGCAAAGCCTGACACACCTTGCTCACTCCCATTGCCTGCCGCCGCCCCTGCAAGCGGATTGGACGCTGTGTTGTACACACAGGACGCCCATCCCGTTGGCCAGGACTCGGCGTCCTGGACCAATCGGATGGCCGTCCTGTATTTACCACACACTGCCCAATCCACTCCTTCCCCTCAAGTCACATGTGTGACCTGAGGGGAGGGACTGATCCCTCTCTGCAGCACCCAACCCGCCGCAGAGGACAATGCCATGTGACTGGGGCTGCGATCAGCCCCAGCATGCAGCCACGTCCTGCCGCCGACCGGTGATGTCGCCGCTCCAGCCAGACCTCTCCTCACCCCTCCAGCCGGACCTCTCCTCACCTCTCCAGCCGGACCTCTCCTCACCCCTCCAGCCGGAGCTCTCCTCCACCCTTTAGACGGAGCTCTCCTCACCCCTCCAGCCGGAGCTCTCCTCCACCTCCACCTGTCCTCACCCACAGAGCCGCCTGTATAATCTGCTACCCACAAAGCCGCCTGTATACTCTGCTACCCACAGAGCCGCCTGTATACTCTGCTACCCACAGAGCCGCCTGTATACTCTGCTACCCACAGAGCCGCCTCTATACTCTGCTACCCACAGAGCGGCCTCTATACTCTGCTACCCACAGACCCGCCTGTATACTCTGCTACCCACAGAGCCGCCTGTATACTCTGCTGCCCACAGAGCCGCCTGTATACTCTGCTACCCACAGAGCCGCCTGTATACTTTGCTACACACAGAGCCATCTGTATACTCTGCTACCCCCAGACCTGCCGGTATACTCTGCTACCCACAGAGCCCCCTGTATACTCTGCTACCCACTCACCCGCCTGTATACACACAATTCATTTCACCGCGCTTCCGATGCAATTGCATAGGGCCTTTTTACTAGTATTAAATAGTAGGGGAGATCCTCATGGAGCCTCATGGATCCGGCAGAAACGTACAAAATTTCTGCCTCAGCGCATAGCATTACCAGCAGGTATGACAAATATCAAGGGTTTCCAAGGGTTCCTTTAGTGACCTTAAAGCAAGACAGAAAAGGTCATCTTAGGCTAGAATCACACATAGCAATCCGTTTTTGCCTGGATCAGTTATTGTCATCAGTTTTTGAACTTTTTTTTTCTAAGTCACTGCGTTTTTCAAAAACGCTATGCCTTTGTTTCCTGCCCCCAAAAACACTGCATGCAACGTTTTTGTGTGCAGGAAAGAAATGCATAGCGTTTTTTTGACATGGGGCCCTATGGGAAACGCTGCCGTTAACGCATAGTACATATAGGTACCATTCGTTAACGCATATGTGTTTTTTTAAGCAAAAATGACAAAGTCCAAAAAACATTCAGGGGCACAGGAGGCACAAAATGCAGCCTAGAAAAAACTGATTTGTTTTTAGAAACACTCTAAAAACAGATTGCCATGTGTGATCCTAGCCTAACTGAGCTAGGGTAGTTGACATCTTTGTTTCAGAAAAAAATGTAATCTAATTTTTTTTTACATTTGTTGCACATGAATTTCTTCTAGCTGTTTTAGAGACAAAATAGGTACTACACCCATTGAAAAATGTCGTATGGGATATAGTTTCCAAATTGGGTCACTTCTGGGAGGTTCCTATGAACAGCCCACAAGTGCTTAATAGAGCTTAGATCGGGTAAGGAAGTGGTCATGTCTTTTATTTATCTTTAAGGCAGTGGAGTACTTCAGTGCATTAAATGTGTTACATTATTCTTCAACATATTGTACTTAATTGCAACTTTAACTCTGTTCAATGTACCTATGAAAGCAACAGAAACTTAAAGTAGCAAAAATGTTAAGCAGCGGTTGGAGTGCGATATTGGACTATGAAGTAGAGGAAATATATTATGTGATCTCACATCATCCAATAGTCTGATAAATATACTGTAGATTTGGAGGTAAGGTAACAATAAATTGGGAATATTGTTTGGTCTGGGACTTTTAACTTTTTAATACTATAGCTAATAATGGATTTTTGCAAAATGTATCATTTCAAACAGTTCAGTGTTTACAATTTTATGACAATATTAAAGCAGAAAAATCATAAACACTTCAAAGGAGTTTCAAGGCCCTAAACTTTAACATAACATTGAAAACAACAGGAAAACGCAGAAAAGGGCCAAAAAGTTACTTTTATTTGAAATAATCTAATATGTAAAGCTGAGTGTATGTGTGTATATGTATCATAGCCCTGCCCACTCCCCATAACCCAGCCCACACCACATAGCCACACCCACTCCCCATAGCTCTGTCCACTCCAAATAGCACCACCCCCCTCATAGCCCTGCCCTGTGATGGGATGGAGCTATGAAGGGGTGGGCTATATGTAGGGGCAGAGCTATGAAGGGATGTGGCTACTGGGAGAGACGGAGTTATGAAGAGGCAGGACTATGTCTAAGGGCAGAACTATGAAGGGGTGGACCTACCAGGAGGGGACAGAGCTATGATACATGCATACACACGTGTACATTACCATGTATGGTTGATTTACCATATGTGGGCATTATGATCATACTGTATATGGGCATTACGATCGGGCAAAGCCGTGCTCTACAGCTATTAAAATACATAAAATTAATATGCTGCAAGTGGTGAGCAGGGATAAATGGATATATGGCTAGAATTAATTGCAATATATAATCAAGGTATTAGCTTTAAACAATAAGGCAATTGCACATATGCCCACAAATTAAATGCCAATTCAAGTTTACACTGACTAAATCAATAAAATGTATGTAATAGAAAAGAGTATCAATTATGGCATGTAGATATATATGCACTATCACCCACCCCAAAGTGTCAATAGGTATGTGTGTGGCGCCCCTGCGTCCAGGAGGCCACAAAGGGAACTGCAGCCAGGCAGGTAGGATAATTGTTGCACACCAACACCCTCACAGCCCACACAACCCACGTGTAAGAGGAGGTAACATCCAGCCCTGAGATTAGAACTCTATGAGATTGAGGGGTGGTGGATCAGAGGAGTGGGTTGGGCACACCCGAAGTCAGGTGACTTGACAGTATATAGGAAGGGGGAGGAGTGAAGGAGTTCAGTAGGCCGTAGTGAGCTGAACAGCAAAGACCAAGAGCAGCAGAGAAGCTGAGGAGCAGGCCAGAGAACAGCAGCAGGTTGAGCTGAAGCTGAGCAGTAGAGAGCCACACTGCCTGGAAGAGTGAAGACAGATGGAGCGCAGAATCTGTACTGAGCCAGTGTGAGCCAGAGGAGAGAGAAAGTCCATCCAGAGTCAGATCCTCAGGAGTGTGAGAGAGCCGAGAGGGACGGTGTAACCCGGGGCCCTAGAACTACAGCTAAAGCAACTGACTGCAGGCGGAGTAGCCCTCCTATATACAGAGAGGAACAGAGAGAAGGAGCCTGGTAGAGCCTCAGGCTTGAGGACTGCTGGAGGCTGGGCTGAAGTAGTGTCGGCTCTAGAGGGGACCTTAGTTTACCCGGTATCCCCAAACAACACGACGAGGGGTCTGAGTTTCAGATTGAGATCCCTACCCTAAAGGACAGGCAGCTCAGTGACACACTAGGACTCACAGAAGCCCGAGTCACCGCCATACTGTCCAGTGTCGCACAACACGCAGCAAAGAGAACGTAATAGCCCGGAAAGGACACTACAGACTGTGTGAGGGGTCAGAGAGAGAGAGGCCTGGCTGCAGAGCAAAGGGAACCCGGAGAGGGAGAATGTGCCCGTGTACTGTAACTTGTAAGAACTGCAAATGACTTGTAAAGTAACTGGAAGAACTTTGAGTAAAGCTTTGGAAAACCCTGGAACTGCTTCCCTTGTGTCTCTGCACGAAAGTGATTCTCACCTAACAGGATTGCATCAGAGAGACCTCCACCTGCAGAGCCACAGCTCCAGCCTGTCAGCACCAACACTGAGGAGAGATCCCTGCAGCGTCTGCAAGTAAGTGTGCTACAACTTCACCATAGACTTAACCCTTACTGCCCCGGGGGATACAGTTCTTCCCACTGGAACTACACCATCTCTGCTGCCATCACATCACCCCCGGAGGTTCTGCAGCAGTGGCGGCCCCCATCACTGGCCGCATCAAATGGGTGGCGTCACGAGTGACATCCCCTGTAAATATCCCCCTTTTATTGCCAGGGCCCGGGACACGGACCGGACCAGGACCACCCGTGACTTCCCCAGTAAAGACCCGGTCCGGTACCGAGTACCCCCGTCCCAGTGGGCTCGACATGTGCAGGAGATAAGGCAAAACCTAAACTTGCTTTATGTATCCTGGTCCTATGCGGACATTACATGTGAAGATTACAACACAGTGGCTAAATAAATAAAAGAATAAAGGGAAGCCATGCAAAAGAATTGAACATACTATGCTGTGGAATGCCCAATAATCCTGTCCTGCCACCTCAGCGCATGTTTCATGTAAATATTTCTTCCAGAGGCATTTGCTGAGGGGAAAGAGGATGGTATGTAAAGGGAAAATGACCAATGAATGACTGAGAAAAGGTATGTGCCCACCGAACTTCCAGTGATATAAAGCCATTCGCGGTACATGCACCATCCATGTAAGAAAAGTCTGTACCCACGGTTGGTGGAACACAAGCATCAAACAATGTCAAGGAGATGGCGCGTGCAAAGGCGTGGCAAGATGCCGCTATCCGGGCAACCAATGAAGCAGATTTCAGGCATGCACTCTGGTAAAGAAGAAATGCTGTAAGGCTGGTTTCACTCCACGGTTGTGGTGTATCAGGTCTGTCTGGTGTTTTGCAGGAAACACCAGACAGAACCTGACTGCCCCAGACAAACAGAACCAGAGGGCAAATATGCCCTCCGGTCCCGTTTTCTGCCTGAATCGACAGATCGCTGCTGCAGTTGCTGAAATTTGAAGAAATCTCAGGTGGGGAGCTCTTCAGCTGCCGAAGTTTAGCAGCGCTCGCTGCTAAACTTCAGCAGACGCCGTCTGGGAGCCGCATCCGATTTTATGTCAGATCCGGTGCCATAGACTCCCATGCTAGGGGGCGCAGGATCGCTCCGGATCCGGGAAGATCCAGGAGGATCCAATTTTACTGATTTTTGCCTCGGACATAAAAACGCTGCAAGCTACATTTTTGTTTTCGGGTGAAAAATCCAAATTCTCCCAGATCCTCCCGGACAGATGGAAACCGGATAGCAAACAGCTGTCATCCGGCTCCATCCGGCCCCATAGGATCCTGGGCTGTCCGGTTCATACCAGACAGCCCCAGATCAGATAAACCGTGGTGTGAAATCAGCCTTAGGGGGATGTTATGGTGTAAAGAACAAGGGCTAAGAATACAGGGAAAATTACTAAATCTTAAATGGTCAAATCTTATTTAATGAGAGGGACATAATTGTAAGTGAGTGAAATTATGAAATTATATAGGCTAGAAAAAGGGGATTAAACAAAAATAAGGAAGTGAAAACAATAGTTAATGATAAAAATTGCCATGAGTGAAAATATACATGGTGTAAATATAATACAACAACGTGAGAAGTGTTCACATTGTAAATAAGACAACACAAACATACAACATTATAAGATATAAAATTGAGTAAATTACATATCATAATATGAAACAATAACTATATACATTTGGATAACCCTAGTTTACAGTGAAAAGTATATTTGAAGTCACCATGAATAATAAATAAAAGTGCAGAAGTTCATGATCACGTGATGTATTATTCTTTCCTATCAGTAATATCTATTATATAATTGCGAATGGGTTTTTTGCCCCTTCTGAGTCCACTCGCACTGCGAGTCAGTGTCGTCATGTGGATACGCCCGAAGCATTGGCCGCGCAGCGGCCATTGCGAGCAGTTCTAAGGCGACTCGCTATGCCCGCGCAGCGGGCATGGCGAGTCGCCTTAGCAGCGCGAAGCATTGGCCGCGAAGCGGCCATTGCGAGTCAGAGACTCGCTCTTCTAGAATCCCGATGCATGTGCATAGGGCACCCAGCTAGTAATAAATAAATACCGGTATGTACTAGAGTTTTTTTTAAAAAATTAAGATAAAAATAGAAGCTATTGTAGTAATATAAATATAATATAAATTATATTAGGAATATTTATGATATATTTCTCATATAATGGGCATGAGAAATAACAATGATGCAAATGATTTCCCTGAAGTAATTTTGTGTTAAGAGATCCCATTCCATATGTCATTTTGCTCATCAGAACACACTTTCTCCCGTATATTAGCATTAATACTGTTTCCTAGTCGAATTCAGACTGTGTATAAAATGACTAATACAGTTCCAGGGTGTTACAAATGTATGAGGCTGCTATACAGTTCTTGATCTTGTATTAAAATAGCTACCACTAATCACAACATGAAGTCAAGTGAAGAATTGATTTTATAATGCTTGGTTTTTACCTATTGCTTAAACAGCAGGTCAATATTTAATCAATCACACTTTTTTCATATGATGACATTTACTTAGCTGATTTCTCCTTCCCACAAATTTCCCAGCCTTCTAACCTTGTATGATGAAAAAAACTGTAAACCTTATGTCCCGAAAATGAGCTGAAAATACTGCTGCGCTAAGCAGAACCTGATAATGTTATTCACTCTGTCAATAATACTATGCAGTAATACAACTGCTAAATATATCTATCTATCTATCTATCTATCTATCTATCTATCTATCTATCTATCTATCTATCTATGTATCTATTTCTATCTATCTATCTATCTATCTATCTATCTATCTATGTATCTATTTCTATCTATCTATCTATCTATCTATCTATCTATCTAGCTAGCTATCTATCTATCTATCTAGCTATCTGTCTGTTATCTGTCTACCTATCCATCCTTTTATCTGTCTGACTTTCTATTATCTATCTATCTATCTATCTATCTATCTATCTATCTATCTATCTATCTATCCATCTAATCTATCCATCCTTCTAACCTATTTGTCTATCTATTATCTATCTGTCTATTATCTATCTTTCTAGCTATTTGTCTGTTATCTATGTATCTATATTTCTATTTATCTTAAGACTTCAAGGATTGCTACCCTTATTGGGTGCCATTAAAGCTTTTTCACTTCCTCACTGAAGTGACAATTTAAATATTTCCCAGAGGAGAATTGTGGCTATAAGTCTCCTTATCAGCTTATCTGTCTCCTTATGTCGGCAGGCAGATTCCCCTCCATGAGGACAATAGTTGTTCCCCCAGACCTTGTCTCAGTCTCTCATACAGCCAGATTAGAATTCCCACACACTGCACTGATGAGGGGCAGTAACCCCAAAATGCAGCGTTTGCAGTTTGGGGTTCTGATCTGGCACAAATACTAAGTCATATTAAAAGGCTTGACAAAGAGTCAATTATGACTTCAAGGTTTGCTACCTTTATTAGGTGGCGTTAGAGATTTTTCACTTCCTCACTGAAGTGACAATTTGCATATTTCCCAGAGGAGCATTGCGGCTATAAGTTTCCTTATCAGCTTATCTGTCTCCTTATGTTGGTAGGCAGATTCCTATCCATGAGGACAATAGCTGTTCCCCCAGATCTCGTCTCAGTCTCTCATACAGCCAGATTAGAATTCCCACAAACTGCACTAATGAGGGGCAGTAATTCCAAAATGCAGCATCTGCAGTTTGGGGTTCTTATCTGGCACAAATACTAAGTCATATTAAAAGGTTTGGTAAAGAGTTGATTAGGACTACGTTTTAACTTCCTCACTGAAGTGACAATTTGCATATTTATCTATCTATTATCTATGTATCTGTATATCTATATAGCTTTCTATATGTCTATTATCTATCGATCGATTTATCTATCAATAGCCAGCTTTGATAGCTGCACAGCATAACTTCTTTTTATTTAATTTTATTTGATGCAGATATGGGTAATGAATAAATCCTGTCTTACATTTACTGCCTCCTGATAATTAACAAGTTACACAAACGATGCTCACTAATTATTTACCATTTTATGATCAAATGTTTATAAATACATTTGTACGTTAAGCTGATTCCCGAGACTGGCATCGGGGTTTGTCAATCATCTATCTGTCAACCTAAGACTGAGTTTTCATTTCAAGTGAATAAAAATACCAGGCTGTGTCAATCATTATTGTCTTTTTGCATGATATTCTAATTTTACATTTCAAATGAGGCTAGCTTTGATGCTTGACTTTTACAATCATCATCATCATCATTTATAAATGAAGAAAATATTAGATATAAATGAATTGCTATACAGCCACTTGATTGTTGGTTGTCATTGTTGATTGACATCAAGAACGTCTGGAATATCACACACTTCTTATACTTCGGATGTTAATGTTAAAGTCACTCAATTATTGCTTAATAATGGTAATGAGTTTCTTAAAATTAACAATTTTTGTAATATTGAGAACATGAATTAAGGTTTAACATATTTAGAAGTTGAACATCTTCAATGCATATTAAAGATGTGGTGTAAACATGGCCTTTAGTGTGATATGTGAAATGAAGAACCTATGTATTTATTGTGATAGGAAACAATATATTGCTATTTTTTTTAACACGTACTTACATAAAAGTCTTAGTCTGTCTGTCTGTAAGTTTGTCCCTGAAATAGCACCACCTGGAGAGCACTGGCCGCAGAGCAGGCAGACTCAGGTATTTCCTGATTGGCCCGATTGTAAAAAAAATGTTTTTCTACACGGTCACCATCTTTGTGCCAGACTGTAATAAAACCCATCTTTCCATGCTCATGCACAGTAACTGACATGGACACCATCTTTTTACACCCAGGTATACTCAGTAGCAGACCGGGTGGCTATATGGCTACCTTGAATATGTTATATACTGTATAATATCTGGCACACCAGATATTATATATTATATATAACATATTCAGTTTAAATTCTCTGAGCACCCACTGGTTGTCGAGCCACTCCTACTCTTCACATATATGGCTACCCTGGTTATTACTTTAGGAAGAGATGTGACCATCTACTTTATTAGAATTGTAGCGGAGGTCGGAATGTAAGACTTACAGGTGGGTGGGGGTGTTGGGTAGCCAAGACCCCCTTTGCATAGGCTACAATGCTAAACCCACCATCTAAGGCTGCTTTCACATCAGCGTTTTGCGCTGATCACGGCAGTTGCGGTGAAAAAAACGCAACTGCCGCGATTACCGCATAACAGACGCACTTGCGGTTCACTTGCAGCAATCCCCATACAATGTCTATGGGGCTTGCGGCAGGTGCGGCAAGTGCGGTATCGGCACTTGCAGCAGGTGCGGCTGCGATAAAAACATGGCACCTGCCGCACACTTACCGCAAGCCCCCTAGACATTGTATGGGGCTTACCGCAAGTGTGCTGCGATCGCGGCCGTTATGCGGTAATCGCGGCAGTTGCGCAAAGCGCTGATGTGAAAGGGGCCTAACATGGTCACGCCTATCTCAAAGCACAACAAACATTCATATAGTCATTAAATTTACCTTTTACATACTTTTTGTTTATTGTAAATTTTAATGCTACTTTAATTAATAATACATTTAAATGTGTTCTATTTTCATTTCCTCTGTACATTATCATTATATTATTTGTTGATGGTCATTGCTACACCATTAATAGCAGTAATTTAATCAATATCAGCATTCATCATATTTTCCATACATATACCTACTTTGTTGTCTGCATTTTAGACAATTCAACTGCTATTGCATGGTTTTACATGCACCGATTTTTTTTCCATTTATTAACCTAAAACATTAATAGTGTAGTTGAACTAATATATATTCGCACACGTTCTAGAATCTCCCAATGACATAGAATCGGGCCCCGTCTAGTAATATTATAATTGCTCACAGTAGGAAAGATATGTATAATACGCCTGAAAGATTTTTCTGCAATAATTTGAAGAGTGTCTGTCACCAGAATTTTCTATGTCTTTACTTTTGGAGCCATCAGTATAGAATCAGTATAGAATCCTATAATAAATACATTGTCTTCCAGTAATTTACACTTTATTCATCCTGATTTGTATGTATGTATCTTAATTGACTAATAGAATTTTGAAGAATATTACACCTATGCCCAGCTGATGAAACTGGCTAATTGGTAGATATTGTCACGTTACATCCTCTTTTGAATGTCATTGGTCAGAATAGTCTCATTCAGATACTTACCGACCCTTTAGACCATTTTAAAGCAAAAGTCACTAAAATGGCCTAACCAGACACTAAAAAAAGCAAATGATTCATCTTTTTGGGCCAGTGTGGATACTTGAATCCCGCTATTAGAAGGAAGTACAGGAAACCAAATAAAACAATTCCAATGAGACCTTAATGACTTTCAAACTTACAGAGTTTATAAATGGCACCAGAAAATTAACAAGAATCTCAGAGTACAGAGATCCCCATCTCTCTCTTCTGTTTCTTCTAGTGAAACTAAGAAGAAGTAAAATGTAAAGCTGGCAATCAGGGGATGTTTTTGGATGGGAAAATAAGAAATTATAACTTTACTGACAGACCCCAGAAATTACAGGTAATTAACTTATCTAATGTTACTCTATCGCCAGCCCAGGAAGAAGTATTTAGCCTAAGCTTGAAGGGTTAGTCCGAGGCCAAGCGTTTTTCTCCTAACATCATATCTAATTTATTCATTTAATTTACGCTATTTTCAAATATACTTGCTTTAAGTATTCCCTACCATTTCCTAACTACACTATCTTAGGCCGGTTTCACACATCCGTGTCATCACGGAAATGTGAAACAAGGCCGTTTGGGGGCGGGGCGTGCACACATGTGTCACAGACGTGACACAATGTGTGCAGTCCATGTGCTATCCGTGGGGCCATTGATAGCACACAGACAGCCTGTCACCTGCATACTTACCTCCCTGCAGCGCCGCTGCTCCTCTCTCTTCCGGTCCACTCTTGGACTTAGTGAAGTGAATATTCATGAGCCCTAATGAGCAGCACTGGAAGTGAGAGGAGCAGACACCGCTGGAGCGAGGTGAGTAAAAAATTATTTATTTTCAGGCTTTTAACTTTTGTCTGTGGTCCGTGAACAAGGATGTCACAGTGTGAACATCCGTGTGCAGGACGTTTTGACAAAAAAGCGGTCAGTGACTCCGCAGAAAAATGGACAAGTTGCCGTGTGGAGCACACGGACATGCTTGTGCTTCACACGGAGACACGGTCAATGTGGAAACACGGACGTGTGCATGGGTCCATAGGGGATCGTGTGTCCCTGTATGTCCTTGCCTTCGGTATGTGTCTGCACAGACCGCACACGTGTTGGAGGCACGGAAGTGTGAGAGAGGCTTCACAGATACTGTGTTTTTTTTTTTATTTCCTGAGCTGATGACATTTCATGTGAATACCAAATTGTAATTGGACTATTTCATGTGACTGCCCTAGTGCATGCTGGGATACTCACAAAGAACATCATCGAGCAGTGGGAGAGGCTGCAGTCACTTCCCCACCCTTAGTCTAGATTAGTACTTTGGCACACAGAAAATGTGAAAAAAGTCAGTAGACTATAATGATTAATGTCCAGTATTTTATTGCTCACACTAATGCAACACAGTTCAAAGTTTATTTCACTGATGTTTTGACTCAAGAGTCTTTATCAAAATATAGTTATCTGGAATTGATATGTATAAAGAAATATAAAATAAGTAAATGGCATCATACATAATTGACATATAGAAATAGTGTGACAATCAACACCATACATAATATAAAGATATATTGCATATTCATACACCATAAATGTATATAGATGTAAAAAAGACAATAAGTTTATGGCTCAATATAGGAGCCTAATGATAGAGCAAAACTGGCTACATAAACAACATACATATAGGTCTATTAGTATCATCATATAGTTTATATACCTATGCAGTCGACTGTGGTGTCCAATGGTAATATTTTACTGAGCAGTAGGTAAAGTCTGTATAAATCAGGCACCTAAATGAAAGTATAGTATAGCATGGGTATAGACACTAAGTGATACTACAAAAGGTAAAGGAAGAAGAGGAGTATAAAAGGAAAAAGGGGAGAAGGGAAGAAAGGAGGAACGCGGAAAAGAGAACAGAAGAAATGTGAAATGGGAAAAAACAGAGTGGAGATCTCATATGAAACTGGTATATCAGCCAACTGAGAGATACCAAGGCAAAGTGTAAATATTAATTGAAGTGACATCATATAAGAAGTGCAATCAAGTAATTAGTAATAGGAACATGATGTACAAAGCATATAGGCAAAAAGGAAAAAAGAGAATTAATGCCTAAAGGTCTCCCCACATATGCATATGAAAACTGGATACTGTTGTCACAGTGGCTTTTATAAAACCTTAATAATATAGAAATAAATGTCACCTCAAGAGAATGGTACATAAAGTGTAATGGAGAATATAATTGATGTATTACCAATGTATCCTGGAGAATGGGTTAAGTACTACTCCACTAATACTGAACTCTGGCCTTGGTCCTTAGCACCTATTGGTAATACATGAATTATATTCTCTGGTTTACGTTTGCAGATTTATTTCTATGTATACAGTTGTGTTCAAAATAATAGCAGAGTGTTCAAAAGCATGAATTAAGCCCAAAATCTTTATAATAGTTTTTATTTCCATGCATTCAGAACATTGCACACTGTTTTCTAAATCAAAACATGAAGAGAAATGTATAGAATGTTTAACTACTTTACAGAAAATAACAAAAAAAGAACATCGGACTGTTAAAAAAAAAGCAGTGTCTAAATTTGTGTTTGCAAATTGAAAATATGTAGTTTTTTTAGGATTTAGCATTCCTGTGAATCACTAAACTAATATTTAGTTGTATAACCAATAACCACAGTTTTCTTTTATAATTGCTTCACATCTATGTTGCATTGAGTCACCCAGTTTAAGGGCAGCATAAGCCACATGACTAGGGATGGGCGAGTCTACTCGCTAGGACTCGTTTCTCGGCGAATAGTAAGGGACTCGCAGGACTCTGTACTCGGCGAGTTTCCCAGTGATTACAGTAACGAGTCCAATGCAAGTCAATGGCAATCCTAGTTTTGTCAGAGTTTACTTTTTCTCACTCGCTAGACTCGCTATATCACATCGCTATGAAGCTTGAATCTCCCCAAATCGTTTAAACAATCACACCGCTTCATGGATACCCACTGTCAGCAGCGAGTCTGAGCGAGTCTGAGCGAGTCTGAGCGAGTCTACGAATCCGAGTCCTGTATACTGTATTCGGGACTCGCGAATATAGAATCTGTTATGTTCTGACAAAGCTTCCGAGACAGCCTAGTGTGTTAGGTCAGAAAACTTGTGAAGATGGACAAGCATGGCTAACAGTTAGCCAATCATATTCAGTAATGCCACAGCCATGTTGGCTGTGGCAGGACTATGATTGGCTTCTGTCCATCGTGATGCCTATGTCATGTATGAGAGGCGAGGCTGTATATAAGCCTTGCCACCGCCATTTCCTCCACATTCCTGTGACGATCTGAGCTAGTGTAGGGTGAGGTAGATGCTGGAGCAGATCATAGGGAGTGTCAGTCAGTGTAGGGAAACTTCAAGATTCCTTATATTTAACCCAAACAGCTCTTCTGAGAGCTACCAGGAGGACAGAGGAGTACTGTGTAGAGGACTGTAGGCAGGCAGGCAGGAGCAGCCTTAATGGTTGGTTTACATGTTGCAATATCGGCGTCCAACTCCGACCAAAAGTCACGTGGTTCGTGCGTTGGACCCGATAACGTTCCTGCGTTGTACGGTGTGAACATTCGATACGATGCAGGAACGATGGTAAACCGATATCGGGGGTCGAATGAGCGTGCTATTCAACCGACCGATATTGGATGCCGGTTGGAGCCGGATCGTCCCGTGTGACAGCCTAACTCCGATGTGTACTGCAACGTCACCCATTCACTCCCATGTTAAATGGTCGTTCCTGGGTCGGGGGGCGTACACATCGTAGGGACGTTGCATCCCGATATCGCAGCGTGTAAACCGCCGATGCGATTCAGGGAAAACCGGGCACGAAATGCGCGCTCCCGCGCAGTTGTATACGATATCGTAACGATATCGTGACGTGTAAACCCACCATTACAGTGCACACAGGACCGACCTCATAGCTTAGCTTACTCACACAGCTTTCCTAATAGCTGAAGTTAGAGGCTTAGCTGAGGTACTATTTCTTATTTTTTTGCACCTGATAGATTTTGGGTCATAATAACCCCTTCAGCTTTATTTTCTCTGTGGCAGACTAGTGTGTTGCTGCTCTCCTACCTGCAAATAGCACGTATGCCACCTGCTTGTGCGACTACTTGTGCGCACTTAATAATTTTTGCAGGGAATAGTGTGCTGGCTTCACTGCCAAGTGTTAGCACACACTTAACCTGCCAAAACGGCAATGCGAGCACTTTCTGAGACACATCTGCAATTTGTAAATCGCACATTACTCGCTATTACTCGCTTCCCCATTCATTAACATTGGACTCGCTAGACTCGCAATGAGTAGCGAGTCCCAGGCTCGGACTCGCTAGAGTCAAGCGATTCCGAGTAATTTAGGACTCGCCCATCAGTACACATGACCTCTTCAAGTATTTTGACATATGAAAACTAGTCCATGATCCTTGTTATGTGGTAAATAGACCTGGCACCATAGTAAGAGAAGCATGTCCATATTACGATGCCTGCAACACCATGCTTCACTTTTTTCAGAGGGTACTGTGGCATGAAGTCAGAGTTTGGGGGTCGTCTGATGAATTGTCTGTGGCCCTTGGACCCAAAAAGAACAATTCTACTTTCATCTGTCCACAAAATGTTTCTCCATTTCTCTTTAGGCCAGTTTATGCGTTCTTTGGTAAATTGTATCCGCTTCAGTACATGTCTTTTTTTAACAGAGGGACTTTGCATTTGCAGGGACTTCTTTTTAATGGATTAGCTTCATGCAGGCATCCTCTGTCACAGTACTTACAGGTAACTTGAGACTGTCTTTGATCCTCCTGGAGCTGATCATTGGTTGAGCCTTTAACATTCTGGTTATTTTTCAATGAATTTGAATGATAGCCTTCCGTTTATTTCCTTACCTAGTTTTGTTTTACATTTTAAAGCATTTTAAAGCATTGGTGATCATTTTAGCAAAACAGTCTATTATTGTCTGCACTTCCTTATAAGTTTTACCCTCACCAATCAACTTTTTAATCAAGGTAAGCTGTTTTTCTGAATAAATGTTTCAAACGATCCAAATTTCTCAGGCTTTCAAGGAAAATTCTTGCTCAACATGTGCTGGCTTCACCCTTAAATAAGGGCCACCTGATTCACACCTGTTTCTTCACAGAATGATTGACCTCACTAATTGAACTCCACACTTATTATTTTGAACATACCACCTTTCAATTAATTATTCAAATACACTGGCTCAAAAACATGCAGATCATGAACGCTGAATCTGTTGATCTTATAAGAATTTACTGCACCAAGTGGTAAATTGATTGACATGTGGTAATATAATTTTTACCAAAAACTGTGAATAATCTGGCTAGTCATATTGGACTGCCATTATTTTGAACACTACTGTAAATCATGTCTCACTTTGCCAATGTACATGATACTTTATCTTGAGCACTATTATTGCTTTTATTATTGACATATATGGACATTGGTACTAAATTATTTGCACCATCCACCTTATCAATTTCTTCCCTTATTGAGGGTTATAATTGGTATTTTACTGGATGAATAATGATAAGTTACAAAATTTGTAACCTTTATACACATTCGTATCATATTATTTGCCGTTTGCACCTTATCAATTCCATCCGATATTGAGGGATATACTGGTATTTTGCTTGTTTCATACTAATGGGTTACTGTCTCTCTTTCTCTCTCTCCCTTTCTCCCTCGCTCTCTTCTCCCTGAGACAAGAATTTCACAGTTTTTCTGGAAGTGACAGCGGGAAAATGCAGGGAAAAACGCACAAAGAATGAGCATGCTGCTTCTTTTTTTGCAAGGTTAAAAACCTGATGGTAGGCACAGCACTTCAGAAACCCCATATATCTTGCTGGTATGCATTTTCCCTTGTAAGAGTTTGGAAAATCTGCAAGAAAAAACCCATGAAACAATGTATCAAAAAGACTGGGTGGGCACATAGCCTAAGAATTTTTGTGTCTATGCTCCCTGTACTAATAATGTAATTATATTATTATTATTATTATTATTATTTAATTTTTATTATTTAATTTAATAATAATTTAGCTATTTTTTATTTGCCTTGCAGTTTCAGGACTACTTTTTTCTCTCTGGGCAAGATGCAATTTTGTGGAAAAACTGTTTCAGCTTCATTAGACCATTTATTGTGTTACTCAACCATTTCAACTTCATGTTCTTATATTTTATATCTGCAGTTTATGTTTTTTGTATTTATCACCATAACATTAATATTTGCAGTTTTGGTTTTATATATCTGTATGCTGTCCTGATTACCAATTATTCATTGACCTGTATTCATCTATCCAGCCTTGCTACATTTTCTGAATTTATGTTCCAATACCATTTCAATCCTTTTTTATAGTTTAATTTGTATTTTGAATAAAGTTTATGTATATTTTATATGGTTCTATTTCTTCCATAGGTGTTCATGTGTTGCACCCCAGGGCCGCGAGGTACTCGTAACCGGGCTTTAATGCATCTTCTAAGTAGTCACAGGGGTCGAGGCCTGGCTCTGTGACCCTGGGTTCAGTGTTAAAGCGTTCTTGGGGAATATTTAGAGATACTGTGGTTTAAAAAATAAATGTTCGTGACGTCACCCGTGTTTTGCGGCTACGGGTAGCTTCCGCTGCTGCCAAACCTTTGGGGACAATGGACGGGCAGCTTGGATGGAGTAGCTCCCCACAGGCAGCGGGAATAAGGATTAATAGTCTCTAGAAGGCAGGGATTATTTTAGGGACCTTTACCTTGTTCAGTGGCCTTCACAGCCTGTTGCCGCGAAAATAACACAGTCTCACACAGTTCTCCAACTCTGTACCCGGGTTTACTCTTGTTAAGACACAAGTTCAACAGGTCAAAGATGTTACACACTCTTGGATAAGGTCTGGCCTCTGTATTCTTAGGAGATCGGGATAGCAAGTATGAGATCCTCGGTGGTTTGCCTGCCTTCTGCTTCTCACTAGTCCTGTTCCTCAATGCCCTTCGAAGCGCTTCTACGTGCAGAGCCCTGATCCTGCAGCCTCAGGTATGAGTGGGTGACTGGTACCTTGTCCCCGGACCTTTGACCGGCTGCTTTCTCTGGGTATATGCCAGGTGTGTGAGCCACAGCTACTATGAAGCTTGTAGCCTCCGGTTCAACGGTTTGGGCATGAATGCCCGTGCCGTGTTCAGGTCCGGTCCCTGTTTCTGACTACAACCTCTCCGGCCGGTATCACCAACTCCGGATTCGGCGAATTCAGCTCCGCCAGTGCCTCTAGGGTTCTTTCCTCTCAGTGTCCTGGGACAAGCGTTACACAGCTCAAGCCCCTCGGCAGTTAGCTGTTTTCTCACCTCATCACTTGACTCAACTTCTCCACTCTCTCAGTTCTGCATACTAGCTGTTTACTGTTCTATTACTCAAACTGTGTTCTCCAACTGTTGTGTTCCTTTCTCCTTCCACCAACACTTCTCTACCCCTGTTGTTCCACTGGGTCCTCCCTCCCAGGGTTTGTGCAGGGTCTCCTGGGTCCTAAGTCTATGTGTGAGTGTTGAGGATCATCATGCCGACCATCCCCCATCTCCTGACTACTGGAGAATCACTCTCTGGCTGGGGTGCAGTACCCCCTCGTGGCATCCTGACTGGTGGGGCACCACACATGCAAATATTTACCAACCCTTTAGACCAATTTTAAAGCAAAAGCTACTAAAATGGCCTAAGCAGACACTGAGAAAAGCTAATGATACTCTTCATCAAAGTATTTTAAGCCAGTTATCTTAAACATTTTGAAAAGTTGCAACGTTTTTGGTCAATGTGATCTTGTATTAAAATTTAGAAACTTATGGAGTTATTATGCTAGTTTTGGCCAGCTCTTCCAAAATAAGCAGATCTGGGCTGGAATGTGGCATGGTGATGCTAGTTTATCTAACTCATGTTAAGGTGTGGCATTCCTTATGCCAAAAATGTACTCCAGTTCTTGAATTAAGATTTGTACCAGGTTTCATGGAGGCACACACCATATTTGAGACAGACCTGATTCATTAATAGTTAAGTCTTTTAATGAATCAGGCACTTCTGACCCCACTACGTCCTGTCATCAAGATGGTATAAACAAGGTCAGTCTTGATTATTCGAGGCCAATATGTTTATTTATACAATGCCTAATTACTGAAGGCGATATAATTCTCAGTTATAATTTAGATTATTTTTATATTGCTAAACCAAAATTGGAAATCTTAAAGTGTAAATGTCATTTCATTGAAAAAACAAACAAGAAAAAAACAATACTGCACTGGTTGTTAATGATGGGTCACATAGTGGCTAAGAAAATGCTTTTGTTTGACATATGACTTATTTTCTCACATTTTTCTGTACTCTTTTAAAAACTGCACTTTATGGCTGTGTGGGCATGGCCAGTGGCTGCCAGCACTGTGTGTATATTTCCACAACTTTTGAGAGCAAGCTTATAGGGATCCTGTGTGGGGAGCCAGCAGACAAGGGGTTAACAGTTATTGTGACTGAGCTGTGTGGAGCCAGATGACAGAGCTTGCCTTGGCACAAGCTTCTGAGGAGATAGCACTGATTCTGACCTTCTGACGTTGCTTAGCAACTGTGTTGTAATCTGAGCTAATCTGATACATTGTTTCCTCATAAAATGCAGTCAGTAGTGTAGGCCATTCCCTCTTTATCTTTATATGGATTCATGCCCGTATTCACTGTGAAGATGGCTCTGACTGATAATAAACATGTATCTGCTTCACACACAGTGTAGTGGGGACACCTTGTGGAAGGTTTATGAACAGTTTTCAACCAGAATTTTCTAATGAAGTATATTTGAAAGTCTATTAAAATCACTTGCTCTACATTATTATTCAATAAATATTTAAAGGTGGTTACACTTTAAACAATTATGAAGGATTATAATAAGAAGACATATAACAATTAAAAAGAACTGTAATTAAACAAAAGTTTTATTTTACTATTACATAATACCATGTTCACACTTTGTTCAGTATTTACGTCCACAGTATGCATCTTGAGGTACTACTGGCTCACAGAAAATTCCATTAAACCTTGTAGACCTAACTTGGCAGGTATAAGCCTTTTCTATACAATCAGTCACAACAACAAAAAGTACATACTGGAGTTTAATACATATAAGTTATTTTGCGTTACAAATAGTGTGCTTGGTATGTATCCTTGTGCAGTATACAGTATACTTGAGCAATAATTGCTAAGCTTAATAGCCAATTATGCATTTTCAGGTCTTGGCTCTTGCTTTGCTTATTATCTTTTATAATGGCCACAGGTACACTGCATTGATTCTCAAATTTCTCCAGTTCATTGTGGTTCTTGATTATGGTAAACCAGTTCCTCAAACTCTAATGATAAACCTTGCATATAAAGAATACTGATCTCTAGTTTTCTGCTATAGTAGTAAATTTTAAGTATCTCATCACAATCACTATGAATTATTTTTTTTTTGCAATACTTGGAGGCTTTCATCCAGATATGCCATAAGAGTTGTTTATGTACTCACCTATTTTATTGATGTTAATGTAAGGTTTACATGCAAAAATAATTCAGTTTAATATTCCTGTTGCAATAACAGTTCTAGAAATGACACAAATAACTAAGTACAGCATTTGAGAAAATACAAGTTAAGAACAAATGATTACTTAAATTTCAGGTATTAATTAATTACAGATGTTGTTTGAAACTATTATTGTACATTTTTATATCTTTACATTTTTGTTTTGTTTCTATAGAAAATATTTGATGTAGCAGAAGAGTCCCTGTTATTTTTCCTTAACTTCAGAGAAAGAGTGGACAAAACAGTCTTTTTTAAACTTAGTTTTAGACATAATTATTTTCCACCACGGTTAAAGTGGATAATAGACACTTAAAATGTATTTTCTAAACATCTATCCTTACACCCTAATCAATTATTGAATTAATATTTGTTATACATTAGCCTACGATTCTCCCCTATCTAGCTGATATGTTTTTGTATTTTTTTTTACTGTATTTCATGTAACATTTAATTTGAGAGGTGTCGGGAACAAGGCTTCACAGGAGGCTAGGGCAGTACGCCTGGAAATGCCTATTGCCCTTTCTAGAACAGGACATCAACAGGGTGATGGCACTGTAGTTTTATAATAGTTTCTTGCATAACTTTCCCCTCTAAAGGCCATCCTGGGCCCTGGGTGTAAGACTCTGTGGAGATATGAGTTCAGCATCAGCACTTTGCTCCTATTTCTGCCATCACCATAGCTTTCAGACGTCAGCAAGGGGTAGAGATAGTAGAAAATCATGACAGGGTATGGTCCAACTCATTCAGTTATCTATTCCTCCCCAACCCAACCTTATCCCCATTTCCCTTCCCCCTTTTTCCCCAATCCCCAATAACCAGGAGTCTTTTTTCAGTTGTATAATTGTGGCCACAGTGGCCATTTATGTAAATAAACAATATAAAACATAAATAACCATAACTTAATTAATGTAATAAGGAGGGAGGTTCTTGAAGCTAATAAATCTGACACTACAATTCCTTTTAAACAAAAATCAAGTTACCCCCAGCATGCTACCCAGCTCAAGGGTACCAAGCCACTTCTAGTGGCGACCACCAGGTTCCCAGGTCCACCCCATCCAGAGCCAGAATGCCAGATCACTCTTTTACTTCCATCAAGGGGAAAATGTATACCGGATTCCCCCCCAAACCAACTCCACCTACTCCAAGGACCCCCCTTCCTTCTGCAATTGTGACGATACGACTCCTCAAAAACACACCCGTTTTAAAAAGATAAACTCCACACCGAATTGTTATGCCCCCACTTTAACTGGGATGGGTGGGTGGGTCATTGATCCTTGTGAAAATCCCTCTGATGTCCCCTCTTCTCGCTTTCCCTTTTATATGCCTCCCGCCATGCTCCCCCTTTTCTCCTCCCATCCCCTTATCCCACAACCCCATTTTTCCTTTCAAATGATGTCTTCCTTCCTGGCCCAATCCCAGTCATGTGGGCCAGCTAGCTATTCAGCTCTCCGGCCCATCCTTGACAGGGTATGGTTCAACTCATTCAGTTAACTATTCCTCCCCAACCCAACCTTATTCCCATTTCCTTTCCCCCTTATTCACGGATCCCCAATAACCACAAGTTTTTTTTCAGTTGGATAATTATTGTCACAGTGGGCATTTATGTAAACAAAGAACATAAACTATAAATAACCATAACTTAATTAACTTAATAAGGAGGGAGGTCCTTGAAGCTAATAAATCTGGCACTTCAATTCCTGTTAAACAAAACTCAAGTTACTCCCAACCATACTACCCAGCTTAAGGGCATCAAGCCACTTCTAGTGGTCACCAGCAGGCTGCCAGGGTCCACACCCGTACAGAGCCAGAATGCAAGATCACCCTTTTACTTCCATCAAGGGGGAATCATATACTGGATTCCCCCAAAACTAATTCTACCAACTTCAAAGACCTTCCTTCCTTCCTCCACAGCAAATACATCCTGACTCCTCAGATGCGTGTGCCCCACCAACTCCCTGTGCCCTCTCTATGCCCTCCTGTATAGCCAAAAACCACAAATTATTGCTGATCGCGTTCAAATGAACCCCATCCTGCAGCAAAAAATTACCTATCCTACTCTCCAAATCATAATGTCACAACTGATCCTTGCATTCCTCACCACAATCCTCGAGATTGCCCAGTTCAACTTCACCCTTGCCCTGTTGATACCCTTACTCAACCTCGCAATTTTCCACTGTTTCCTCGGAACCACCTCTGACCAAACCACCACCATGCCGGGTGCAATCTTTCATATCCGCAACAAGGCAAAACAAATGTCCTGCATCAACTCCCAAACTGGCTTGGTACATAAATCATTGTCCCCAAACATGTAACACCAACACATCCGGTGTCCTATTCAAGCAAGCCAACTTCAGAATAGGCGCTAACTTTCTGCTCCACATCATCCCTCTGAAGCCAATTCATTTGTCCATTAGCATCTTTCTATCAAAGCCTAACTGTCATCCGTCAGGTCTCCTGTGTGTCCTCTGTGCTCCGCCAATGCATACTAGTGTTCGAAGATCCACGCCAAACGCGGCCCGTCATCTGTAACAAACCATACAACACAATAAAAACACAAAACTAACAATTCCAGATAAACACCTAACTTACCAAATTAACTACAAATGTACAGCTTGTACCTCCCCGAGGACCACCTCCCATTCCTGTGTATGTCCTCCGCCCTCAAACCTTGTTCCGCCACCTCACTTGCAGCCACTATCCTAACAGAGTGTGCTGCAAAATCTGAAGGATTCAAACCCAGCCCCTTAATGCCTTTCCGCATAACTGCGGTTAATTTATATCTTGACAGAAAAGTCTCATCCTAATTAGTGATGGGTGAACCCGCCGATGTTTGGGTTCAACAAACTCGCCCAAACTTTTTTTTACAGTTCGGTTTCATGGCCGAAAGTGGCTCGAACTTGAGTTCGAACCCTGAACTTAGACTGTAAAGTTACGTGATGGGTGCTAGGAGGCTGTAAAAGAAAGAAGACAGTTATTAAACAG
Organism: Allobates femoralis; assembly: GCA_033576535.1. Classification (NCBI taxonomy): domain Eukaryota; kingdom Metazoa; phylum Chordata; class Amphibia; order Anura; family Aromobatidae; genus Allobates; species Allobates femoralis. The sequence continues at coordinate 287,842,789 of JARQOC010000001.1, forward strand.
CATTATAATTTCCGGCGGTCACCCACTTGTACTTCTGGGGTTGTTCATTAACTTCCTGGAAATTAACTGTAGAGAGACCCAACAGCCAATCATAGACGCTGTCACAGAGAATTGGCGCACCAAAACCATGATGCAGTTTTTGCCATGGATTTCTTGATCTTTTGGTGCACTTTTGGCACAAAACTGCATGCATTGAATTCAATGTCTTCATATGCATCTCCTGGCCAAAAAAAGCACCAAAACTATGACATGGTTTTTGCTGCAGATTTCAAAAAAAGCACCAAAACTGCAACACAGTTGAGCCCTTTTTATAAAATCATTCCTTGAATTAATTTGTAAAAAATGACGTGGGGCTTTGCCCCCCTACCCTCAGGTGCCTATTTTTACCTGGCTGGAAACCAAAAATATAGGGAATCCCTTTTTTAATTATTTCATGAATTTCATGAAATAAAATAAATTACATGGGGCATTGCCATATCTTTGGTTTCAAGACAGGTACAACTAGGCAGCTTGGTGCTTGAATCTTCAGCACAAGGTGGCCCAAGTTTTCTGACCCCCCCCCCCCCCCCGGGAATTGCAGCCCGCATTTGCCCCAGAAAATGGCACATTTATAGAAGCGCCATTTTATGATGCTGTACTTTGACTTTTCCAGTGGCCCTGGTGGCTGTGGCACACTGGATAATATAGGGGATTTGTATTGGCAGCTGGCACTAAGCCTGAAATTCATAGTAATAAAAAGAGGGGGGGGGACAAGAGGCGCAATAGTGCCCTTATCACTAGACACTTGCTTGTGAAGTGGTGAGAAATGAAATCCACTCACCTAGTCCAGTTGTGAGACCCACAACTGGTTTGAAGGCTTGTTAGTAATGTCCTGATGGCTGCTGCTGGACTTCCACCGGCCACTCCCACGTGGAGATGAAACAAAATGCTTGGGAAGAAATGGTGTACAACAGTCCGCGCTGCCAGGATGTATCCCTGATAAAGGTGCCAGGAGGGCACTGAAACGTGTCGGAGAATAAAGAAGGATCTGGTTAAACATTAACTACTTGTGTATTCTTTGAAGTGAGAAATCCTGGCAGCGCGGACTGTTGTACACCATTTGTTCCCAAGCATTTTGAAATTCATAGTGTCAGGCCAATATTAGAATCAACCCCTATGAATTTCTAGTAATCAGTAAAAAATAAAAACACCAAAAAAAATTTAGAAATAAAACACAAGACAACCCTGTTTCACATCTTTTAATTAACAAAATAAACCCTCCCTCTGACATAATCCACAGGGAACATCTTCAGCTCTGCTGCATATCTCTGTGAGCAGACATCCATTCTCTGTAACAGATTTTGTGATTGACTGTTTGGCCCCTCTGCATTGAATATCTAGGAAGTTAATGAGCAGCATCGGAAGGAGACGCAGCGGGAAAGTGGAATGCAGTAAGTATAATGCTGTTTAATACCTATTTTCTTTACTTTTCCAGCTCACCCGCCCCCGAACCCAAACCCGTACTGTAACATGGATTTAACAGGAAAGTCTGTGTTCAGAATCTGTGTCCAATGCCCGAACACTAGGTGTTCAGTATGGACATCAAACTTTATAGTTTGGGTTCACCCATCACTAGTTCTGATGCTGCAAAAGAGAGCCTGACTGCTCCCCAAACACCCTTCTATACTTCCCAAAACAGTGGACCAGACACATTGCAGTGCCCTTCACCTGCCGCAACGCCACCCGATTACCCCTGCCTTGTTGGTCTGTATTCGACTGCCGTATCTAGAATTTCAACTTCCCATCAGAACAAAATATGTCATCCCAAAATATCTTACTGGGTGAAACCAATTTCCCTAAATGCAATGCCGCAAAAAAGGTCAAAGAAAAAGCCAACCTAAACAGCTTCTCCTCCCACACTGTCATACAAATGACAGCTAACCTCTCCCCCAACATTTGCAAAATACCAAACGACACCAGCTTTCACGTATCTACCCTCTGCTTACCCCACCGGAACCCCTTCAATGCCTGACGCACACAAAAATCCTCAGTTACATCCCTAAAGCCCCATATTTGAAAACCAAAAGCCAATGCTGCCATAAAAACATTCATTCTCACTACTGACCACCTCCAGTCTAGCCCCTTCATTAACAAAAAACAAAACTGCTATCCCCATCTCCACTTATCATTCCCCAAGACTGCGACCAACTCGTCCACACATCCCATGCCTCTTAGTTTGTTTGCCATGTCTGGGCCGTAACAGAGCCACAGATCAAACAACTAACTCCACTCTAACCAGCTACCAAAGTTGTGCCAGGGACTCCAATCCTGAGTCCTGCACTCCTGGGGCCAATGCTCGAAAACGATCCCACTGGAAATGAGACAAGGTGTCAGCAATAGCATTCTCCACCCCAGGGATGTGCACTGCCACAATATTCACGTTCAAGTCCAAGCGCCGCAATACCAGCTTCCTCATCAACTTAATAACTGTTGGACATGATGCCGTCAGGTTGTAAATCACAGCATCCACTCACTTGTTGTCACAATGAAAACGGATCTTACAATCCCTAAACTCATCTTTCCAAATGGACACCGCCACAACAATAGGGAACAATTTCAGGAATATCAAATTTCTCATTAAGCCTACCTCTTTCCAACCGTCCAGCCATCCTCCTGTGCACAACTGCCCCTTTCAGTACACACCAAACCTGCACCACCTGTTGCATCTATATAAATTTCCAAATCCACGTTTGATTGCACCTCGCTCTGCACTAAGGATCATCCATTATAACCATTAAGAAACTGCAACCAAATCACCAAGTCATCCCTGTGCTCCTGCTTCAGGCACAAAAAATGATGAGGAACCTGCACCCCAGCTGCCATGGCCAAGCTCCTGCAAAAAATTCTGCCCATCAGCATAATGCGGCATGCACAGTTCAGCTTACCCAACAGCGATTGCAATTCCCTCAACATCACTTCAAGTAAGCGTTGTGCCCTTTGCACTTCCTTCTGTAGCATCACAACTTTTTCCTCAGGCACCCGACACTCCATTGCTAACGAGTCTATCTCTATACCTAAAAAACTCAACCTCATCACTGGACCCTCCATCTTGTCAACTGCCAAAGGTACACCAAACAGCTTCGCCATTCCCACCATTGTCTGCAGTAAACTCTTACAGATCACAGAATCAGGCGGTCCCAAGAACAGGAAATCATCCAAGTAATTGATGACCAGTTGAATGCAAGCAACATCCCTAACCACCCACTCCAAAAAAGAGCCAAACATTTCAAAAAGGGAACAAGAAATCACACAACCCATTGGCAAACATCTATCAAAGAAGAAAAACCTTCCCAATAACAACCAAACAAACCAACGCCATCCGGATGCACCGGGAGCAGCCTAAAGGCTGCATCGATATACATCTTTGCCAAAAGTGTCCCACAACTATACCGCGATCTATACTGTCGCACCCACCTTACTGCCTCATCAAAAGAGGTGTAAGACACCAAACAAAACTCCAGATCTATGTCATCAATTAGAGATAACCCCCGTGGGTACAACAAATGGTGTATGAGCTGAAATTTATTTGGCTTCCTCTTGGGCACAACTCCCAATGGGGAAACCACCAAACCTGCAATCAACGGGACATCAAAGAGGCCAGCCATATGCCCTAAGTGAATTTCCTTTCTAATCTTTTCCCCAAAAAGACAAAGCAGTGCTGATCTAAGATTCTTTGTCGAAAAGGTGACCTGATGACCAGGAGGGGGAATCCTAAAACCATCCCGAAAACCTTCTGACAAAGTCCCCGCTTTTTTCTTGTTAGGGAACCCTCTTAGAAAGGGGGCCATCACATGCAGCCATACCAGCATCACCCTCTTTTCCACTACCAACCCCCCCTTTCCTCTCTCTTGTTTGTAATGCTTAACTGCCCCATAAGAGACTCCCCCACAGTAAGAGCAGACATGCTTGAACTGACATCCAACTCCATATGAACATTGACCTCTGTTGAACTTCCAGCATGCTCCCTGCATAGCACCACTCGCTCCCCAAATAAAGGACTAACCATACCTACTGTAAAAGGCACCATTACCAATGTCCTTCTGATCCCACTTTAAGCTAGGCCGTACTGCCTTCCGCTGCCTGAACTGCTCATCATAGCGGAGGCAACCCTGACCTCCATAAATCCTATACGCCTTACCTACAGCATCCAAGTAGCAAAATAGGCCTGAACAATTCTCAGGTGCCTTTTCCCTTATCACACTCACCAATATTGCAAATGCTTGCTGCCAGTTTACAAACGTCTGTGGAATTAGCTGCCAACTCCTTTTCTCTTCCTCCTCTTTCTGAGGCTGTGGTCACACATGCCAATCTGTTTTTCATACTGTTCCGTTTATCAAATTTGGGTTTTTTTTTGTGCTTGTTGAGCCACCTGTGCCTGCGGAGCTCTGCAATTTTTGAATGTGGCCATTTTTTGGCAAAAAAATGCTACCGTGTTTCCCCGAAAATAAGACCGTGTCTTATATTTTTTTGGGCGCCAAAAGTGGCACCCTGTCTTATTTTCGGGGGGTCTTATATTGGCAGCCCGAGCCACTGCAGCCTCCCATCCACACACAGCCACCCACCCATACACATACAAACACACATACACACATACACACACACATACATACACATATACACACATACACACACACACACACATACACACACATACATATACACACACACACACTCACACATACACATACACACCGCTTTTTACCGGCTCCCCTGGCCTTCGGTGTGGCTCCCCGCTGTCCTCCGGTGTGTTCAGGCTCCTCCACTGTGTCTAGGCTCCTCCACTGTGTCCAGGCTCCTCCACTGTGTCCTGCAGGTGCAGCCGTGCTGGAGCAGATGGGGTTAATCACAGCCTAACTTGCTGTGTCCCCCTGCTCATCTCCGCCCAGCCTGACGTCACTGCAGCCCGGCTCGAGCTCTGATTGGCTCCCAGGAACCAGCGGGCGCGGCCAGATGACGAGCCAATCAGAGCTCATAACGTCATCTGGCCGCGCCCGCTGCTTCCTGGGAGCCAATCAGAGCTCGAGCCGGGCTGCAGTGACGTCAGGCTGGGCGGAGATGAGCAGGGGGACACAGCAAGTTAGGCTGTGATTAACCCCATCTGCTCCAGCGCGGCTGCACCTGCAGGACACAGTGGAGGAGCCTGGACACAGTGGAGGAGCCTGGACACAGTGGAGGAGCCTGGACACACCGGGGGACAGGTACCAGGAGGCGGCGGCGGCGGCCTTATATTCCCCAGCGCCCCCCCTAGGTGGTCTTACTTTTGGGGGGGGGGCTTATATTAGCAGACCCCCCCGTTCCCCCTACCCTGTCTTACTTTCAGGGGGGTCTTAATATCGGGGAAAGACGGTAGTAAAAACGAATCCGTTAACGGATGGTGCCCATATGTGCCATTCGTTAGTGGATCCGTCTCCCATAGGGCCCCATGTTACCAAAAAATGGTCCGTTTTCTTCAGCACCCAAAAACATTGCTTGCAACGTTTTTTGGACCCTGGGAAGAGGTCTTCAAAATGGAATGACCCATACAGTGCCACATCCGTTAACAGATCGTTTTTTGGACTTAGAAAAAAAAAGTGAAAACATTTCCCAAAAACAGATCAAGAGCAAAAATCGGCTGGCATGTGTGCCCACAGCCTTACTCTCCTCCTTTTTCACCTTATCTAGGTTGTACTTCTCCAAAGGAAGCAATGAGAAAATCTCCACATACGCATCCTTCCATATTTTCTCCTTCACCTCTTTATTTACTGTAAATGCACCTCTATCAGTCCCTTAAAACAGACATACACCACATGGCAGGCCTTGTCATCCAATTTAATGGCGTCACCTGTTACCGACTTAGTTTGCACTGACACTCACACTCCACTTGCCTCGTCATCATCTATCACTTTCACACAGCCTATCCCACCATTACCTCCGCAATCCTGCCTCACCAACCTCGCCGCCGCAGGAGAAACAATACTCCCACAACCTAACTCTGCCCTCCAACATCGTCAAAATTTCACGAATAACCTCCAACATCTCCTGCAACTTTACATGCTCCACCTCTCTCACTGGACCCCCCACTATGCCTACTATCTGCCCCCTACCCTCACCCATAAAACTACTAAGTTGGGACAAACAAGATATAGAACCATACTCACCAGGCTGCACGGTCACTGGGAGCCTGCCAGCCACTGATTATGCTTGTTCTCTGCACCCCACAATCACCGACCAGAGGCCCTCAAACCCGACCGAGGGATTGCGGACTGTGGGGCGTCCGATCCCAGGCCGACTTTCTGCCGCTTGATCTGTTCCTGATCATTCATCTCTGGTCTTCATTCCAGCAGCCTGTAGTACCTCTTCCGGCCACTGTGGTGCTGTTTCCCCTCTCTACGCTGCAGTCTCTCTCAGCAGCTACCTTAGGGCCCCGAGCTCCATGCTCCCTGGCTGTTCCATGTGGTCAGAGACCCCACTATCAGTCCTCATGAGGCCTCCTGCTGTGATCCTGGACCCCAATCTGCTGTGCCGAGTGGATCCTGCAGCCAGCATCAGAGCCCACCATGCCAATGAAGGATCTCCCTCACTGTGCGGGCCCTATGATGCTCTTGGCAGATTCGCTCCTGCCTGCCATTCCAGATTCGGATGCTTCTCTCCCAGTGGACCCTGCGACAGGAGAATCGCTGCCAGGACCTGCCGTACCAGTCCCAGAGTCCCTTCTCTGAGCAGGCCCGGCGACCCAATATTTGCCACTCAGGCCCACCATAGGGACACCGTGTCTGCCTCTCTCAGCGGGCCCCATAACCCATTGCCGCTAGTGCCCACCATTCCAGGCACTTCTGCCCGACTATGGCAGCACCTGGACCGCTCCTCTGGAGAGCATTGTGGCCTGCTGCCTCCTTTAGCCCCAGGCCAGCTGCCCGGGTTCTTCCGGGACTGCAGGCCCCGACTGGACCTGCTGCGCAGAAGCCTGTGGTCCCAAGGATGCCCGTGGGGGCTCTAAAGCCTGCGCTTGGACCGAGGGGTGGTATCTCGGCTGAGTATCTCCAGGGGCCGCACTCTCCATTGATGGTGGGTAGGCCCCTCAATGCTGGGTTCCATCCCTGCTCTGTCCAGCAGGCTGGCCACCTGCTGGACTACCTAGATCTCTCCACGAGACCCTGCAGCTGCCTGGAGTTTTTCCCATATTGCTTCCATCCTGGTAAGACAACATGGGGGGAGTCTCACTGATCCTTGTGAAAATCCCTCTGATGTTCCCTTTTCCCACCTTCCCTTTTTATATCCCCCCCCATGCTCTCCCTTTTCTCCCCTCCATCCACTTATCCCACAACCTCATTTTTCCTTTCAAATGATGCCTTCCTTCCTTGCCCAATCCCAGTCATGTGGGCCTGCTAGCTATCAAGCTTTCCGGCCCGTTCTTCAGCAGGGGACAGTGCTAGAAGCAGTGGGTGACACCAGCGCTGCCCTCTAATGATGATTCATTTAAGGCAGTGCTAGAGGCTGTGGAGTAGTGCTGGTGTCACTCACTTCTTCTATCTCAGTTTCCTGATGATATCTTCTTTCACATAAGCAATGGTGGTGGTGGAGATAAGAGCAGAGTGCCAGTGCTACTTTCACATATTCTACAGGGTCTATCACCTAAGATGCAGGATGTCATCAGAGGGGATGTAACTGTACGTAACTGCAGCTCCAGTTCCAGGAGGGGTAATAGACTCGAAAAACAGTGACTGCAACCCCAATCCTCCTGTAAAGTCATGTTAGAGACTCCTTTCAAATGAAACACCAAAAGAAGTGCTTTAAAACACATTTACAGTTTGGCTAGACAGGAAGATGTGTAGGGTAATGTGTAAAAGAGATTATTACAAAAGTGATTAGGGTGTCAAAACATATTTATAAAATACATTTAGGTGCCAAACCACCTCTTTAATTTTAGGTTTTTTTTCTCAGATTTAATAATAATAATAATAATAATAATAATAATACTTAAGATAAAAAATAAATTTGTTTGTGTCACTATTTTCTTTGACCTGCAGCTTTTTATTTTTTACTGATTGATCTGTGTAACTTGCTGTTTTTCACAATTCTAGCTTATTTTCTATAAACTATATTGGAATATAAATTATACGATTTTATTGCATTTTTGAGAAATGTCTGAAAACAGCTTTTTTAATTTTTTTTTGTTTACTGAATTAAAAAATGTTATATTTTGATAAATCAGACTTTTATGAAAGCAGTGATATGTTCTTTTTTTATTTTTTTTATTTAAGTAAAAAGATCATAATTTAATTTTTTATTTATTTTTATTAGATTTTTAAAACATTTTTTGTTCATCATCTTAGTTCTTTAAGGGCACCTGAACCTACAGTTTGATCACTCGCGCTATGTACTACAATACTAGAGTATTGCAGTACACAAAAAAACTTATGCAACATAATCCTAGCAACAACAGTTCGTGTAACATTGAAAAAATTGTCTAAAAAATTGGCCAAATTTATAAAGCAGTAGGAGTTACAGTAATACAATTTTGCCAATTTTCAGACTGTTTAGATTTAATTTGCTCTGTCTAAACATAGGAAAAGATTAATAAGTTTGTCCAACTGAATTTTGTATAAAATGTTAATTTTAGCACATGCATAAAGATCTTTTTGTAAATCAAAATCTTTTATAAATGTGAGCAAAATAATACTAGATCAATACTGAATTAAAACTCTTTGAAAACTCTTGAATAAGGCTGGGGTCACATCTGCGTTTGAAATTTCAAATCCTGATCCGGTTTTGAGCTTTTAAAAAGCTTAATACCGCATCAGGAAACGCTCCTTATAGGAGCCCATTATAAAAACCGGATTGCATTATATGCAATCCGATTTCCGCATCCGGCTCTGCAGCCTGCGTGAAAAATCATGCAGGCTGCAGTTTTCAGAGCGGTTGTAACATCCGCAATGCGGTAACCGCGTTGCTCAGGATTTGTAATCCTTAGCAATGCGGTTCCCATATACTTTGCTTATCCCAGCTGCTGCTGAGATAAGCAAAGTGTTTAGTGTGTTAAAAAAGCTTTAATATTAATTATAATTGTGTCCATCATGTCTCTAGGGGGTGCACCACTCTCAGTGGAGTTGCGGCTTCATTCACAAAATTGTACAGAGCCGACAGGAGCCGGCTAACACATTACATCATTACATGCCCACCTGAGTAGGCAGCATGTCTCTAGGGGGGGTGGGCACCCTGGGCACCCCCTCGAGACATGATGGGCACAATTCCTAATAATAAAGTTTTTTTTAAAGATTTTACAGTTTGCTCATCCCTGTGGTAGCAGGGATGAGCAAACTGTACGGTAACAAGATTGCTCCGGATTACACATCCGGAGCAATCGGTTACCGGATTGTGGCTTCAGCAGCACATTTTGCTTGAAAAATGTGTCTGAAGCTAATTGCGTTCACCGCATCCGGATCTGGGTGCGGTGAACGCAATTCTCTATTAAAGTGTGACCCTAACCTAACACTTAAAATTTATAAATGGCATACAAATGTTCTTTAGTAGCAAAAACACTTTGGAATTACTTGAATTACTATTTATTTAATAATTTAAATATGTGCAAATGCGCTCCCTTATTGTGGGAGCCACTAAATACCCACCGAAATGGGGATGGTGCTCATTGTAAGGATGTATTGGTCCCTTGATGCCAATACACTGAGCATTTATAAAGATCAAAATATATGTGTATGCTATTGCGCAAATTTTATACAGATACAGAAGAACTGACTGAGTTTACACAACTACACGTGGGGTCAAAGAACCCCCACAACACAAAATTCCATATAGTGCAAATGGATTACAACTTTGTTTCTACCTCAATCAGCCCTCCTTCTGAGGTTTCCACTACATATAAGCAATGTGTTTTTATCATAGACTGTTTAGGAGAAACTCCCTAAGTATTAAAATATAGGTATACAAACAATTGGAATTATATCTACAGTTAGTACACCATCCCAAGGCTACCAATATACTTCACTTATATGTGCGTTGCCTCACAATTAACATTTACATAGAGAAAAAGTAACCTGCTTTCCTGATCAGTATCAAAGCATCTATTGCTAGTATGCCGGGCTTGACAAGCACCACACAGCACTTAGTGACTCACAACAGTCTCTTAACCCACCCAGATATCCATAGCCAAAGGGTTAAAGTTAGTTTCTCCAAAGGAATGACCGGTAGGTAGGATGGGGGTATATTTCCCTCCACCAAGAGTGCAGGTGCCCTCTCCCGTGCAGCACAGTGTCTGAGACGCTTCGGACGATCAGCGCTCTCAGTTAGCAGGTGCGGCACAGAGACACGGGGCTGAGCGGTGTCGTCGGTCAAGGGGCGGAGAACCGATCGGTTTCGTAGCTAACTCGGGATAACCCTGACGAAGGAGCCCGAGTTAACTATAGATATAATTCCAATTGTTTGTATACCTATATCTTAATATTTAGGGAGTTTCTCCTAAGCAGTTTTTGATAAACACACATTGCTTATATGTAGTGGAAACCTCAGAAGAAGGGCTATTGAGGTAAAAACAAAATTGTAATCCATTTGCACTTTATGGAAATTTGGGTTGTGGTGGTTCTTTGACCCCACTTTTAGGTGAGTAAACTCAATCAGTTCTATATCTGTATAAAATTTGTTCAATATCATACACATATATTTTGAATTACTATTTGTTTTCCTTTATTCCTATGAAAATTAGAAAAACTAAATTAAAAAATGATCAATCAGAGTATTTAAGATTGTATACTGGTTGCTCAGTGAACAGTTACACAAATTATTCAGACCAACAGTAGCGTTCATCAGAAATGTAACTGTTTTCTAGAATTTAAGTGGGGATGAAAAAAAAAGTAAATATTAGCAAGAATTCAAAGCTAGTCTAAATACATAATTGCCAGTTGGGTGCTGTACGCGCATCCCATAAGGCACCGTGGCACTGTCACTTGATCAGGCGCAGTTCGTGGCCGCAGGCCATGAACTGCACCTCCACAAGTGACATACACGTCACAGCTATTCCGCCGGAAGGTCAGCGGTGAATCAGCTGCCAATACTGTGCTGCTCAGCTGATTGGTCGAGCGCCGGGCAGCGCGCGACCAATCAGCTGAGCAGTGCAGTATTGCTGGCCAGATTTAAATCACCCACGGGAGATTTGAACATCGCTCAGTCATTCAGCTGAGCAGTATTGGCAGGAGATTTAAAGCTGACCGCCGCTTATCTCCGGTATGCTTTAAACAAGGATGAGGTACCTCATGTTCTTATTTTAAATTTTCCCTGACAGGTCCAACAAGTTAGTTAGGGTCAACTAGGTGTTTAAACCAACCTAAATGACTAGTCTCTATGGGACGGTGTCAGTGAGGCATGAACTGTGTTCATCTTATCAGCGACTGTTGATAGCACGGTGCGAAGTTCAGAGTTCAGAAAGGCCACAGTCCGGGGTGAATCTCCCAAGGCACCCACCTGTCTGGATTGGATTTTCCCGCAGAACATGCTAATCAAATGAATTTGCTATCTAAATTCTTGGTTGTTTATTTTATATGTTATTCTTGTTAAAGGAACTTGGGTTGTAATCCGCCTAGTTGTACAGGTGAGTTTGGTCACATTGGGATCCCAGAAAGTTTGTTGATTGAGAATAATGTTAAGATTGTGAAGCAGGAGAAAAGACACATATTACGGGTTCCCCTTAGGAACAAGCCCTGTTTAAGTCCGCACATAGTAAGGGGAGGGTGGTGACATTATTGGCCCAAGGAAAGACATCCCCTTACTGGGACCATGGATATGTGGCTGTTCTCCTGGTAGAAATCATATATATATATATATATATATATATATATATATATATATATATATATAACACAAACTTTATTAAATTCTGCTAACATACACAACAATAATGGGTTAAAAACTTAAGTGCACAGTGAAAGGGAGGAAGGAAGATCTAGGCCCTGCACACTACACTCCCCCCTTTTCCCTACCGTTCAGCGGGGGTTGGCACCCTACAAACCTATTTGGCGCCCCCACTCCTCGTCGACTATCCCTCTATCTGCCCTCACTTGTCCCTGTACGGTATGAAACAGTGCACAGGATCTTTTTACCAGATATTAGAGGGTTATAATCACACGGGTACACTATGCACTCAGTGGTTAAAAAGGTGGCTCTCCCTGATAGTACTGCCCTACCCAGTAGTGGGGGTCAGCGCCCTAGACCATGATGTGTCACCCCCACTCACCACTGGATGGCACCTGGGTCTGCCCCTACACTCCAAATATTAACCTTAATGGGTATCTGAGGTGCTTGATAACAGGGTATAAGACCGAATGGCACTTATCTTAGCAGCTGTTTTCAGGATTTGCCACCGACGCTGCTTCTGGCTTGACGCATTTCACGTCTCAGCTCATCAGGAGGCTTTGTCATTCAAATTCCAATCTGTGTGTGCTTGCTGATAACAGCGGTATGGCAGGGACCGTCTATAATAGCTTCAGGTTCCCCTTTTACCACCTGTGGTGTCCTCAACTCCTCCCCCTCCAGTGACATTATCCCCTCAGTTCCACACACCTGTTCTTTACATAAAGTAGCTTAATATTCGGTCCATGTCAATTTATTTACATCCTTCACTCTATCATGCCTTTTTATTACACTTTAGTGCTGTTATCCTGCAGTTCCCGATGCTATACAGGTGTTTATCTGCCCCTTCCTGCCTGTGGAACATACGACAGGTGTGTGGAATGCAAACTGGAAGTGCATATGTCCCGCACATCGGACGTGACGTCACGTCACCTTCCTGATGATGCGGCCAGGATGAAAAACCACCGACATGCTTGAGGCGGTGCCACTCCTCTGAACTGCATCCCAGCATCATGGGGACAGATCCTCCCACAGATTTTGATCCAGCCCCCACCACATTGCACAGCAACGATGGAAGCAGGTAGGAGCACCCGTATATAATGGAGAAATCTTTTTCCACAGATTTCTACAACAATAGTGGTGGGAACACAGAGGTCAAAATAATATTGGGCAAACGATTGTTTATAGTGATGAAGTACAACACCTAACATGGATATAAGCTTCTCTGTAAAGAGTACATATATATATCACCCATGGGTGTCTGTCAAACTAGGAAGATATGAGAGAAACTGTATCTCTTCTTTATCATCAGGAGAAAGATGGGTTCCAGGGTGAATTAAATAGTACATGATACAAAGCCTGCCACTTTGCAGGAAATTTTACACAGTCCCACTCCGAGCCGTGGATTAAATGTTCGTCTCACCGATTATAAGAAGCATGCATATATCATTTGTTCATTAATACCCCTAGCGGCCAGTGAATCAATCCTAAAAATCCATTTTGTTTCTTTTTGTAAGATTTTTTGATCATGGTCTCCTCCCCTGGGTCCCTTATTCACCAGGTCAATCACACAGAACATCAGGTTGCCTACGTTATCACTATGGATCTCATTCATGTGTCTTGCCAATGGGATATTCTTCCCATTACGGACATCACCTAGGTCGTCTCCCACCCTCCATCTCTATTCTCTCCGAGTCTTACCCACATAATCCAATGGGCATGGGCAAGTTGCCACATAAACCACCCCTGATGATTTACAGTTACAAAAGTCTCTGATATGGAAATTTTTTTCCATTTGCAGCACTCTTGATTGACTTACATTGTTTCATGTTCTCACAGTAGTGACATTCACCATATCTAAAGAAGTCAATCGGTCTCCTGGATAACCAATTTTCGGGTACTGCAGGTGCCTTGTAGTGACTAAGTATTAGGCTTTAAGCGACCTGCCCCATCTATAGGTAATACTCAGTTTTGGGGTGATCTGATCCCTAAAGTCCAGATCTGCTAGGAGGATGTCTCAGTGTTTTTGCGGTACATTAAAGACCCTCTCCTATGGCAATTGTAGGTACCAACAAGTCTAGTCTTACTTTCAACCTGCTTATGGCCTTTTCCACACCTGTGCAGTAGCTCACTACTGTCCAGCTTCCTTGCATGCTAACGTGCCATGGGTAGCCCCATGTGAGAGAGCAGTTCGTCTAATCTGCTGACTGCCTCTCAAAATCAGAAAACTTTGACCAGTTCCTTCTGAGACATAGGAATTGGCCATTTGGTATGCCCCTCTTCAAAGGGGCATGGTGGTGACTCTCCCACCGCAATAAACTATTCGTAGATGTGGGTTTGAGATATGTACATGTTGATAGTACGTCACCGGCGTCCTTCTTAATCAGGACATCCAAAAAAGGTAATTCCTTTATGCTGCTCTCTGATGTAAAGTGCAGGCCAATCCTATTGATGTTAATACAGTCCACAAATCTCTCGAACTCAGCAACTGGCCCGGACCATAAGACAAACACATCATCTATGTATCTGGACCAGAGTAGGATGTTCTTCTCCCACGAATTCTTACCATCACTAAAAACAATGGTTTCCTCCCACCAGCCGAGGAATAGATTGCATGATCCACCCTGCAACCCATCTTTCTCCTGATGATAAAAAAGAGACAGTTTCTCTCATATCTTCCTAGTTTGACAGATACCTTTGGGTGATATATATATATACTCTTTACAGAGGGGCTGATATCCTTGTTAGGTGTTGTACTTCATCACTATAAACAATGGCTTGCCCAATATTATTTTGACCCTTTTTGTTCCCACCACTATTGTTGTAGAAATCTGTGGAAAAAGGTTTCTCCATTATATATGGGTGCCCCTGCCTGCTTCCAGCGTTGCTATGCAATGTGGTGGGGACTGGATCAAAATCTGTGGGAGGATCTGTCCCCATGACATTGGGATGCAGTTCCCAAGAGTGGCACCACCACCAGCATTGATGTTGATGGTTTTTCATGCTGGCCGCATCATCAGGGAGGTGGCATGACGTTACTTCTGGTGCGTGGTATATACGCACTTCCAGTTTGTGTTCCACGTGCCCAGCGTGCGTTCCACAGGCAGGAAGGGGCAGATAAACACCTGTATACCATTGGGAACTGCAGGATAACAGCACTAAAGTGTAATAAAAAGGCATGAGAGAGTGTGGGAGGTTAATAAACTGACATGGACTGAATCTTGAGCTACTTTATGTAAAGAACAGGTGTGTGGAACTGAAGGGATGATGTCACTGAAGGGGGAGGATTTGAGGACACCACTGGTGGTAAAAGGGTAACTGGAAGCTATCAGACGGTCCCTGCCATATCGCTGTTATAAGCAAGCACACACAGATTGGAGTGTGAATGACAAAGCCTCCTGATGAGCTGAGAAGCAGCGTTGGTGGCAAATCCTGAAAACTGCTGCTAAGATAAGTGCCATTCGGTCTTATACTCTGTTATCTAGCACCTCATATCCCTAATAAGGTTGATATTTGGAGTGTAGGGCAGAGCCAGGTGCAAGCCAGCTGTGAGTGGGGGTGACACATCATGGTCTAGGGCGATGACCCCCATTGCTAGGTAGGGCAGTACTATCAGGGAGAGCCACCTTTTTAACCACTGAGTGCATAGTGTACCCATGTGATTATAACCCTCTAATATCTGGTAAAAATACCCTGTGCACTGTTTCATACCGTACAGGGACAAGCGAGGGCAGATAGAGGGATAGTTGACGCGGAGTGAGGGCGCCTCATCGGTTTGTAGGGTGCCAACCCCTGCTGAAAGTCAGGCAAAAGGTCGGAGTCTAGTGTGCAGGGCCTAGATCTTCCTTCCTTCCTTTCACTGTGCACTTAAGTTTTTAACCCATTGTTGTTTGTGTTAGCAGAATTTAATAAAGTTTGGGTTTTATATATGTATATGATTTCTATTTGGTGATGAGACCCTAAAGCATCTATACTTAATGTGCTTGTTCTCCTGGTAGAAAATAAAAATAAAAAAATAAAACACAATTCTTTTGTACGAGTTGTTAGGTTAAAATGTCACTGTTTATTTTATTCACTTTTTTTCCCCATACAAACAGGGGTGAGTTTTGTTACAATAAATCTTGTTATTATTTTACCACCATTTTGGAAGCTCATTTTCCCTGTCAGTGGCATCATTGTATCAAAACGGAATCTTACCCCCGCCGTTGCCGGGGGTCTTTACACTTTCACACTGTTAAATTTCAGATCCATGTCTATCTGTTTTCCTATAGGCATGGATTGGTCCTAAATTGGCAATCTGTGTGTGTCAGTTTTGTCACAGATCCAATGGTGTCAGTTATTTTCATGCACCCAGAATCGGAGACTGCTACAATTTTGGGCTGCCTTGAAAAACACTGACACCAACGGACAGACACGGATCCATATCTGTCCACATAAAATAACATGGAGCTCTATGGAGGATGGATCCGTACGGATCCGTAAAAAAACAGATCCGTGAAACAGATCCGTTTTGCTGTACCGAGCATGCTCAAATGCAAGGTACAGCTCCTCCTACTCCTATCCCTGCTAACTGATAATGGATGTGTTGGCTTTACTGAAGCACTTACTAGCAATGCTGTCTGCTCCTGTACGGTGCTGGCCAGTGACATCAGCAGCATGATCAGATGACCTGATCACAATACTGATGTTGGCCTGATCTGGAAGATCACTGAGAGCCGACGTTCTGCATTTTCTTTGAGCCAGCTGTTAGCTTGACACAGACAACAGATCAGTTTGCAGCACTCCTAAGGAGGTCAACTATTATATTTGTTTTTTTAATTATTGTCTAATCAATTGGGGTCCCAGAAAAGTGTGTGCAGCTTCATTCTTTACATTTAATCCTTTATTCCTGCTCATGTATAATTGCTTTAGGTGCAAGTTTTTAACTGAGAAAGTACCGTATATACTCGCCTATAAGCCGAGTTTTTCAGCCCAAAAATTGGGCTGAAAAGTCCCCCCCTCGGCTTATACGCGAGTCACTGTATACTGTATACACTGTATACAGTGTATACAGTATACAGCAGCCCCCCCCCATATCAGTATACAGGCCCCCCCCCTTGTGCAGCAATCCTGAAAAGGAAAACATTATCATACTTATCCCTGCTGCTGTCCCGCTGCCGCCGCCGTCATCGCGCTCCTCCGGCTTCATCCGTCTTCTTCCGGCTTCCCCTGGTCGGTGCAGGCAATGAAGTCATTGTCTGCTCGCCAGAGGAGGAAGCCGGAAGATGCTGGATGAAGCCGGAGGAGCGCAATGACGGCGGCGGGACAGCGGCAGGGATAAGTATGATAATGTTTTCCTTTTCAGGATTGCTGCACAAGGGGGGCCCTGTATACTGATATGGGGGGGCTGCTGTATATTCCTCTGGGGCTGCTGTATACTACCTCTTGGGCTGCTGTATACTACCACTGGGGCTGCTGTATATACCTCTGGGGCTGCTATATATACCTCTGAGGCTGCTGTATACTACCTCTGGGGCTGCTGTATACTACCTCTGGGGCTGCTGTATACTACCTCTGGGGCTGCTGTATACTACCACTGGGGCTGCTGCTGTATATACCACTGGAGCTGCTGCTGTATACTACCACTGGGGCTGCTGTATATACCTCTAGGGCTGCTGTATACTACCACTGGGGCTGCTGCTGTATATACCACTGGGGCTGCTGCTGTATATACCACTGGGGCTGCTGCTGTATATACCATTGGGGCTGCTGCTGTATACTACCACTGGGGAGGCTGCTGTATACCACACTGCTGGGGGCTGTATACCTGTGCTGGGGTCCACCCTCAGCTTATACACGAGCCAATAGGTTTTCCCAGGTTTTGGGGGCAAAGTAAGGGGTCGGCTTATACACGGGTCGGCTTATACACGAGTATATACGGTATTGCTTAAAAGTGAGAGTACAATAGGTAATGATACTATTTATTCCTATTTTTGGTGATCTGTTAATGAGATTTCAAAGTAAAGTAACAAAAAAATATATATTTTAAAATCTGCAAACAAATAATATCTTAACTTTTCTGACAAGTTGGGAACTTTTTTTTATGAAAACACCCAAAACAGAGTCAATGTCATGGTGCTGTGATATTTAGTGAACCAACATGATTTTCCTCATTACAATGCTGTTGAATAACCTTCAACAATAATATTTTTTCAGTAGAATAATTTAGCTATTTTTCTAGTTCACGTTACTACTATGTTATATGAAGTTCTACCGCACCTTTCTAATCAAACACTTGCTTTTATCTTTCCTCATAAAGGAATTGAAATGGCTTCTTTCAGGCTTCTGTTGCCTCCAGGGAGATAAGGACCCTGCGGTTAACAGGATGAAAGATTTTTGTTTAGAAAATTTTATTTAGACAATGAAAAATGACCTCTGTAAACTCAAAGCTATCTTATTTTGGGGGCTTTAGGCTTCTGGCAGATAAATCAATTGGGCCCTTGGGACAGAAGAAAAAATATAATGCAGCAACAATGTACGGGCAATGCTGCACATTTATGTATGAGTTAACAGAGCAGAATGTGAAATGATTTTAAAAATTAGGACAATTTTTAATCTGTAATTTTAGGGTATTTGCAAATTTTATCTTGTTGACTTTTAATATAATAATTTAATTAGCCATAACCTACAATGCTGATGGAAGTACAGGTGCATCTCAATAAATTAGAATATCATCAAAAAGATAATTTATTACAGTAATTCAATCCATACAGTGAAACACATGTATATAGTTATTGCAGAGTGATCTATTTCAAGTGTTTTTTGTTTTCTGTTAATGTTGATGATTATGGTTTACAGCCAATGAAGTTCTAAAAGTCATTTTCTCAGAAAATTTGCATAATTAACACTAAACACCTGCAAAGCGTACTAAGCATTTAAATTGGTTCAATAGGCTACAATATCACTGTGCAGCAGGGTGCCTCCCTATGGGGGGGTGTAAAAGTTTTTGCAAACAATTAAAAAAAAACTAAAGTTTAAATCATCCCCTTTTCCCCATTCGAAATAAAAGTATTAAAAAAATAAAAAAAACACATATTTGGTATCACCGCATTCAGAAACGCCCAATCTATCAATACATAAAATCAATTAATGAGAGCCGTAAACTGTGTAATGGAAAAAATGGTCCAAACGCTAAAATTAAGTTTTTTTGGTCCCTGCAACATTGCTATAAAATGCAATAACGGGCAATCAAAACAGCTCATCCACATAAAAGTGATATCATTACAAAGATCAGCTGAAGACGCAAAAGACAAGCCATCACACAGCCCCAAGTCCTGAAAAATGAGGACACTATGGGTCACAGAACATGGCACAAAAAGTGCAATTCTTTTTTTTCAAACTTCTGAATTTTTTTGCCCACTTAGATACCAGTAAAAGTATACATGTTTGGTATCTACAAACTCTTACCATCCTGAGGTACCACACCATCATGTCAGTTTTACCATGTAGTGAACATGGCAATTAAAAACCAAAAAAACAAACGTGTTATTGCACTTTTTTTGCAATTTCACTACACTTGGAATTTTTTTCCCATTTTCCTGTACACTATATGGTAAAATAAATGATTGCATCTGAAAGTAACTTAATTTGCAAATACCCTAAAATTACAGATTAAAAATTGTCCTAATTTTTAAAATCATTTCACATTCTGCTCTGTTAACTCATACATAAATAACTTGTCCTGCAAAAAAACAATCCCTCATATGTCTAGATTGATAGAAAAATAAACAAGTTATGGCTCTTGGAAGCAGGGGAGTGAAAAACGAAAATGAAAAATTCCCGGGTCATGAAGGGGGTTAATAAACACCGTATCACTGTGCTTGATTGTCCAGCAAGCTTGCCTCACCTAAACCCCATAGAGAATCTATGGAGTATTGCCAAGATTCACCAGACCCAACAAAGCAGACGAACTCAAGGCTGCTATCAAAGCAACATGGGCTTCTATAACACCTCAGCAGTGCCACAGACTGATCCCTTCCATGTCATGCCGCATTGATGCAGTAATTCATGCCAGTGCTTTTTTTGTGGGGGTACATACCGGTACGCCGTACCGGAAAATCTGAAGATCAGCCGTACATAACGGTACGGCGTACCGGAAAATCTAAAGAGCAGGCAGCACTGACCTGCTGTGTCACTTACAGGCTGTGTGTAGTACGGTTTCCCTCAGCACCAGAGGACGTGCGATGATGTCACATACATGTGACTCGGGTGGGTGGAGTTTTGCCCACAGGGAAAGAAGATGGAGGAGGACGACTAATGCAGGCTGCAGTGCAGAGTATGTGACAACAGCACTGACAGACTGTCAGTGACCGTGACTGTGATGATGAGTGCAGAGGGCGGCAGGCTGTGCAGGGGTAGAGGATGCAGGTGGGATAGAGATCAGGACAGGCAGGGTATGGAGAATTTGAGACAAGAGGGATGGAGGATGGAGAAATCAGGGGGATCAAGGATGGAAGGAGCAGGGGGATGGAGGATGAATTGAAAGGACGAGTAGGGGGATGGAGAGACCAGGGGGATGAAAAATGGAGGGAGCAGGAGGATGGAGGGAACAGGGGGATGAATGATGAAAGGAGCAGGGGAATAGAGGATGGAAGGAGCAGGGGGATGGAGGATGGAAGGAGCAGGGGGATGGAGGGAACAAGGGGATGAAAGATGAAAGGAGCAGGGGAATAGAGGATGGAAGGAGCAGGGGATGGAGGATGGAAGGAGCAGGGGGATGGAGGATGGAGGGAGCGTTGGATGGCGCCTGACAGCAAACCTCCCCCCCTTCCCGCTCTCGCCTCGGGTATGTGTACCAGGAAATATTTTTTTACAAAAAAAGCACTGATTCATGCAAAAGGAGCCCCGACCAAGTATTGAGTGCATTTACTGTACCTACTTTTCATTAGGCCAACATTTATGAGTTAAAAATCATTTTTTTCAGTCGTTCTTGTAGAATATTCAAATTTTCTGAAATAATGAATTTTGGGTTTTCATTAGCTCTAAGCCATAATCATCAACATTTACAGAAATAAACACTTGAAAAAGATAATTCTTTTTGTAATAACTCTATATAATATATGTGTTTTAGTTTATGTATTAAATTGCTGAAATAAATGATCTTTTATTGACATGCACATGTATATGTCTACATATTCTATTCAGCAGACTGATAAACACCTTGATATAACACAATATAACTATATTTTTATACTTTTTGATTTAAAGATGAAGTACTCAGCCTTTTCATCTGTGCTAAGTACGGTCTATTCTGGGTTGCAGGAGGAAAATCAATATTATGATGAACTGCTCTTTTTTGGATAAATTATTTTGTTGTTGGTTTCCTGCTAATAAGTTGTCTAAGAAATACTCCAGCAGATAACCAGAAGTGGTTTTGCACGTCTGCGTAGCCCCAAGGTTCTTGCAGGTCCTCACAGCATGAATTTGCACTGCATGTTTGCTTTCTAAGGAGGAAATTTTGCACTTTGAAATTTGTTTTATACTCATGTCGTGTAGAGTGCAAAATTGAGGTGAAAAGTTATGCAGAAGTAAATCGTGAACTTGACAAGTTAGCAAATCAAGAGACAGCTACTTAACATATATTGATGCTCAGTTGTTAATAATGAGCTATTAACTCTTTGGAGTCCCATGGAAAAGGTAAAAATATCAAGCAAATACATTGAGTTCTAATTGCTTGTACTGAGTTTATGTAGGTTTATGAAAAAATATTGTCACTATCATAAGGTGATTTAAATATATATAAATATTGCAATATGAGCTATATTCCATTGTGGTATTTCTCTTGATAGTTGTCATTTTTTAAGCAAATATAAAATAAATAATGATTTCCATTTTGTTAACATCATTGCCTTTTTTCTCTACAGTAAGGCCGGTTTCACATTTGTGTTTGTGAAGCGTTCCAAACACAGCCAAACGCAAGGGCACTGCATTCCTATATTTAACATGGGAATGCATGGTACCTGCGTTTGGCTGCTTTTGGTTGCAGTTGCGTTCGGATGCACATAATTTGTGCGCCCTCCTCTGCCCTCCTAACGCAGCGTGTTGCATTTTTTGTGCGTATGCGGGCGCTTGTTTTATCAGCAAGCGCGCAAACAATGCATGGATCTCAATGGATCCACAGTGTCCTCCGCATGACAGAGCAGGATAACGCTGCGGATCACATTGAAATCTCTCTCGGTAGCCACCACTGATATCCGCCTACCGGCCGCTGCCAAGACAGCTCATTAGCTTGCCGGGCACCATACCGATGTGAAAGCTTGCAGAGATTCTCCGCTGCGTTCAAATCAGTATGGCAACGTTTGCGTCTCCATGTCCTCTGCATGCAGACACAAATGCAAATGGGAAACCGGCCTAAGCCATTTGTAAAACATATACTTTGGCATGAACATATTAGACAACAAAGATCTTTTGAGTTGTCGAGTTCAACTCTATCCATGGTGCTGAAAACAAAGTGCTGTCAGCACATATAGTCTACGTGATATTTCCTTATAGTAAGCGTAGTCATCAGGCAGATTTTATTTTTCGATCAAACTATTATTTGATACATCTGTTTCAATTTATGGGCTACATACTTGTGAAACAAAGTTGTCACATTTTTAATTAGTGAAATGTAAAAACTGATATGCCAACTAGTAGGATTCTCAATTTGTCATACATATTCAAAATGAAACTTTAGTCATGTAACTATTTGAATTTTGATCCTGAATCTCCACCTGATCACACTCTTTGACATCAATATAACAGCATTAAGTAAGAGGGTTTGTCATTCATAACAAGTCATAACAAAGAGTAACAATAACATATACAGTGTCTTGAAAAATCATCTACACCCTATCAACGTTTCAACAATTTTTTCATGTTACGCCCATAAACGTAAATGTATATTGTCGGACTTTTATGTGATATGCAACACAAAGTTGCAAATGTTTGTGAAATGTAAAGGAAATTATATGTTTTTCTAAATATGTTAAACATATAAATCTGAAAATTGTGACATGCATTTGTATTCAGCCCCCTTGAGTAAATAATGGTAGGATCATATTTTGCTGTAATTACTGCTGCAAGTCTTTTGGGGTATGCCCCTACCAGCTGTGCACATCTAGAAGATGAAAATGTTACCCATTATTCTTTGCAAAATAGCTGTAACTCAGTGAAATTGGATAGAGAATTCCTGTGATTAGGTCTGGACTTTGCCTGGGCCATTCAGACTGTAGCTCTGACAGTATGTTTGCAGTCTGTTCTGCTGAAAAGTGAGTCTACGCCCCAGATAAAACAAGTTTTCCTCTAGGATTGCCTATTTTTTGCTCCAACCACCTTCCCATTACCTCTGACCAGCTTCCCTGTGCCTGCAGAGGAAAAGTATCCACACAGCATGATCCTGCCAACACCATATTTCATGGTGGGGGTGGTTTTTACAGGGTGATTAGTTTTCTTAAGCCCCGTCACACATTAATATTAATGTATATATATTAATATTTATACATTTATATAGCGCTATTAATTCCATAGCACTTTACATACATGAGTAATGCTGTCTCTCTTGGAGCTCATAATCTAGATATCCTATCAGTATGTCTTTACAATGTGGGAGGAAACCGGAGTGCCCGGAGGAAACCCATGCAAACACGGGGAGAACATACAAACTTCTTGCAGATGTTGTCCTGAGTGTCCTTGGTGGGAATTGAACCCAGGACCTCAGGACCCCAGTGCCACATAGCGAGATCATTAGCGAGATCATTGTTAAGTCCCAGATTTTGTGACGTAACAGCAATCTCGCTAACAATCTCGTTATGTGTGACACTTAGCAGCGATCAGGCCCCTGCTATGAGATCGATGATCGTTACAAAGTGCTCTGGGTCATTTTTAGGTCATTGGTCTCCCACTGGGAACGCTGCATCGCTGTGTTTGACAGGGACAACGACCGACGATCTCAATACTATGCCCAAGAGTGACAATTCCCAATGACCTCCTATCATTCCGGATTGTTGCTGAGTCGCTGATGAGATCTGACTGTTTGACATCTTACCAGCGATCCCAAAGTGATGCACCAGCGATCCCTAAGGATCTTTATCATTGTCAGGATCGCTGTTACGTCGTTGTGTGTGATGGGAGCTTTACACACATATCACTTTGCATTTAGCCCAAAATGTTCTATTTTATCTCAAAACATTCTAGTTTGACTTTCCACATTCTAGCTGTGTCCCTTAAATGGCAGGTAAAAGAAGGTGCTCTGGTCAGATGAGACCAAAGTAGAACATTTTGGGGCAATTGCAAAGCACCATGTGTTTAGGAAAAGTAACACTGCAGATCACACTGAAAACAATCCCACTGTCAAACGTAATGGTAGCCGCATCATGCTGGTGGTTTTATATACTTTATTTTTAATTTATAAAACTGGGATTCTGTTGACAAATGGTTGTATATCTTAGGTGTGCTCATCGTCTTTACCATCTATTTATATAATCCGCAGTTTGGAATTCGGGCACTGTAGCCGAATCCCAGAATGCTTTGCGCCACTGCGAGCGATGACGCGTAGCGTCATCGCGAGCCGCAGCCGCAGTGCACCTCCGGGACAACAACCCCCACACACAGACACAGGAGACCCGGCCAGAGAGAGAGGGAGAGGAGCTCTGGCCCCGCACACTCCATCCCCCGGGACAGCAACCCCCACACACAGCAGCTGACAGCCGCAGCCGCACTGCACCTCCCGGAGAACTACCCCCCGCCTGCACACCCCCGTCAGCCATACACCCCGCCAGCCGTAGATCCCCCACACCACCTCTCCTGCTGCTCCGGCACACTCCCGCATCTCTCTCTGCTCCGATCATCTTCACTACAAGGCTAAAGGACCTTTGGTGA
Organism: Allobates femoralis; assembly: GCA_033576535.1. Taxonomy (NCBI): domain Eukaryota; kingdom Metazoa; phylum Chordata; class Amphibia; order Anura; family Aromobatidae; genus Allobates; species Allobates femoralis. The sequence goes on from JARQOC010000001.1 coordinate 287,867,560, forward strand.
TGTCAGAGTCATGTGATCATTCACATGACTCAGACATCACTGTAGGCCCTCTATTAATCGATCAGAGCTGGGAAGAAGGGTAAGAAGCCACACAGGGGGCAGGGCGAGTTAAGACACTGCAGGGGCAAATAGAGGTCAGGGGAAACAGGGGTGGAGCCCATTCTGCCCCTCTACAGTCTACCCCTGCTCTGCTTCGGCCCCACACCCTGCACCTCCCCCACACACAGCAGCTGACAGACAGAGAGGAGATCCGGGGAGAGACACACCACAGGGGACAAAAATCCCCCACACACAGGACGACTAACCAGCAGCACAACATACACATATATACATACACTCTATATACATACATACACTCTATATACATATACACTATTTCTACACACACATATAGATATAGAGTATCTACACATACCTTATATACACATAAATATATTGATATACTGTATATACACATAGATACACACTATATACACACATATATATATATTGATATACTGTATATAAACACATACACATATACATATAGCGTATATACACATACAGTATATACATACATGCACATATACAGTCTATACACACATATATAGATATACAGTATATACACAGATAGATATACACTATATACACATATATACATATACAGTATATACACATCTATACATATATATATACATATACAGTATCTACACATACACTTAGATATACACTATATACACACACAGATACATATACACTATATACACATATATACATAGATGTACATATACAGTATATACACACATATATACATACACAGTATATACACACAGATACATATACATATACAGTATTTTCACATATATAGATGTAGATATAGTTTATATACACATATATAGAGAGATATATAGTATGTACACATATATAGATATGCTGTATATACACATATCGCTATACAGTATATACACATATATACATACATATACAGTATATACACACACATACATATACAGTATATACACATATATACATGTAGATATACACTATATACTCACATATTGATAGATACACAGTATATACACATACATAGATATACAGTATATACATATATACATAGATATACAGTGTATACTCACATATAGATATACAGTATATACACAGACATACACTATATACCCACATATACATATACACTATATACACAACACATATATAGATATACAGTATATACACATATATATATACAGTATATACACATATATAGATAGATGTACATATACTGTATATACACATATATGGATAGATGTACATATACAGTTTATACACATATCTACTTATATAATTACCAGTTTGGGATTCGCCCATTGAAGCCGAATCCCATAATCCTCACCCCTCCAGCCAAGACCCGCTTCTCTCCTCACCCCTCCAGGCCAGAGCCGCTTCTCTCCTCACCCCTCCAGGCCAGAGCCGCTTCTCTCCTCACCCCTCCAGGCCAGAGCCGCTTCTCTCCTCACCCCTCCAGGCCAGAGCCGCTTCTCTCCTCACCCCTCCAGGCCAGAGCTGCTTCTCTCCTCACCCCTCCGCCACAGAGCCGCTTCTCTCCTCACCCCTCCGCCACAGAGCCGCTTCTCTCCTCACCCCTCCACCACAGAGCCGCTTCTCTCCTCACCCCTCCACCACAGAGCCGCTTCTCTCCTCACCCCTCCACCACTGAGCCGCTTCTCTCCTCACCCCTCCACCACTGAGCCGCTTCTCTCCTCACCTCTCCACCACTGAGCCGCATCTCTCCTCACCCCTCCACCACTGAGCTGCTTCTCTCCTCACCCCTCCATCACTGAGCCGCTTCTCTCCTCACCCCTCCACCACAAAGCCGCTTCTCTCCTCACCCCTCCACCACAGAGACGCTTCTCTCCTCACCAACCCACCACAGAGCCGCTTCTCTCCTCACCCCTCCACCACAGAGCCGTCGCTATACTCTGCTACCCACACAGCCGCCTCTATACTCTGCTACCCACAGAACCGCCTGTATACTCTGCTACCCACAGAGCCGCCTCTATACTCTGCTACCCACAGAGCCGCCTGCATACTCTCCTACCCACACAGCCGCCTCTATACTCTGCTACCCACAGAGCCCCCTCTATACTCTGCTACCCACAGAGCCGCCTGTATACTCTGCTACCGACAGAGCAGCCTGCATACTCTGCTACCGACAGAGCAGCCTGCATACTCTGCTACCGACAGAGCAGCCTGCATACTCTGCTACCGACAGAGCTGCCTGCATACTCTGCTACCCACAGAGCCGCCTCCATACTCTGCTACCAACAGAGCCGCCTCCATACTCTGCTACTCACAGAGCCGCCTGTATACTCTGCTACCCACACAGCCGCCTCTATACTCTGCTACCCACAGAGCCGCCTCTATACTCTGCTACCCACAGAGCCGCCTCTATACTCTGCTACCCACAGAGCCCCCTGTATACTCTGCTACCCACAGAACCGCCTGTATACTCTGCTACCCACAGAGCCGCCTGTATACTCTGCTACCCACAGAGCCGCCTGTATACTCTGCTACCCACACAGCCGCCTGCATACTCTGCTACCCACAGACCCGCGTGTATACTCTGCTACCCACAGAGCCGCCTACATACTCTGCTACCCACAGAGCCCCCTGTATACTCTGCTACCCACTGACCCGCCTGTATACACACAATTCATTTCACCGCGCTCCCGATGCAATTGCATCGGGCCTTTTTACTAGTCTAATATAATAAGCTTTACTTTAGTTTTCTATTTCTCAGCATTCTCATGAAGATATGACATCCAAATATTTAACCACTTTTGGACATATGATGTACATGCCTGTCATATGTCATGTCCCAGACTTTGCCCATGCTGAGTCCGTATTTTTCATAGCAGATAATGGCAGAATTTTTCCACCATAATCTGCCTCTAACAGCTGCAGGGAAGCTCTGCTCAACTCGCTGATTTTATTCTGTTAAATGCTGCTATCAATCTCTGACAGCAGTATTTAACAGACACTGGCATGGAGCTGTGCCATTCCTTGCATCCATCGGCACGCCCATGACATTATTGCTGAACACCGAGAGTTGCCATGCAAGACTACTGAAGACCTCTGTTTGTCATGATGAATCTCCTGTTAAAGCCAGCATTAAGCTAGCATTATTAGGGGACCATAATTTTTGCTATACAAAGCCGTGCTGATATACTGCTGTATACAGAACAAACAATCAGATTACAGTAAGTTCAAGTACACTAAGGGAACTGACAAGGATTACCTCACTGCATATGAGGCCCAAACTTGGGAAGTGCAGTGGAGTTCCAGCTAACATATGTCTTCATCTCCTCTCTATGATGCCACTCTGTGTCTAGTTTTGCGACCCACCGTATGCCCCTGGGGTGGTTAGGAAGATGACATCTTCTGATTCCATGTCAGCCATGCCTTGCAGAGAATCCATCATCAAAGTACTGCAAAATCTAGTCAGTGTGCTAGCGTGCCACTGGAAATGAACAGGTAAGATGGCTGGAGATGCTGACACAGTTCCCAGGCTTGGGTGTGTTTTATTTCCCTAAAGGGCACGGACAATCAGTACTTGAGTTGAATGTTTGCACATTATTGTTGCCTAATGCCTAGCTCCTAATTACCCCCTCTACACTATGTTCCAAATTATTATGCAAATTGGTTTTAAGTGTCATAGGGTTTTTTGTTTTTTTTTTGTCAATGAAACCCATTGATGGAATTGTGAAATGCACTACAATGGAGAGAAGCGCAGATAGGGTCTTATCTTTTATATATGGTGAGGCTGATACAAATTATATCTGCTCACCTGGAAGGGTTGTGTAGCACATAACCAGCATAGAAGCGGGAAATGATAGCTGCTGCACGGTCCACACTCCTTACGGTCACCATGGTTAAAAATCTGAGAGAGACATGTGTACCTGGACCCGCGCTGCTTAATTCAAAGCAAGTAGACGATGTTCATCACCAAATCATTCCTTTATTCCTCCTACTCATTTCGGAGACAGTCCCGACTCCTTCCTCAGAGACCCTCACTGCTCCCTGAGGAAGGAGTCGGGACTGACTCCGAAACGTGTAGGAGGAATAAAGGAATGATTTGGTGATGAAGATCGTCTACTTGCTTTGAATTAAGCAGCGCGGGTCCAGGTACATGTCTCTCTCAGGTTTTTAACCATTTTGATGGTATTGTGTTCAGGGAATCACGGAAATCAATCTCAGATACCTGTGATAATTAGTTTGGCAGGTGAGCCCAATAAAAGGAAAACTGGGTGTTCCACAATATTATGCAGGCCACAGTTTTCAAGTAACATGGGAAAGAGAAAGGATCTCTCTGGTGCCGAAAAGCAACAAATAGTGCAATGCCTTGGACAAGGGATGAAAACATTAGATATTGCATGAAAACTTAAGCGTGATCATCGTACTGTGAAGAGATTTATGGCCGATTCTGAGCACAGATGTGTTCATGCAGATAAAGGCAGAATGAGGAAGGTTTCTGCCAGGCAAGTTCATCGGATTAAGAGAGCAGCTGCTAAAAAGGCCTTACAAAAAAGCAAATAGATATTTGAAGTTGCTGGTGCCTCTCGAGTCCCTCGAACATCAAGGTGTAGGATCCTTCAAAGCCTTGCTGTGACACATAAACCTACTATATGGCCACCCCTAAACAGTGCTCACAAGCAGAAATGGTTGCAGTGGGCCCAGGCATACATGAAGACTAACTTTCAAACAGTCTTGTTTACTGATGAGTGCCATGCAACCCTGGATGGTCCAGATGGATGAAGTAGTGCATGGTTGGTGGATGGCCATCATGTCCCAACAAGGCTGCGACGTCAGCAAGGGGGTGGAGGAGTCATGTTTTGGGCTAGAATCATTGAGAAACAGCTGGTAGGCCCCTTTAAGGTTCCTGAGGGTGTGAAAATGACCTCAGCAAAGTATATAGAGTTTCTGATAGAACTTTCTTCCATGATACAAGAAGCAAAAACGTGCCTTCAGAAGCAAAATCCTCTTCATGCATGACAATGCACCATCTCATGCTGCAAAGAATACCTCTGTGTCATTGGCTGCTATGGGCATAAAAGGAGATAAACTCATGGTGTGGCCACTATCTTCCCCTGACCTCAACCCTATAGTGAACTTTTGGAGTATAATCAAGCAAAAGATCTATAAGGCCATGTCCACACACCTCCGTTGTAAGTATTTAGTGGTTCTCCGCTAAATATTTAGTTTTTTTCAGAGATGCGGAGGTACGTGTGCGCCGCTGCTTTCTGCGGACACAGCCCATGGTTACCCGATGTGTATCGTGGTAACCATTTCACACAGCAGGCTGCCTGGTGTCCGCTTAAGCCGAGTGCACAGGGAAACGCTGCTAGCAGCACACACGCACCTCCGCTTCTCTGAAAAAAGCTAAGTATTTAGTGGAGAACCGCTAAATACTTACAGCTGAGGTGTGTGGACATGGCCTAAGGTTGGGAGGCAGTTCACATAAAAATAGCAGCTCTGGGAGGTTATTCTGACATCGTGCAAAGAAATACAAGCAGAAACTCTTGCGAAACTCACAAGGTCAATGGATGCAAGAATTGTTAGGGTATGTGCACACTGGCCGGGTTAGGGTCGGTTTAGATGTGTAAACCGCCGGTCGGTTTACATAAATTTCATGTAAATTTATGTTAATCCAAACCGGCGTTTGGATTAACATTAAAACCTATGTAAACCGACACCCGGTGTCCACACACCGGCGGTTTACACATGCTCATCCGTTGCTAACCCGCTGGGTTCCCAGCAGGTTAGCAACGAATGAGCATGTTCTATAAACCGGCCGGTTCTGCAGCGGCTGCAAGCAAAATCATGTACTGCTTCCAGCCGCCGCAACACCGCCGGCGCTAACCCGCTGGCCACCCGCCCGGCACCGCCCGTCACCCGTCGTACATACCCGCCAGGATGCCGGTGGACGGCTCCGGAGCTTCCTGGCGGGTCCGCCCAGCCGCCACCGACACAAACCCGCCCACCAGTGTGCACATACCCTTAAGGTGCTATCAAAGAAGGGTTCCTATGTTAACATGTAACTTGGCCTGTTTGGATGCTTTGTACTTAAATAGCTTTTTATTTCAGTGAATGTGACCTCCTAATGCTGCAAATTAAACAAATGAGCATTTTCAGTTTTTTCAAACATATCAAATGTTTACAAACTCTACTGTGCCTAATAATTTGGAACAGTGCATTTAGAGTTTTTTTTAATTTTGAAGATTATACTGTTATCATTGGGAGATTTCATCAATACAATTTGGTGTATACTCTAATGGGTGATAACGTATTATTTAGTGTAATTGGATATTACACTGACTATCATTTGCACTGACCATTTAGGAAAATCTGAGAAAAAGAACATTTGTATAATAATTTGGAACATGGTGTATGTCATGTCACAAGGGATGCGGTTAATTAGTTGCAGTCATTATTGAAGCATGACATCTTTGTAGGAAACATACTGATGAAAATAAATAAGTTTATTCAGGTCACCATTCATCACCAATTCACCTGGAATGCTGAATAAGGCTACTGGGTATTGCAGAAATGCCAAGAATCCTGTAATATGATTATACATGAAATGTGAGCCCCAATGGGGACAGTGGTACAAATGTATGTAAAGCCCTATGGAATTAATAGCACTATATAAATGAATACATATTATTATTAGTAGTATTATTATTATGACATTGAATAGTGATTGCACATTTTTAAGAAGCAATATATACAGCAGCCCCAGTGGTATACAGGCCCCAGCAGTATATACAGCAGCCCCAGTGGTATACAGCAGCCCCAGCAGTATATACAGCAGCCCCAGTGGTATATAGAGCAGCCCCAGTGGTATACAGCAGCCCCAGCAGTATATACAGCAGCCCCAGTGGTATATACAGCAGCCCCAGTGGTATATACAGCAGCCCCAGTGGTATACAGCAGCCCCAGCAGTATATACAGCAGCCCCAGTGGAATATACAGCAGCCCCAGTGGTTCACAACAGCCCCAGTGGTTCACAGCAGCCCCAGTGGTACACAGCAGCCCCAGCGGTATACAGCCCCCCCCCCCCCATCAGTGGTATACAGGGCATACAGGGTCCCCCCTTGCTGCCGCACACCTGTAAAGTAATAGATCATTATACTTTTCCCTGTCGCTGTCACCGCTCTGACACCGCACTCCTCCGGGTCTTCATGCTTCCTCCTCCGGCGCACAGACAATGACGTGATTGCCTGCGCCCGCCGGAGAAGGAAGGAGGAAGAAGCATGAAGACCCGGAGGAGCGCGGTGTCAGAGCGGCGGCGGCGACAGCGACAGGGATAAGTATAATGATCTATTAATTTACAAGTGTGCGGCAGCAAGGGGGGACCCTATATGCCCTGTATACCACTGATGGGGGGGGGCGCTGTATACCGCTATATGACTCGTGTATAAGCCGAGGGGGGGACTTTTCAGCACATTTTTTGTGCTGAAAAACTCGGCTTATACACGAGTATACACGGTAATTGGAATAATACAAGTAATGCATACAAATGTACGTAAAGTGCTATAGAAATAATAGTGCTATTTAAATGATAAATGAATAAATATTATTATTATATCATTTACTACTTCTATTACTTAAACCTCCAAAGTTAGTTACTTTCTTATTTTATAATGCACTTGGTAATCTGAATTATAATTTATGGGTTCTTAGATTCTTTCTCCCTTTCACAGTCTCTACATTACAATAAAGCTAAAATTCAAGTCAATACAATTTTTAACTCAATTCGGCTATCCATTAGTTATACACAAAACAATCATATTCTAATGACAACAAAAATTACATATTATATAATAGCTACATATGAGTGAATTATCCACAGTACATGGTTGATCACTGCACTTACAGACAAGATCAATTATGGATGATTTGTTATGCATGTTGTGGAAATTTGATTTGTATCGTACAGTCCATAGACTTCTGACAAGGACAACATGACTTTTGTCTATCTTCCTAAACAGTATTCTGCAGCTTGAAAGTTATGCAAGTAATCCTATTTATTACATACTAATTGGTGTTAGTCATGATTTCCCCATAAAGGGCCAGGCCATTTTTGCCATTCTATAACTAATCTCTTTTTGGATTTTTGTATCAAAGCAGCAATTTAAGTTTTTTCTTAAGTAGTATATATTTCATTCCTACACATAACAGGGGACATTTATCATTAATTTAGCATATTGCAACATTACTTTGTTGTACTTTATGGTCCATTTAACCCCTTCACCCGTGGGCTATTTTCCCACTTTTAGTTTTCATGTTTATCTTCCCTTCTTCCAGGGGACATAACTTTTTATCCCCTCAATATAGCCATATAGGGCTTGTTTTTTGTGGGACGAGTTGTGCTTTTGAATGAAATCATTAATTTTACCATGTAGTGCACTGGAAAATGTGCAAAAAATAAATCCAAGTGCCTTGAAATTACATGTTTGACTACACAACCTAACTAGTTAACAGACAAAGATCGATCTCTGATCAACTGACATATGCGGGGAACGATGCAAGCTCAGCACGTGAGCCCGCATCAAAGTCAGGGACCTGATGAAGAATGTATAGGCACATTCTTGGTTGTGAAGGGATTAACTAGTAAAAAGGAATAAAACTAGGCAGCTGGGGGTTGGTAGCAGCCCATACCTGTCTGTTGTACCTGTGCTGGTAACCAAAAATACAGCAGAGCCCCATCAGTAAATGGACATAGCTTATTTTCATCTGAATTGGTAGCAAATAAGTGTAGAAATGGCCTCGCATGCTGCTGACTCTCTGCAATAATAAAGGTTTGCTCTCCAAAAAAATAATAACAATAATGATAAATAATAAATTAATAAAACAAAAAAATATAAAGCTCTCTTAAACATATGTTTAAGGTTTCTGGACTATCCAGCTGCTGCCTCATCTGGGACAGTTACCAAAATTCACACCCTGCAGGTGTCAATACATCTGCAAACTAAAGAAAGCTAAAAATAAATGTATTTAAATCTCAAAAGAAATTCTGAAGTTTGATTCAAGCCGATAGATCTGATGGCGGGAACACTCCTAACTCCTAGCTAGGTATTGTTCCCGGCCAATGGGCCTTCTGCAAGTGTTTTGGCCCCAAACAGGGAATGTTTTAGGGTCATTTTGAATTTCAAATATTTTTCCCAAACAAAGCAGCATTGCCTGTTTTTTTTTTTTTTTAATTCCTTGGGTTTCTGATTCTGAACAAAATCTGCAATGTTGCCCATGGGGGTGCCAGCATTGGTGCCAATGGGGGCACCAAGGGGTGCATAGAATGGTGTACCCCCATGATGTTTATTGAAAAAGACTTCATCGCCGAAACACGTCTGACAGGGCACCAAATATTTTGCCTGACAAGATGCTATTTTAATCTGTCTATGTGACTACCTGAATAAGGAAGTTTATTCTTGAAACTGGAGCGGGTTCTGACTTCTCCATTTCCTTGGATCACTAATCGTACCCCATGATGGCATGCTGTTTTGATTCTGTAGAGGTTGACAGTGACATTTGACAGGTTAACAATTGCTCCGCTCCACCATGTTAAGTGTTCGACAGGTCCTGGCTGTACCACAGAGCCATTACCTGGCAGGTATAGGGAAAGCTTACCCTGTGAGATCTCGCCATACACTGATTAAACCCCTTAACGACAGCCAATAAGTATTAAAATGGTGGCCAATAAGGAGTCTTATTCCTTAAAGTCTTTTTAAAATGTTGGTAAAGAAAAGTGAATAAAGCCCATGGTTGACAGCTGTATGTCATTGACAAGACCTCTTTTGAACCCCATTAAATGCTGTTGTCAATCATGACAGTGGTATGTAAGAGGTTAAAAGGGGGTTAAAAAAAACCATTTGACCGGATCAGTTCCGCATTATCATAATCACGGGGGCTGATGATTGTCATGGTACCATAAGGTCATCTCATGATTAGAGATGAGCAAACATATGAGTGTTTAGATTCGGTAGAGTTTGTAGAATGCTGGGTTGTTTGCCAAACCCCCGAACACCATTGCAATCAATGGCTGGCAACATAAAACACTTAGAAAACACCTTCAGGTGTCCAAAAGCTGCCAAATACAGCTCAAATAACACATACAGTACACACACATATACACACAGATAACCTTACCACACTCCCACTGTTTGCTTGCTTCTGGGTCTCCCGCTCTCCCTGTCTCCCTCCCACTTACTTCTGGTCCCACTTATTAAGCTTCACTTCACTGACTGGCAACAGCTAATTAAAGACGCTCATGCTCTGTGAGAGTGGCTGTGAATGGTTGTTGCAATCAGTCTGCAGTTCCATAATCTGGATGGTGTCTGTGCTTGGTTGTTATACACATTAGTGTATAGCAACCAACCTGGCATCATAGTGTGTAAAAATAAATAAATAATGGAAAAATAATGCGTAGGGTTCCGCTGTATTTTTCCGTCATAGCACCGATAAAGCAGAGAGCTGCAAGCTGCCATCCTCAGCTGTCTAGTTTTACCTTGGCTGGCTTCATCCTATTTTAAATGTCAGCCAAGGTAAGACTAGGCAGCTGAGAGCTCATATTCTCAGCATTGTGAAAGCCCATCAGTTTTGCCCTACCCCCCAAGCTATAGAATGGCAGCCCGCAGCTGCCACAGAAATTGGTGCATTCATAAGAAGCTCCAATTCCTGGTGCTTTACCCGCCTCTTCCAGTTGCTATGTAGCGGTGGCTAACTGGGTAAAAAGGGGTTATTGCCAGCTTTGCATTATCAGCTGGCATTAAGCCCAAAATTCTTAATGTTGGGCCATTGTTAGACCATATCATTAAGTAAATAGTAAAGTAGACACAACAAACAGAGAAAATATTTTATTAGAAATAAAAACACAAACATGTATCTTGACTCCGTATTTATTATTCCCTATCACCTATTCTTGATCCTCTGCGATGTCTTCTTGATTGCAGGCTTTTGTGAAGACTTCAGCATCCCATCACCGCAGCCTCCAAATATTGAATGAATGAGCTGCCAGTTCTGGTCCAGTAAGCGGTGACTTCTAAGGTCAACAAAGGACAGCTCAGGCAACCATGGTCACAAAGCATTCACTGATCTCAGGGAGACCAGTCCAAGAAAACACTGCGGGCAGCTGACTAAAGTGCTCAACACAGTCAATTTTTAGGTACATTGCCCCCTGGGAATTAGGTATATGCAAATATAGTCTGTGGAGCCTCGTTTAGGAGTCTCAAACACAGGGCTCGCCAGATAACCCTCCAGGGAAGGACCCAGCCAAGGGGTGTCTCCTTGCGGAGAACACCATAACCACCATATTAAGTGGCCCTTTTAGTCAATATCCAGCTCTTTTACAAGTTTACAGATATAACAAGGGAATACCAAGGCCAGGTATCCATCCACAGACAGCTGTTTTAGGGTATTGCTCCTCATCAGTGTGGAGCAGGATTCTGGTTAGGTGTGAGCAAGGCCTAGTAGACCAACATCACAAAGCATTCACTGATCTCAGGGAGACCAGTCCAAGAAAACACTGCGGGCAGCTGGCTAAAGCGCTCAACACAGTGAATTCCTAGGCGCATTGCCCCCTGGGAATTATGAATATGCAAATAGAGTCTGTGGAGCCTCAGTTAGGAGTCTCAAACACAGGGCTCGCCAGATAACCCTCCAGGGAAGGACCCAGCCAAGGGGTGTCTCCTTGCAGAGAACACCATAACCACCATATTAAGTGACCCTTTTAGTCAATATCCAGAATTTTACAAGTTTAGAGATATGACAAGGGAATACCAAGGCCAGTTATCCATCCACAGACAGCTGTTTTGGGGTGTTGCTCCTCATCAGTGTGGAGCAGGATTCTGGCTAGGTGGAGCAAGGCCTAGTAGACCAACATCACAAAGCATTCACTGATCTCAGGAAGACCAGTCCAAGAAAGCACTGTGGGCATCTGGCTAAAGTGCTCAACACAGCGAATTCCTAGGCGCATTGCCCCCTGGGATCTATGAATATGCAAATAGAGTCTGTGGAGTCTCGGTTAGGAGTCTCAAACACAGTGCTTGCCAGATAACCCTCCAGGCCCTCTGGCGAGCCCTGTGTTTGAGACTCCTAACCGAGGCTCCACAGACTCTATTTGCATATTCCTAATTCCCAGGGGGCAATGCGCCTAGGAATTCACTGTGTTGAGCGCTTTAGCCAGCTGCCCGCAGTGTTTTCTTAGACTGGTCTCCCTGAGATCAGTGAATGCTTTGTGATGTTGGTCTACTAGGCCTTTCTCCCACCTAGCCAGAATGGTGCTCCACACTGATGAGGGGCAACACCCTGAAACAGCTGTCTGTGGATGGATACCTGGCCTTGGAATTCCCTTCTCCTATCTCTAAACTCGAAAAAGAGCTGGATATTGACTAAACGGGTCACTTAATATGGTGGTTATGGTGTTCTCTGCAAGGAGACACTCCTTGGCTGGGTCCTTCCCTGGAGGGTTATCTGGCGAGCCCTGTGTTTGAGACTCCTATCCGAGGCTCCACAGACTCTATTTGCATATTCATAGTTCCCAGGGGGCAATGCGCCTAGGAATTCATTGTGTTGAGTACTTTAGCAAGCTGCCCGCAGTGTTTTCTTAGACTGGTCTCCCTGAGATCAGTGAATGCTTTGTGATGTTGGTCTACTAGGCCTTTCTCCCACCTAGCCAGAATGCTGCTCCACACTGATGAGGGGCAACACCCCGAAACAGTTGTCTGTGGATTGATACCTGGCCTTGGTATTCCCTTGTCGTATCTCTAAACTCGTAGAAGAGATGGATATTGACTAAAAGGGCCACTTAATATGGTGGTTATGGTGTTGTCCACAAGGAGACACCCCTGGGCTGGGTCCTTCCTTGGAGGTTTATCTGGCGAGCCCTGTGTTTGAGACTCCTAACCGAGGCTCCACAGACTCTATTTGCATACAGGTAACCATGGTATCCGCCATGATTAGCGGCCACTATGTTTACCTGAACAGTGCTGGCGGCTCATTCATTCAATATTTGGAGGTTGCAGTGACAGGAAGCTGTGTTCTCTGTGAGCAACCTGCAACCAAGAAGACGTCGCAGAAGATCGAGGATGGGTATGATGGAGGGAGAAATAAAGATGAAGTCCAGATATGTGGTTGTGTTTTATTTCTAATAGAATGTTTTCTCTCTGTGTTCTGTCTTCTTTACTATTTATCAAGGTAGAGAAAGACCCTGCATATACAAATGCACACACCGAAATAATATTAAAAAATTACAACTTTATTACATACTAAGAACACAGAAAAATAATAAAAAGCAGTTAAAACAATGTGGGTCCGGACTTTCTCTCCCTCGATTGATGCTATTGACCTTGCATTATGTGGCATCCTTTTTTTACTTTTTTCTGTGCATTCCCTACTTCTATATAAATATTCTTTACTATTTATTTGAAATTATTAATGGTCGAATGTAACATTAGCCCCACATTAAGAATTTTACGCTTAAGGCCAGATGGCAATACAAAGCTGCCTTTAACAGTTTGCCACTGCTACAGTCTGCTGCTGAATGGTCTTGGGGGGTCACAGGTGCTACTCCTCTAGGCGCATTCTAAAAAACCACCTGCCCCCCAGTACACTCCATCATTGCCACAGCTGGAGAGGATCATGGAGGAACTAGTTGATGACTACCCCCTCTAGGAAAGACAGGACCATCTTTGGGAACATGTCCATGCCCTGTGGGTTTGGGTGCATCTGGCTGGCCAACCAAAATAAACTTTGGCCCCACCCGATGCCAACTTCTCTCCAGAAAGGTCTCCTCCTGCCACTTCAGAAATTGGGTGGGAGTGTCAACCCGATATACGCCAATTGCAAACCACCCCTTCATGCCCTGCACTTTCATGAATGTGACCTCATCCCCAACAAAGATGTATGTAGTCTTTTGGAAAGATCATCTCACTGCAAGGCTGCACAGTTGATGTAGCACCGATGTATAGTGCCTTGTTCCCCTAGGAACCCATACCCCTTATCCGTTTTGAGTAGCACCACCTTGTCTTTTGTGCATTGGTCGAGGAAGTCATTAGCATTAGGCCCATGCAGTCGTTCCGGGCGATGGCATCTGCATGTTGAATCTCCTCAACAAATGACATAGGAGTACGGGGTGGTTTATGCCTTCACTGATGTTTTATGGACATTGTAAGATTCCTGGACTTCCCAGCTGCTGCCACAACTGGCACTGTTTTCAAAATTCATACCCTGCAGGTGGCAAAACACCTGCAAACTCCAGGAAGCTTAAAATAATTTCCAAAAATTTCCAAAAAGTCTACAGCTTAACACAGGCAAGTTGAACCGATATCTGGGAACACATCTAACTGTAGATTAGGTGTTTTCCCCAGCCAATGGGTCTTCCAGCAAGTGTTTTGGCCCTAAAAAAACAGGTAAAGTTTTAGTGCCATTTTAAATTTCAAACTTTTCCCGAACTTAGCAGGACTTGCCAACCTTTGGGGAAAGTGTTCAGGCTTCTGATCACTGAACCAAATCACCCATGTTCTTGCTGAATTTGAAATTGAATTTTGTTTGAGCAAAGTTTGCTCATCTCTAATAATGAAATTATTGCACATGATTGTAAAAAAAACCATAAGGGAAAGTCTCGCAATGATATACCCTATTCATGGTCATATGACCAACATAGAATGGATTCTACCTAGTGATGGGCGAATCCTAAATTACTCGGAATCGCTTGACTCTAGCGAGTCCGAGCCCAGGACTCGCTACTCGTTGCGAGTCTAGCGAGTCCAATGTTAATGAATGGGGAAGCGAGTAATAGCGAGTAGTGTGCGATTTACAAATCACAGATGTGTCTCGGAAGCTTCAGCCTGAAGCAATCCTAGTTTTGTCATTGATTTGCATTGAACTCGTTTACTTTGCAAGTAATCGCTGGGAAACTCGCACAGATAAGAGTCCTGTCTGCTCTGTGTGCTGGCTGCCGCAGCTCCAGGGTCCTAGAGCCCGCCTGCTGCCTGATGTAGCAGAGCTGAGATTGTTCTCAGTCTGCTCATTCCCTGTGCATAGACATCTATATCTATGCACAGGGATGAGCAGAGAGGACATCGCGTTTTGGACTGCGTTGGACGGAAGAGGATTTTTTTAATTAAAGATGGAGTCTCTAATGGCTTTTTTTTTTATTTCTAATAAAAAATTTTCTCTGTGTTGTGTTTTTTTTAAAACAATTTAATAGAAATTCATGGCGGTCATGTCTAATATTGGCGTGACCACCATAAATTTCGGGCTTAGGGCCAGCTGATAATACAAAGCTGGCCCTAACTTCTTTATTACCCAGCATGCCACCGCCACCAGGGCCGCTGGAAGAGCGGGGTTCAGCGCCAGAGGATGGCGCTTCAATGAACGCGCCATCTTCTGGGGTGCGTGCGGGCTGCAATTTGCAGCGGGGGGTGCCCAGAAAGCTTGGGCATCCCTGCGCTGCGGATTCCAGCCCCAGCTGCTTAGCTGTACCTGGCTAGACATAGAAATTGTGCGGAGCCCCACGCATTTTTTTAAAATTATTTCATGAAATTCATGAAATAATAAAAAAAAAGGGCTCCCCTATATTCTTGTGTCTGGCCAGGTACAAATAGGCACCTGGGGGTTGAGGGCAGCCCGTCGCTGCCTGCTGGATCCGGCTGGTTTCAGAAATACGGCGAAGCCCATGTAATTTTTTTTCTGAAAAATCAATAAAACAATCCTAAAAAAGGGACTGCATCTTTATTAACCCCTCGCCCATGGTCCAGGGGTTAATAAAGATGCAGTCCCTTTTATTTACATTGTTTTATGGATTTGTCAGAAAAAAATTTCACGTGGGCTTCGCCGTATTTCTGGAACCAGCCGGATCCAGCAGGCAGCGACGGGCTGCCCCCAACCCCCAGGTGCCTATTTGTACCTGGCCGGACACAAGAATATAGGGGAGCCCTTTTTTTTAATTATTTCATGAATTTCATGAAATAATAAAAAAAAATGCGTGGGGCTCCGCGCAATTTCTATGTCTAGCCAGGTACAGCTAAGCAGCTGGGGGCTGGAATTCGCAGCGCAGGGATGCCCAAGCTTTCTGGGCACCCCCGCTGCAAATTGCAGCCCGCAGCCACCCCAGAAGATGGCGCGTTCATTGAAGCGCCATCCTCTGGCGCTGAACCCCACTCTTCCAGCGGCCCTGGTGGTGGTGGCACGCTGGGTAATAAAGGGGTTAATACCAGCTTTGTTATACAAGCTGGTATTAAGCCCGAGATTCTTAATGTCAGGCCACGTTTGACCCAGCCACTAAGAATATCCAATAAAGGGTTAAAAAAACACAACACAGAGAAAAAATTTTATTTGAAATAAAAAAAAAAGCCATTAGGGACTCCATCTTTAATTAAAAAAATCCTCTTCTGTCCGACGCAGTCCAAAACGCGATGTCCTCTCTGCTACATCCCCTGTGCATAGATATAGATGTCTATGTACAGGGAATGAGCAGACTGAGAACAATCTCAGCACTGCTACTTCATCTCTGTGAGCAGGCGGGCTCTAGGACCCTGGAGCTGCGGCAGCCTGCACACAGAGAAGACAGCTGGACTCAGCTCGCAAAGTAACTGCTGTTACTTTGCGAGTTTCCCTGCTATCACTGGCACAGTAGCCGAATCTAATGCAAGACAATGGCAATCCTAGTTTTGTCAGCGTTTGCCATTGATTTGCATTGGACTCGTGCGAGTAAACGCTGGGAAACTCGCAGAGTACCGAGTCCTGCGAGTCCCTTACTACTCGCCGAGTAATGAGTCCTAGCGAGTAGATTCGCCCATCCCTAATTCTACCTGCTTGGAGTACAGTTGTATTAGCCAGAGTAGAGAGTTGCAATTCTTAGACAGACCAGACTCATCCATGTGAAATTTGGGAGGCTATTTGAGTGAATAGCCATCATGAAATGCTGTATTTTCTAATCTTCTCCAATGTAGTAAAAATATATGGCCTCAATTGATATCATCTAATTACCAGTGATTTCTGAAGTTGCCTGGCTACAGTTGATAAATGTACCCCTTTATTACCTTCCACAACCAATTTATCCTATTTCGCTAATATTACATAAACCAAAATTGAAGGCAGCTTATATTTAATTTCTTACTGATTGATAAACTACAATTCCTGAAATGGGCATTTCCATTTACTTCTTGAGAAGAGCATCTAATATAACATATTTTTAATCATCCAATGACATTTTTTGAGCTGTACAAGGAAACTTTGTATCTCTTAATAGGGCTACCAAAGACAGATAGTGCACTTGCTACTTAGCAAAATTGGTCCTGGAAGAACACTGGCCTTCAAACTTTATCTCCTTTACAGGAATCGGAATCTTGAGAGAGTCATCTGGGTTATGTCCAAGGAGTGTCTGCTGGTAATGTAGCAAGCTGTTAGAGATAGTTTTACCCACAGAAAGGGCAAGTACTGGACAAAATGAGAAAATAGGCACAACTTAAAAACCAGGATGACAGAATTAGTTAGAGTCACTGAGCAAACCAAGGGTTAATTAGGTCCAAAGTCAGAAACATTTACCAAAAGCTAAGTAAGGCAGAAGAGATTTACTAGACCCCAAAGCATGGTCAGAATAAACTAATAAAAGTATATACGTATGCAGCACCCTCAGGCACCATAAATCAGAGCCTGGCTGCACAATTGAAATGAGGTATATTCTTCTTTGAAACACTCTGATGTTTCAGAGAAAATATTGTTTCAATTTGTATGTGGGGACCATAGCCAGAGACAAGATTAGCCCATCTGCACTCCTGACCAGCTTCTCTCTGCATCACTACAGCTGTTTAACAGGTCTTTCATATGTGTGTATGTGGCACCCCAGGGTTCATATGCCACAGTAACACCACAAAATGTTAACTCCCCACACAACCCACAACACTACACTAGCGCCTCCAGGCCAGAAGGGGAAGCTAAAGCTGCTTCCCTATATATTCTGGTGTGGAGAGGAAGTGGCAGTTAGTTCAATGCGGGGCAGCACTGAGGAAGAAAGACCTGGGTGTAAAAGGGCTGCGTTAGGCTCAACCCACAGTCTACTGTCCATTTCCAGGCCAAGCCAGGGTCTGAGGAAAAGGAGACAGAGCAGAGAGGAACACTCCTGGTAGAAGCCCATAGAACGGATACCGGATCCGATGCTGTGCCTGACACAAAGAGCACAGTAAACACTGGATTAGTGAAGGACCCACATCTTCACTGTACCACAGCAAAGCAACACGGCGGGGTCAGAAACATGGAATAAGACTCAAGTTGCCTAGCAAGTTGGTACCCATGAGGGGAGACAGGGCCAGCAGCTTAGCTAAAACAGCAGCTCAGATGTAGTTTTTTCATGTTTTATTCTTGTGTTAGCAAGTTGAGAGTGCCCCACCCCTCTCTTTTCTGAGTCAGGCTCATAAGCCTTTTGCTGACAATGTGTCCATGTCAGACCTGGGCCTGTCTTCACCCTGCATCTAGAGGTATACTTATACAAGGATCAGGTTTTCAATTATTTAGATAGGACCGTTCTGACACAGGGGTGCCTTGTAAATGGCGAACGGCTTACGTATGTTTTTTATAAAACATATAAACTAAGTACCCTGTTTTTAGTATTTTTTCACCTGCACTTGCTTATCATTATTTTTCTTACAGCAGTGTACATCAATACGTTTGTTTTACATACCCCGTGGGGTTACGCTAGACGCGTTTCGGGGTGCTCCACTTAATCATTAGCATGCTAACGATTAAGGACAGCACCCCGAAACACGTCTAGCGTAACCCCACAGGGTATGTGATGCTTTTATTAATGCACTAAATAAAGCACTTGGCAAGCAGAATCGGACACCGATTTTTCTTCACTTAATATATTTACTTGGGTGACTGCCATATCACCGATCGGGTGTCTGGAATCCAGGAGTAATTGTCCAAGGAGCTGCCTCCCCTCCCCACTTCCTGAACTAAGTCTGTTTTAAGATGTTTGCATTTTGGGCAATTAACCAGATAACTAGTTCCCTTTAAATCTATGTTTATACAGTAGAATTTATGCTTTGCAGAGAAATAAAATCAGCATGAAACACAACCTAAAGATTACATGATGCTAAATAGTGGACTATCCCTTTAAGTGTATTGAAAAATAATAATATATCATAAATAAATAAATGTTCCAACACCATTTTAGAATCAAATAATCATCAAGTCTCTCTTGCGAGTTTTAAACAAAATAAACACAAAAAAATACAACAATAATCACCCTCATTGTTATTCAATGCTGTAATATAATATGCAGGCTTAAAATAAGCAGAATTCTTTAGAGAAGTAAACAATAGGTAATGCAACCATATACCTGCACTTCAAGCCCTCATTCACTTCTTTAAATTTTAAACATGCTGGGAAAAAAAGTTATGTTTGTGATCTTTTTTACAATTATAAACATTTAATAACATTTTCAGAAGTATCCAAAGCCAAGGGAAATGAAAGCTATATGGTTTTTATAAAATCATTCATCAAGAACTAATTGAAGCCTTCATACAGTTTAGAGCTGATAAAACACTGTAACAATAAACAATAACAAAATTCACTAGAGAAGGATTTGTTTTGCCTTGAGGAATAGAGTTCTGTTCTATCTAGGGGATTCCTAGTTAAAGCATCACCATTTCTTTCTTTTCAATTTGATTGGGATAAACAGACCTTCCTCTTGATAATCATGAAGGGGAAGCTGTGTCAAATGTATTAGTATTGCTCCATTGGAGCATATTCTCATTGTAGACATTTGCAATTGTTTGTGTTTGACATTCTATAGAAACATAAACAGAATATTTCAGACAACTTTAATCTTCTCACAAAGTGTAAATTTCTTTTTCTGTATCTTGTACATTTGAAGCTTCCGAGTGAAAATAGTTTATTTAAAGCAAAGCTTTCACCATAATTCATAATACAAACTGCATAAATTGTTAAACAGATCTCTTAAGCCGGCGTCACACGCGTCAATATTGACGGCTGATCGCTGGTGAGCTGTCACACAGGCAGACTCACCAGCGATCTTTGGACCAGCGACATCGTGGAAATGATTTAAATATCGTTTCCACTATGTCTGCAGGCTGGTATCCAGGGTAAACTACGGGTAACTAGGCAACGCGAGCTTCCTAGATACCTGATGTATACCTTGGTTACTAGCCTTCTCAGCTCACCGGCTGGTATCCAAGGTACAAAGCGGGTAACTAGGGTCCCTAGATACCCACTGTGTACCTTGGATACCAGCTGGTGTGTGGAGAAGGCTGGTAATCAAGGTAAAGATCGGGTATCTAGGCAGCGCGTGCTGCCTAGTTACCCGCAGTTTACCCTGGATACAAAGCTCCCAGCGCTTCCTGACAGGCGCTGGGAGCTGGCTGATCGCGCATCCCGGTGTCACACGCAGCGATGCTGCGTGTACACTGGGCGACCATCGCCAGGTTTTCGGTCCAGTCCAAAAACCTGGCGATCATCAACCAGTGATTCATTGCTGGTGGATGCACCCTGTCACACGCGTCAATATCACTGCAACGTCACGTGCAGCAGCGATATTGATGCTTGTGACGGCCCCTTTAGACCTGATGATGGTGTACTTACTTTTAAACCCATGTTAAAATGGTTTTATAATCCTCTTTGAATGTCCACCAGGCTTACCAAGTAGTGGACAGTTATATAATGATGTATTTTGTTTGTATTTTTCAAACCTGTTGATTGATCATGAGAAAAACTAAGTACACCCTATGGATTTACAAATCAGGACATAACAAGATAACATCTGGTCTTAAAATTACTGTAGGTAAATACAACTAGAGAAACAACACATCACAAATTTCACTAAGCTAGGTGCAGGACCTTTAGCAGGAATAATTTCATGTAATTGTATGACTGTACCATTCTCTCACATCATTCTAGTGGACCTAGGGCCCATTATTCTTTACAACATTGCTTATGTTCTTAGAGATTTTTTGGCATTGTTTTATCCACAGTATTTCAATTGGGATGAGGTCTAGACGTTGCCTGGACAACTACAATAAACTGATTTTTTTTATTTGTTTTTAGTTATTCTGAAGTACATTTTCTGGTGTGCTTGTATTGGAGCATGACCCAGTTTTGGATAAGCTTAAAGCGTAACCACCATTAAAAATTTGTATTTAATAATAATGTAGAGCAAGTTATTATACTAAACTTTGCAATATACTTTAATAATGAAATCTGGTTTTAAATAATTCATAAATCTTCCACAATGTGTCCCCACTAGACTGTGTGTGAAGCAGACATATGTTCATTCTCACTCAGATCCATCTTCACACTGAATACGGCCACAAAACTATATAAGGGAGGGAGCGTGGCCTACACTGCTGACTGAAGGTGGTGAGGAGAAACAATGTATTAGATTACCACAGCCTACAGTACAGTTGCAAACTAATGTGAGAGTGTCAGGATCACTGCAAACTCCTCTTTCCTTGGCACAAGCTTCTGATCTGTCATCTGGCTCCACACAGCTCAGTCAAGATCTCTTTTAACATCTTCTCTGCCGTCACACCACACTGCTCACTGTAATCATCTGCTGGCCATGCCCACACAGCCATAAAATCTAGTTTTTAAAAGAGCACAAAAAAATGTGAGAAAATAAGACATATGGCAAAAAAATCATTATCTTATTATGTGACCCATCATTAACAACCAGAGCAGTATTGTTTTTTTTTTCAGTGAAATGACATTTACACTTTAAGATTTTAGATAGCTGGCCTCAAGTTTTGACTCTAGAATACATTGATATATAAAGGAGTCAACTAAGTTGCTACATGATGCCCTGGCCCTGTGGTTGCAAAGCTAACCTAAAGCAACTCTATTTCACAACCATACTTGACAATTGTTATAACAGTTGGTATGTGCTGATATCCTGAGGTTTTATATTTTTTGCCAAATGTGGCACTGATGCATTGTGGCCAAACACTTCTACTTTGCTGTCATCTCTTGTAAAGGGCATTGTCTGAAAGCTCATGATGTTTATTTAATGTAACTTTGCAAACTTTAGTCATGCTGCCATGTCTTTCTTTACTGAAAGAAGATGCTTTTTTCTGGTAATCCATCTAAACAAACCTTTTATGCTCAGTTTTTTTCTAATTGTACTGCCATAAACGTGAATGTTTAATACGAGGCCTTTAGAGTCTGAGCTGTAGTTTTTGTTTTTTTTCCCATGAAAGCATAAAGAAGAAAAAGGATTTCTGGAAATTATGCCATGGCCCCTTCAGAGCCCTGATCTCAACATTATGAAATCTCTCTGGGTTTACATCGTTCTCTAAGATGTTTTTAATAACCTTTATGACAAATTCCTACAAAACTGTATTTAAGTGTACCTTTAAGAATTGATGCTTTGAAGCTGTTGTGAAGACAAAGTGTTTTTAAACCAAATATTGACTAGAATTTCTCTTTTGTTGACTCACTTTCCATTTTGTTAACTAATAAAAAATAACCTTTAACTGTCATGATCTCCACACTGTCCTTGTCTGCTATGTTACCATTGTGTGGAAGCTGTCAGTCCGTTTTGGTTGTGCTGGATCTGGGCTGCAATAATCTGTGTTCACTTCCCTTGATTAGTCCTCTACTTAAGCATGCTATCTCCCCCATCCAGTGTCAATCATACACTTGCTGCTGCCTGTATAAGACTGATTACTCTGTGCTCTGTGCCTAACCCAACCTGTCTTTATTCCCTAACCTTGACTTTGACCCTTTGCCTGTGACCTGACTATTTTTTTGTCTGCTCCCTATAAACTGTCTTGACTGCCTGGTTTTCCTGTGAAATGTGAATTGGATTTCTTATCTGCTGTGAGCATCACTGTGATCTGATTTTTTTGCAAGTGAGAATCGAAGCAAAGGTGCACAGACGTTGTCATCTGAGTGCAGTGTGATAGTTTCTACTAGGGATGGGCGAATCTACTCGCTAGGACTCGTTACTCTGCGAGTAATAGTGGAATCGCACGACTCGGTACTCTGCGAGTTTCCAAGCTATTACTCACACAGTAATGAGTCCATCATCCCTCCACCCCCCTTCCCCCGCAGCCTCCCCACCCGATCCTAAGTTAGGACCGGGCGGGGGGAGCAGGAGCAGGGACGCAGGACCCAGGCGGGGAAGCCGAGCCGGCGGTGTGAAATTTGCTCACTGCCGCTTCCTCCTCTGAGTCCTGACCAGGGGTGGGCTTTGGGGAGGGGGGTGAGTGCACCGGACCTGCTGGCTACTTACCGCTGCCTCCGCCGCCGCCGGCCGCAGACTCGCTCCCCACCTCTCTGCTTCTGCCTCCGGAGATTCCCGAGCGGTGACAGAGCAGTGAATAAATTAACTTCCGTCACCGCTTGGGAATCTCCGGAGGCAGAGAGAGTCGGGCTGACAGCAGGGTTCAGCTCAGGTCATAATGACCTGAGCTGAACCCTGACTGTTTAGTCAGTTCTCAGCTCTGCTACATCCCTGTGTGTCTAAGCACAAGGATGTAGCAGAGCTGAGATTGCATTTTGGACTACGTCGGACGGAAGATGATTTTTTAAATAAAGATGGAGTCCCTAATTGTGTTCTGTTTTATTTCTAATAAAATTATTTTTCTCGGTGTTGCGTTTTTTTTTTCTATTGATTACTGGAAATTCATGGCGGTCATGTCTAATATTGGCGTGACCGCCATAAATTTCGGGCTTAGCGCCAGCTGATAATACAGAGCTGGCCCTAACCCCTTTATTACCCAGTGAGCCACCCGGCACCAGGGCCACTGGAAGAGCGGGGTTCAGCGCCAGAAAATGGCGCTTCAATGAACGAGCCATCTTCTGGGGCGGCTGCGGGCTTCAATTTGCAGCGGGGGTGCCCAGAAAGCTTGGGCCTCCCTACGCTGTGGATTCCAGCCTCCAGCTGCCTAGCTGTACCTGGCTGGACATAGAATTTGCGCAGAGCCCCATGCATTTTTTTTAATTATTTCATGAAATTCATGAAATAATAAAAACGGGGGCTCCCCTATATTCTTGTGTCCGGCCAGGTACAAATAGGCACCTGGGGGTTGGGGGCAGCCCGTCACTGCCTGCTGGATCCGGCTGGTTACAGAAATACGGCAAAGCCCACGTCATTTTTTTTCTGAAAAATCAATAAAACAATCCTAAAAAAGGGACTGCATCTTTATCAAACCATCGACCATGGTCCAGGGGTTAAAAATTTGACGTGGGCTTCACCGTATTTCTGTAACCAACCGGATCCAGCAGGCAGGGACGGGCTGCCCCCAACCCCCAGGTGCCTATTTGTACCTGGCCGGACACAAGAATATAGGTGAGCAGCCCCCTTTTTTTATTATTTCATGAATTTCATGAAATAATAAAAAAAAAATGTGTGGGGCTCCGCGCAATTTCTATGTCCAGCCAGGTACAGCTAAGCAGCTGGGGTTTGGAATCCACAGCGCAGGGAGGCCCAAGCTTTCTGGGCACCCCCCGCTGCAAATTGCAGCCTGCAGCTGCCCCAGAAGATGGCGCATTCATTGAAGCGCCATCCTCTGGCGCTGAACCCCGCTCTTCCAGTGCCCCTGGTGCCGGGTGGCTCACTGGGTAATAAAGGGGTTAGGGCCAGCTTTGTATTATCAGCTGGCCCTAAGCCCGAAATTTATGGTGGTCACGCCAATATTAGACTTGACCGCCATGAATTTCTAGTAAAGTTTGTTAAAAAAAAAACACAACACATAGAAATTTTTTTTATTAAAAATAAAACAAAAAAGACATTAGGGACTCCATCTTTATTCCAAAAATCCTCTTCCGTCCGACGTAGTCCAAAAGGGAGATCTTCACTGCCACATCCCTGTGCATAGACATACATGTCTATGCACAGGCAGAGCAGGCTGCAAAATGACTCTCACTTTCAGGGTTCACCTCATGTGAACCCTGCTGTCAAAGCCTAACTCTGCCACTGCTGGCGGGAGCGCCGGCAGAGCAGTGAATAAATTAGCTTCAGGGAGGCAGGCAGGCTCCCGTAGGGTCCCGGTGTCCTCCTGGCGTTGGCAGCTGTCTGCTGACAGGACCTGCCGTGATGTCACATGACTGTGTTACATACACTGCCAAACAAAGGTAAGAGTAGAAAATAAAAAATAAATATACTCACCTATCCTCGAATGTCCCAGGATGAGACTAGTCCCAAGATCAAATCAAATAGAGAAGAAATGGAGCCGCACTCAAGGCTTCTGGCAGTGGATATTTATTGAATCTTCATACAACAGGTTGTGCACAGCGGGTGGGAGGACGGGGGGGTACTACGTCGTTTCGCGCCCTGTCTTGGTGCTTCAGCGGGTACAATCCCGGACGAGGATTGTACCCGCTGAAGCGCCAAGACAGGGCGCGAAACGACGTAGTATCCCCCCGTCCTCCCACCCGCTGTGCACAACCTGTTGTATGAAGATTCAATAAATATCCACTGCCAGAAGCCTTGAGTGCGGCTCCATTTCTTCTCTATTTGATTAAATACGCTGTGACGCACCTGCTGGCAGCAAGCACTGAGACGAGGCAAGTGTTAAAACAGGAAGCTCATCCTCCACCCCTCCAGGTCGTGAATTCATGATCAGCTAACGCTGCAGTGAGATCCCCAAAGTAAAAAGGGGAACGCTGGAAAGGTTGGTGCTGGCCCAGACCTCTCTTCAAAACGCTAGTCCCAAGATCAGTTGAGAGAATACAGCGGTGGAGAACTGTTCAGCAGTTTCTATCAGCTGACCAGCAATCAGATCAGCTGATGTACCTTCTCAGCCAGTGACCCGATCAGCTGACTCAGTCAATTGATCAAAGGGCACATCAGTTGATCTGTTTGTCGATCAGTTGATGGAATCAGGTGATAGGTTTACCGGCAGAGAACAGATCAGCTGACTGAGTCAGCTGATTGGCAGACACATCAGCTGATCTGTTTGCCAGTCAGCTGACAGAATCAGCTGATTGGTTCTCTGCCGCTGGATTCTGTCAGCTGATCCTGGGACTGGTTTGGACTCATCACTGGACACTGGAATACATCAAAAGGAATTGGTGGGTATTTAATAAAGTGAACGAGGTGTCTGATTTTTTTTTTAAAGGATTTTTCTATGTGTGTCTTTTTTTAACTCTTTTACTATTGCTAATGGATAGCTATCATACTGACAGCTGACATCAGCAATAGGGGCTTAGTTTCAGCTACTAAAAAAAGTTGACTTCAACCTCATTATCACCCAGTCTGCCACCGCTATACGGCACCTGGAAAAGCGGGGTAGTCCCCAGTTTTGGCGTCTCTCATGGAGGTGCCAATTTTAGGGAGGCTGCTGGATGTGATTGTCAGCGTGGGTGGCCCAGAACGGTTGGGCCTTACCATGCTGAGAATTACAGCTCTCAGCTGCCTGGTGTTACCTTTGCTGGCAATAAAAAATACAGTGAAGCCCATTTTTTACAGTTATTTATTTAAATAACTAAAAAGAAAATAGGGCTTCCCTTTCATTGTCAGCGAAGGTAGCACCAGTCAGTGGGGGGTTGCAGCCAGTAACTGCTTGGGTTACCCTTAGCTAGCAGTAGAAAATACAGCAAAGCCCATGCCAAATTTTTTTAGTTATTTATTTAATTAACGGTCGAAAAAAAGGTCTCCCACGAGAATAAAAGGTAATGACATCAAGGAACTATCTTTTTCACTAGCTTTTAGCGCACAATGCCTAAAAAGATGCATCCTCAAAAAACGGATCAAAAACGGCTGTCAAACGCAATGCATTTTTTACACTTGTTTGAAAAATGGATCTAGTTTTGCTGCTGAAAATTCTGCAAAAAATGGATATTCAAAAAATGCAGCAAAAGCACTGTGTGTGAATGTAGCCTTAAAATACTAACATGTCTTGTTTTGGTTTGAATCTCTTAAAATTCTTTGGCTTCTTTTGCTTTCCTCACAGAGTTCTTTTGTGTTTAAACTGGATAACTAATTTTGTGAGAGCCTAGCTCATTAGTCTGTACTTTCACAGATATTAAATCAGGAGAGTTTCTCTTAATACATTTCTTTTGAAGCCACAAAACTTGATCTCTGATCAGAGCCTCTCTCAAATCACCAAAGGCACAAACCTTACTGCATTCATTAATTTGTTGCCACATAGTTCCGATTCTTTAGACTTTATACATTTCAAACATGGCAAACTTTTAATCTGCTCTTTTACTTAAAGTAAAAGGATTTATTAAAAAGGATAAACAATACAATGATACATCATCAACCCCTCATGTGACTACTTGAAGCCAATTACAGGCCTCCGAACCAGAATAGAGAAATGAAAGAAGACTTTGGAGCATTAGTGGCAGATTGGGCATTATAGGTGGCCTACATGGCATAAGAATAGGTGAAGAAAGGTGGAACAATAAAAAAGTTAAGGCTATAAAGTAGAAATAATGGTAAGAAAAAAATATTAATGAAAAAAATAAATTATCACCCAGTGGTTAAGGGGTTAATAGCTTAGTTGATGTATGGTACTGCTATAAAGACATTATAGTGATATCATTATATTTAGATTAGATCTTCACATCTCTGTATTATTCTTTTTAATATCTGACAATATGATATGGACAATATATGTCACTTTGTTTATATTTATATCATGTGTTCAATTTACTATTATTATACAGGGCCAACATATTGCACAGTGATTTACAGAGATTATCATCACTGTCCCCATTGGGTCTCATAATCTACATTCCCTACCAGTATGTGTTTGGATTGGGGAGACAACCAGAAGACCAGAAGGAAACCCACACAAGACAGGGAGAACATACAAACTCCAGCTGGATTTAAACCCAGGACCCTAGTGCTGCAAGGCTGCCGTGCTAACTACTGAGCTATCATGTTGCCCATTTCCTTTATTTGTACAGAAAAAATAATTGTACACAATATTATATATACATTTGTTTCAAAAATGAATTGCTGCAATACGTTGTAGACTTCCTTATAATATACTATGGGGGGGTTATGAATAGGCTAAAAAAACTTTTAAAAAATTATGCCCGATGCTATTTTGCATAGTGCTGAATTTTCACAGATCAGGCTAAAGTCATGAGGCATAGCCAGCTATCACATCATGTGGTTTAACCCAGCAAATCAGGGTTGACAATAAAGCCATTATAAAATATGAAGTCTGGCCAATCAGCATCATTTTCTGTTTTTAAAGTGTAATGACAAAGATCAGAGCGCCCAGCTAATGTCACCCAAGTACAGAAAAAGCCCAATATTGGATTATGTTTCACTACTGCGCTAGAACTGACACCCTGTAGAGTGGGAGTAATCCTCATTCATTATTTTCCATTTGCCAACCTTACACAATATTTAATGAAATACCTTTATTTAGTGGTTTTCAATACATAAACCTTATTTTGGGTCCCAACTTGAGCTTTCAACAAATAAAGGCATTTAATTTAAGATTGAAGGCTCCATGCTTCTGACGATGCACCAGCATCTCTCTACATGGTACTTCATTAACTCGCTCAAACTCTGAATTTTCTCCCCTGGTAATGTTGGTTGTCATATAAACTGATATATCACTGCAGCCAGTAAGTTACCTGTGGATAAGCTAGAAATGTTGCCGCGTGTAAAGTGGCCATGTGGGGCTCAGATCGGATTGGATGTGTGCCTTTTGCCATCCGATTTTGGCACCATCTGATCCTGTCCGATTTTAGCACGAACACAAAAACGCAGCCTGCTGCAATTTTGTGTCAGAGAATGAAATCGGACAGCATCGGATCCTAGCCGATCCGAGCCCCGATGACATGGGAGCCTGTGGACATCGGATACGAGTTGACAACGGATCTGATGTCGGCTCCGTGTCCTCCCTGCTCCTGCCTCCCTGCATCTTCCTCCCCTCCACTTCTCCATCCTGTCTTCCGCTATTCTATGCTGTCCCCCTGCTATTCTAATCTCTTCCCTGTCTTATTCCCTTTTCTTTTCCCTATTCTATTGCCTCTGTTTGTTAAAAAAATTAAAAAAATCCCTCCATGAGGATACATTACCTTCCGGCGCCTCCAGGGACTGTCATCATCTGTGCAGAAGGGCCTGTGGTGATGTCAGAGAGCCGGTCAGCTGACGTGTCATGTGACCGACTCTGTGACATCATCACAGGTCCTTCAGCCACCAGATGGTGACTGTCACATGAAGCCATCGGAAGTTAATGTATCCTGAGGGAGTTTTTTTTTATTTTTTACATACTGGAGGGGGAGAGGACAGGAGGGAGGAAACGGGGGGAGGATAGAGGAGAGGGAGAGCAGAGATAGAAGAGGGATAGACAGGGACAGATAGAGAAGAAGCAGGGACAGGCAGGGAGAACAGCATCCACACGGATCCTGCATAGAATCAGATCGGATGGCTATTTGCCATCTGATTACAGGGATCCGTGTGGATCCGTACCTGTCCGTGGTATCCTCCTTCAAACTCGGATCCCACAGACAGGCACTAAATCATAATGTGAAACCGGCCTAAGCTGTCTTTTATCTCCTCATGATCAACTTTCTGAAAACAAATATGCACCTGCAAATATGGCCTTTGGTTGTCACTGGCCCCATCAACATCTTGTGTACCACTCTCTGTGCACTTCTTGTTCACTGACTCCTTTGTATCATCAGTTTTCCTTATCTGTGCCTAAAAATCATGC
This sequence comes from Allobates femoralis, assembly GCA_033576535.1. Classification (NCBI taxonomy): domain Eukaryota; kingdom Metazoa; phylum Chordata; class Amphibia; order Anura; family Aromobatidae; genus Allobates; species Allobates femoralis. Next base: position 287,897,235 of record JARQOC010000001.1, read on the forward strand.
ATTCAGTCATCAAATAATACGAAAATGTATCTACCGCATGGCCGAGACCACAATAATTGATTCACTGAACTGTAGAGGACTGGCAAAAGGTTAAATAAATACGTAATAATACCTTAATGCTTAGCTCCTGGCCACATCCGCTACATGCTGTCCCTTGTAGGGGTCCTTGACACTTTTTCTTCCTTCTACTGCATACTGAAACACTGGAACTCTTCCACCTACTCTGGTACTTCTTGCTGCAATAACGCATAGGATGCTACGCTGCTGTATGTTGTAAGATTGTCTTTTTGTCAGGACATGTGCCATGACACCACTTTAGGCCTGAATTTATGGTTGCATCTTGGATTAGGATGTCCTGTGTTTGCTCAGTGAAATCTTAGACCTAGCAGGGGCCAGAAGTCCAACATTTGTTTGTAGATGCTTAAGATTTTATTGCTTGGAATCAGTAAAAAGAGACACTAAGAATATTATGGGGATCAGTGAACACTTAAGGTGAGTAGTGAGATGACTATTAGTTCTTTACTTCTGTTTGTTTTTTTCTATACCTTCAAGATACCAGAGCATAATGAGGAACATTTGATTTGCAGAGAATAAATTTGCTTTGAATTGAATTTCCAGTAAAATCCAGTGGATTTGAAGCTCTTCAGATCCACTACTCCCCTCTAGTTGGTGCTCTTTTCCCACATATATGCACTGTCAATGTAACAGATATAAGGACATTAATTCTGTAATCCCTTAACTTTATAGTAATTAACTTCTCCAATTTTGGCTTACAATTTATACGTGAACCCATGTGTTTTGAAGCCAAATAACTAAGAAAAGACACGGTTTTGGCCTGCACTAACCAAAATGAAGATCTTTAATTCAATAATGTAAAGGAGAGGTTTTTATTACACAAGGCATTTCCACATCCTTCTGACACCTCTCTCAAGTGAAAACCCAATTATATATCAGTTGGCAAAGGAACAGTTGGTCTTTACACTTGAGAAAGATGTCAGTCTGATGTGGAAATAAAAAATGCTCTCTATATTAATGGATCTTCATTTCAGGTAACACAGCCCATATGCTTGAATTGTCTTTTCGTTCATGCATCCTGGTGGAGTTCATCCTCACATCAAAGGGACATCAGCAACCGTTATTGAGCTTTCACATAACCTATCCCTATGTAAGGAGGTGGACTGGCAGTCGCATTCCTCCCTGAAGACACAAATCCCACCATTGTATTGTTATATGAATTGTGTCATGCGTCTTCGTATATAATGTATAATGTGATTCGTGATGTAATGTAATGTTGTAATATGTGTCATGTACTCTAATGTTTGCCTATATAATGCATGTATCGAGTATAGTGATAAGATACACTACAGAAGTCCACTCACCCAGCTAGGACCAGAGTTTTAATGTAGCGTGCCAAAGCATCCAGGGTCAATTCCTCGCCCACAACTATCACCCATCGCCACTCTACACCTAAACAACTTCCTTAGGCCCCTTTCACATCAGCGGTTTTCGGTTGAAAAAAACGCAACTGCCGCGATTACCGCATAACGGCCGCACTTGCGGTTCACTTGCGGCAAGCCCCATGCAATGTCTATGGAGCTTGTGGTAAGTGTGCGGCAGGTGTGGCAAGTGCGGTTTCGGCACTTGCGGCTGGTGCGGCCGCGAATGATGAGCATATTACCTGGATCTATTATATATTTTTATAATCGTATCACCCTATGGTTGTGCGCTCTGTTTCCCCATAGTGTTTACCGAAAAAGTAAAATACATGGACAAATTATTTGGTTTATATATAGTTACTGCTATCTACTATGATTATGGAATAATGTTGGAACAGATTGGTTAAGCTTTTGGGAGATAATAGTTTCTAAATTATATTGAATGATCATTTCACATTTAAAAATATAGTGGTATTGACTTTCGCCCATATGTATTTCACTCTAAAATGCTTCCTTTCTTTCAAATTAGCCATTAAAATGAAATCCCACTTGGAGTTTAAATTTTATTAATTCCAGTTCCTTGTGCCAATAACTTTTCTATGGCTGCAACAAAAGCCAAACCTACTCTTCCGAAAATGCTTGATCACCATCAATTTTCATAGTAGGGGATGTAGTTATATTAGGATGATACATTAAAGGCACAATTAAAGTGCTTTTAATGCTTCTGCTCATCACATTTTGGAAAGGAAATTGTTACTATAATTTAAAGTGCTGTTCTGATAAATGTCTTTTCTTTGCTTGAAATTTAGGTCAACAAATGAATTGAAATAAAGTTTTAAAATCACTTTGCATTATCATTAAGGGGAGAAGATGAGATAACACCTGTGAGTGATGTATGTCAAGAATAATATGCTGGGGGCGTGGCCTGGAGCTGCACAGGAATGGCCGCATAGTCCGGGAGCTCTGAGGTCCCGCTGACAACAAAATGACTTCCCGCCGCAACTACCGGCACTACCCACACCGGAGCAGCACCGCTGACTAGCAGATCCAGTCAGGCACCCGATGGGCCGGGTAAGGAACCCGAAAAAAACATCCCCACGCCGGGTCACCGATTTTTTTGCTCCCACCCTGCCTGCCAGCCTCTCCACAGTCGCAGAAAACATGGCGTTCCCGCCTTCTTCTCCTCAGCGCTCCACACGCGCTTCCAGGAGAGAGTCTGCAGCGTCCCTGACCTCCTCACTTTCCTCAGCCTCGGGCCTCAGGGCTGACACCCCGATCACCCATACAGACATGAGAGACCTGCTGGCGGGCCTGCGCTCCTCGCTGCAGGAAGATATGCAGAACATGCTGGCCGGAGTGAGGGGCGAAGTTACTTCTTTAACCAACCGCACGGACCACCTGGAGGCCAAAATGGGGGAACTGGTGAGATCTCATAACACCCTGCTGGACGCCCATGCTGAGCTGCAGGAGAAGGTAGATAGACAAGCGCTGAAACAACTGGATCTGGAAGATCGATCCAGGCGCAATAACGTGAAGCTAAGAGGGATCCCTGAAAGCGTGCTGGCTGGGGACCTGAGAGCTTTATTGCAGAATTTTGTCTCCGCTGTGCTCCCTGCTTTGAAGCCGGAGGATGTAATCATTGATAGAATCCATAGATTGCCCAGACCTTCCACGATTGACGCCGCACTGCCTCGTGATGTCCTAGCGAGGATCCATTTTTTTGAAGTAAAAGAGGACTTCATCAGAGCTCTCAGAAATGGATCCGGACCACCTGAAGATTTCAAACACATTTCAGTGTTCCCAGACTTGTCTGCGGGCACGCTCGCCAGGAGAAGAGCATTCCAGGAGGTTACTGCTATTCTACGGGCCCGGCAGATTGAATATCGTTGGGGATACCCTATGAAATTGCTGATAAAAAGAGACAATGAGATTCATGTTTGCATAACCCCACTACAGGCCGAAGACTACCTTCGGCGCTGGGATCTCCTGCCTCCTAAGAACCGGGCTGCTCCATCCAGAGAATCTTCAAGCTTCCCTGAGGGATCGTCTGGACATCACCTAGACCCTGTTTGATCTGGCTTCGTATCGTTTATACCGGTTACTTGCCAATAGCTTTTGTGTCTCTGGGGCCTCTATTCCTGCCTTTTCTCTTTTTCTTCTAGTATTGTGTTTTTCCTTCCTCTGCTAATTCTCTATCTCCTGCTTTCTCTCACCTGCGCCCTTCTTATATCCTGTACTCCTCTTCCCCACTCTCTCCTCACCCCACATATCACTCTCTCCCCTCCTCTTTCCCACTCCCAGCCCTTCTTGAGGATCCCCTTTCCTCCTTGTTACACACACTCCTCTTGCTTTTACACAGTACTCCTTCTCTTCTCTACATTCTCTTCCCCTACCTCCCCATTTTCCTCCTGCACCGCACTCCCCAACTTCTCTTTCTTTTTCTTCTGTTTGTTCTGTTCACTCCTTTGATATTCCTATTAGTGGGATTTGACTGCCCCCTAGGGTACGTTTCTGGTACCTTCACAGATATTCTGGTTTGCTGCCTTGATTTCACCTGAGGCATTACTGTCTGATACGGGTGTATTTACCCTATAAACCAGAAGTAAGATTTGTATATAGTTTTTCCCTACCCTCCCATTCCCCTCTCCTCCTTTCCCTAAATCTCCCTTTCCTGCCTATCCTTGGTCGGTCACAGCAATACCTAATTCTGTTCCTTTATTATTTGTAAACTGATACTAAAGGCTGTAATAATCTTGTCACGGTTGTAATTTTTGTTGCCTCTCTTCCGCCTCAGCATTGTTGGTGCAGATCATGGCCTTGAGATTTTCCACGATCAATGTCAACGGGCTCAACTCCCCCGGAAAGAGATCTTTGGTGTGGAATCAGGTTAGAAAACTGCGGAGTGAGGTAATTTTCTTACAGGAGACTCATCTTCTCCCCCAAGACGCCGCTAGAATGGCCAATGGCCTGTTCCCTCATAGATTCTTTGCATCATCGGGAACTAAAAAAGGTGGGGTAGCCATATTTATACACAAATCTGTCACGGTCCAAGTGGTAGAAGTAACAGCTGACCCGCAGGGACGATTTCTGGTGGTCCGAGCTTCACTTAACAACAAGGAATACTCATTGGTCTCGGTCTATGGGCCCAACTCTGGGCAGATCAAATTCCACCGATCTTTATTTTCTAAACTTGAGGGGATTGCAAAGGGACCAATGATTATTGCTGGGGATTTCAATCTTCCCCCCAATAGGCGACTTGACTCTTCCTCCTCCTCACATTGCCGTGCGGATATGGGTAACCTGCTCTCAGCTCATCGACTCCACGATATCTGGCGTTATCTTCATGGGGAGGAGAGAGACTACTCCTACATGTCCCCAAGATATAGTACCTACAGCAGGATAGATTTCTTCTTAGTGAACGATGCACTTTTGCCGTGTTGTCTCCAGGCAGACATAGGCCATATCACATGGTCAGATCATGCCCCTGTATCGTTACATATCTCAGACCCCGCACACATCTCCCCTCACAAATCCTGGAAACTTAATGAATATCTTTTGAACTCCCCTGACAATTTGCAACAAATTATGGGGCATATCAGCGACTACTTTACCCAGAATGATAAGGGAGACACTAACCCAGAGACTCTCTGGCTAGCGCATAAAGCATATATCCGTGGTATTTTCATTCAAATGGGAGCGCGAGCAAAAAAATTAAGGGAGGAGCGCACAAGGTCCCTCACGGCTAAAATTGCATCTTTAGAAATCTTACACAAACAGACGCCCCTTCCATCAATACTCTCAGACCTCTCTAATGCGCGTCAAGAACTGCGTGGTTTGCTTTTGGCCAAGGTTGAATACAACTTGAAAAGATCCAAAGCAGAGTATTATGGAATGGGTGATCGAGCGGGAACCCTTTTGGCCCGGCGTATTAAAAAAAGGCAAGAACACAACAAAATTGACCACTTAGTTGCCCAAAATAAGTCTGTTATTAGAAACCCCATTGCAATAGCTGAGGAATTTCGGAACTACTATTTCTCATTATATAACCTAACATCTGATGAAGAGACTCCTCAACCTTCCCCTGAACTTATTAACAATTTCCTTGACAAAATCCGACTCCCTAGAGTGTCTCCCTCTCAGATAGAACAATTAAATGCCCCTTTCTCTCTAAAGGAAATCCAGAACGTAGCTAGGAATATGAAGAGGGGCTCAGCTCCAGGTCCTGACGGATTCATGTATTCCTACTACCACTCTTTCCTGGAGCCTCTGGCCCCCTACCTCCTGAGACTATTTAACTTCTGGCGGGTTGAGGGACGGATAGCTCCGGAGGGTCTAGAGGCCTTAATTGCCACGCTTCCAAAGCAGGGAAAGGCCCCTACTTCACCGGGAAATTTTAGACCTATCGCCCTTCTCAATAGCGACTTGAAAATTTATGCGAAGTTGCTGGCCACCCGTCTGATGCAGGTCTTGCCACATCTGATAAACCCAGATCAGGTGGGTTTTGTCCCGGCCAGACAGGCTTCTGATGGAACCAGGCGATTGATTGATTTGCTTGAATTACTGGAGAAGGACCAAACCCCCAGTGCCCTCTTGTCTCTAGATGCTGAGAAAGCTTTTGACAGAGTGCACTGGGGGTACTTAAGAGAGGTATTGACCAGATTTGGAATATTGGGTGATTTTCAGGCATCTGTAATGGCTCTCTACTCATCCCCTAACGCGAAAGTAAGGACCTCCGGCTTTGTCTCCTCTGGTTTCTCTATTTCGAACGGAACGAGGCAAGGGTGCCCCCTATCACCATTAATTTTTGCGTTGGCAATGGAGCCTTTGGCGGAGAGGGTACGACAGGATACCGAGATTGAGGGTCCTCTTGTCGGGACCAGGGAACACAAAATTGGCCTTTATGCCGATGACGTTGTGTTTATCTGCAAGGACGTCTCGAGGTCTATTCCCCGGGTTCTGAGTATTCTCTCCGAATTTTCGGAAGTTTCATATTATAGATTGAATTCTGCCAAATCCCTACTGTTCCCCATTAATATTCCCAAAGATCTGGCTGCCCGCCTTCAATCTGACTTGCCATTTGTCTGGTCCCCATCCGGTTTTCCCTACTTGGGCATTCAGATTACACGAACTGCGGATATTGTGCGCATAAACTATGAAACATTGTACAACGTAATTAAAAGGGGCTTGGGCGCTCACTCCTCGCTGAATTTATCTTGGATTGCTAGAATTCAAGTAATCAAGATGACATATCTCCCCAAAATACTTTATGTGCTTAGGTGTCTTCCCTTCTCATTCCCCCGACGCCTCCTAAAGTCTTTGCAGGCACTACTGGGTAATTTTGTATGGGCATCTAAGACACACCGAGTGAGCTCCAAAATTTTGACACTTCCATCTCGTCTAGGCGGCCTTGGTCTCCCTGATATCACCTCTTATTACAACGCCATTCACTTATCTGCGGCTAAAGTATGGTGGAGGGAAGACTCCCAATGCCTATGGCTACAGATTGAACAACACTTTGCCCCTAGACACTCTACAAAACTACTACTGGAAGTACTGCTCCTCATGGCAAAAAATAAACACGACACACCCCTGACGTCAATGACTACACTCAGTAATATCTGGGCACGGCATAATAGAAATTTGCTTTCCTTCCTACACCACGACATCTCAATCCAAGCTGTTGAGATAGCTGTGGGGGATCTCTCTCTTTCCTCGTGGAGAGCGCTTGGGGTGGAGAAGCTGAGACAGGTTCGAGATGGGGATAGAGTCAAAGCCTTCTCGGAACTAATGGATAGACATGGGGTCTCTCGGTCCTCATTCTTTAGGTACCTCCAATTACGCCATTTCCTAGACTCCATAAAATTGCCAGTAGTGAGCCTCGTTGACGTAGATCAAAATCTACAGCGATACTTTAAATCCTCCTCTACTAACGATTCTGGAGTATCCGTAATTTACAATGCTTTGGGGGCGGAGAGGGGCGGCGAAAAACTTCCGTATATGCTGAGATGGGAGAAGCGACTGGGCTTCTCAACTGATCTTCACCTGTGGCAAAGGGCCGCCACTCATGTTTCTGCCTTCTCTAAGTGCATCAACCACCTCGAACAATTGAAGAAAACTCAGTTGGACTGGTATATTTCCCCGGATCGTCTTTCACGCTTCACATCGGGCCCCAACACCTCGTCATCTCTCTGCTGGAAGAATTGCAGCCAAAGAGGCTCCATTCAACACCAGTGGTGGTATTGCCCGAAACTGCAATGTTTTTGGTCTGGTGTCGGCTCCTTGCTTTCTGAACTCACGGGTCTTCCAGTAGACTTGTTACCTGAATTGGCACTGCTGGGGTTGGGGCTGGGGTCCTTTCCCCCAGGTCTCCGCCCTTTGATTTCGAACGTTCTGATCTCTGCTCGTAATTGTGTTGCCCGCCACTGGAAGCAATCTACGGTGCCCAAGGTTGAGGATTTAGTGAAATCGGTTAATCTTCACCTCCAGCACGAGCTCTTTTTGGCTCATGACGCCAAGAGGAGATCCAGGGTTTTGTGCTGGTGGGATATATGGATCTCTTCCCGCTTTAATAATGTTTCAGTACCCTAGAAATAGAGGATTTAACCTGATCTTGTTTGAATATGCTGTGGCCGATCTCCTAACCCCTTTTTATTTTTCTCCTAAGTTCCCTTACCTCCCCCTCCCCCCCCCCTCCTTTTACTTCCCCTCCTCTCCCATGTATTGTCACTTGCTGTTTATTGACCGGCCATGTTGGCCATGACAAGGTCGAATGTTTGCCTTATTTGTATTGTGGACAAAATCTTTCAATAAAAATTTATTGTTTAAAAAAAAAAAAAGAATAATATGCTATAGTAGATTTAGAACACATAGGTCATTACACTATGAAAAATACTTATTAGCTAAAGTCAATAGATTTTTTTTTTTCTCATGACTACAGTATAGTACCTAGTAAAATCTGAAAAAAAATTACTATGTGATTTACTATTCTAATAACTTATATAGAACACTGTGTATATGTGTTTTATATGTATACAGTTAGGTCCAGAAATATTTGGACAGTGATCGAATCCTCTTGATTTTGGGCTCTGCAGGCCACTAATTTTTATTTACAATGAAACAACTGAGAAGCATTTGAAGTGTAGACTTTCAAGTTTAATTAAAGAGGTTGAATTAAAATATCCTGTGAAAAGATTAGGAATTGCAACCTTTTTCTAAAAATATATTGCAATCTGAGAGTCCTCAGTGGTTGATACCTTTTAATGGCTAACTGAAAAGATGGTAAACATAGCAAGCTTTCGGGACGCTGAGTTCCCTTCTTCAGGCTGATAATGACACAAATTCTGAAGACACATTTATACATAAGCAATGAAAAAAAAAAAAAGGAAAGAAGAGGAAAGAAAAAAAACAAAACAGTGTTATATGCTCTGGTGGATATGACAGGTGACGTAAAGCAGAGTCGGGTAGGGAGGGGTGGAGGAGCAGGGACAGAAAGCAGATTTCTAAGATAAGCGGAACCAATTGTATTAAGTAGATGGTTAGTAACCCATGGAGACCTGAAAATACTTAGTTACCGTATATACTCGTGTAAGCCGACCCGTGTATAAGCCGAAGCCCCTACTTTTGCCCCAAAACCTGGGAAAATCTATTGACTCATGTATAAGCCGAGGGTGGACCCTAGCACAAGTATACAGCCCCCAGCAGTGTGGTATACACCAGTCCCAGAGGTAGATACAGCAGCCCCAGTGGTGGTATACACGCAGCCCCAGTAGTATATACAGCCCCAGTGGTATATACAGCCCCAGTGGTAGTATAGACGCAGCCCTAGTAGTATATACAGCCCCAGTGGTAGTATATACAGCCCCAGTGGTAGTATACAGGGCCCCAGCAGTATATACAGCCCCAGTGGTTTATACAGCCCCAGTGGTAGTATACAGGGCCCCAGAGGTATATACAGCCCCAGTGGTAGTATACAGGGCCCCAGAGGTATATACAGCCCCAGTGGTAGTATATACAGCCCCAGTGGTAGTATATACAGCCCCAGTGGTAGTATACAGGGCCCCAGCAGTATATACAGCCCCAGTGGTTTATACAGCCCCAGTGGTAGTATATACAGCCCCAGTGGTAATATACAGGGCCCCAGAGGTATATAGCAGCCCCAGCGGTAGTATACAGGCAGCCCCAGTAATGCAGGGCCCCCCCAGCGTCTCTCCGGTCACCTGTAAAGGAAACTATACTTATCACAGTGCTCTGTCCGCGCCCGCTCGCACCCGCTCTCAGCTGCCGACCGCGATCCTCCATCTTGCGTCTTCTTTCTTCCTGTTTCCTGTGCTCGTCGCAGGGAATGACATCATTGGCCGCGACGAGCACAGAAACAGGAAGAAGACGCAAGATGGAGGATCGCGGTCGGCAGCTGAGAGCGGGTGCAAGCGGGCGCGGACAGAGCACTGTGATAAGTATAGTTTCCTGTACAGGTGACCGGAGAGACGCTGGGGGGGCCCTGCATTACTGGGGATGCGGGGGCTGCTGTATACCGATGTATACATCGGTATGTACCGATGTATACATCGGTATACAGCACTGACTCGCGTATAAGCCGAGGGGGGTACTTTTCAGCCCAATTTTTGGGCTGAAAAACTCGGCTTATACGCGAGTATATACGGTAAGTTGTGGAGACTAGAGCAGACTTCTAAGTGACAGTTCACAGAAGTGTCAGGAGTTCATAGTCCTATGATTTCAGTGTGTAGCAAGCTGTCTCCAAATGTACTTTCATTTCATATAAAAAATGCGTGAATCTGCTATCCCCAACTGTCCGTTCATTTTGCATAAAATCCCATAAATCCATGTGAAATATTTAATCTGGTTATGAGTGTGTTGAAGGTTGTTATCAATTTGTATTCCCAAATTCTTCTCTCTCTCTGAGATTTGAAGTTACTCTTTAAAATGAGCAGCCTCATATCGGATTCAGTGTTGTGCTCAGAGCTGCAAAAATGCTTTGCTGCAGGTAGGTCCATACGCTTTTCTTTTATTGAGTGGCAATGAGAATTCATTCTTGTTCTGAATTGTAATCCAGTCTCACCTACGTACATGCCACCTGTTGGGCATTTGGTACATATAATTAAATACACCACATTGCTTGTGGTGCAGCTGAAGTTACCTGGGATCTTGTAGTCCTGATCTGTCCCAGGAATCCTTATCTTGTCCGTTGTCATTATAGATGGACAGGTTTTGCACCTGTTCTGGTTGCAGGGAAAGGTTCCTGTTGCTGCTGGAGAGGACAGGGCGCTTCTGACAATGATGTTTTTTAGATTTGGAGGTTGTCTAAATCACAAGAGTGGGGGATCCGGAAATATTGATTTTAGTCAGGCATCTTTTTGTAGGAGTGGTTACAAAAAGATGCCCGACTGAAATCAATATTTCCGGATCCCCACTCTTGTGTTTCACACAACCTCCAAATCAAAAAAACATCATTGTCAGAAGCGCCCTGTCCTCTCCAGCAGCAACAGGAACCTTTCCCTGCAACCAGAACAGGTGCAAAACCTGTCCATCTATAATGACAACGGACAAGATAAGGATTCCTGGGACAGATCAGGACTACAAGATCCCAGGTAACTTCAGCTGCACCACAAGCAAGGTGGTGTATTTAATTATATGTACCAAATGCCCAACAGGTGGCATGTACATAGGTGAGACCGGATTACAATTCAGAACAAGAATAAATTCTCATCGCCACTCAATAAAAGAAAAACGTATGGACCTACCTGTAGCAAAGCATTTTTGCAGCTCTGAGCACAACACTGAATCCGATATGAGGCTGCTCATTTTAAAGAGTAACTTCAAATCTCAGAGAGAGAGAAGAATTTGGGAATACAAATTGATAACAACCTTCAACACACTCATAACCGGATTAAATATTTCACATGGATTTATGGGATTTTATGCAAAATGAACGGACATTTGGGGATAGCAGATTCATGCATTTTTTATATGAAATGAAAGTGCATTTGGAGACAGCTTGCTACACACTGAAATCATAGGACTATGAACTCCTGACACTTCTGTGAACTGTCACTTAGAAGTCTGCTCTAGTCTCCACAACTTAACTAAGTATTTTCAGGTCTCCATGGGTTACTAACCATCTACCTAATACAATTGGTTCCGCTTATCTTAGAAATCTGCTTTCTCTGTCCCTGCTCCTCCACCCCTCCCTACCCGACTCTGCTTTACGTCACCTGTCATATCCACCAGAGCATATAACACTGTTTTGTTTTTTTTCTTTCCTCTTCTTTCCTTTTTTTTTTTTTTCATTGCTTATGTATAAATGTGTCTTCAGAATTTGTGTCATTATCAGCCTGAAGAAGGGAACTCAGCGTCCCGAAAGCTTGCTATGTTTACCATCTTTTCAGTTAGCCATTAAAAGGTATCAACCACTGAGGACTCTCAGATTGCAATATATTTTTCTATCTACTGGCTAACACGGTATAAATATTCTTAACCTTTTTCTATAAAGACTTCACATTTCAAGAGCTCAAAAGTAATTTACCATACATAAAATATTCACTTTTAATACTTTGCAGTCAATTCTTTGAAGGCAATGACTACCTGAATCTGGAAGTCTCGTACATCACCAAATTCTGGATTTCCTCCTTTCTGATGCTTTGTCTTAAAGAGGACCTGTTAACCCCCCATGGATGTGAATCTAAGTGCAGCACTAAATGCAGCATGTATGCTGCACTCAGGCAATGGGTCCCCTGTGTGTGCGGGGCTTGTGCCCCGAGATATAGGCTTTGATAAACTTGCAGTTAGAAACCATGGAGGCAGGCCTATGTGCTTGGAGCCACCTCGCTCCATGGAGGCATTTCACAGCCCCTGCGTCTCTTGATTACATGCCCTCACCGTCTCCTTTTTGCCAGTCATTTCTTCCTCACCTGCGCCTCCTTGTGCTGCCTGACGCAGGCACAGAGCGAGGTATAGCTTCTTGCAGTCCTGGCCACCTGTCGTGCCTCCTGCTGTCATGTCCTCTCCTTGCCCCGCCCTGCTCCATGTTATGCTGTATACATGGAGCAAGGCAGGAATCCTGCGCTTGAACAGAAACCCTCCTCCAGCTCGTTATCAGAAGGTTAATGCTGCTTGAAACCTAAAGGAAGTGCAGTGTTTACCTTCCCTTGTTATTTAAATTAGAATCAATAATTTTTGAATAAGGTTAAGCGCAATAAAAATTATGGTGTCAGAAAAAATCACTGATGTTTAGGTACAACCCTTTTGATGGAATGTTTATTCATTATAATATTATAAAAAAAATCAATATTTCTTAAATTATAGTAATAAATACTAAAAATATAGTAATACTAAAAATAATGGAAAAATATGGACCACTGTTAGATGGGGGTACTATGTACCTTCAAAATATGATATATTGATTGATGTTCACACTTGTGTAGCGACATGCTTGTGTCTGTGGTGGTATTGACTGATGTGTTAGTTTGAATATCAGATAATGAGAAACAACACAAACAAGGGGGACTGAATAACAATTCAATAATATCAATATTTGCATTTTACCCTAGCCACAAAAACCACAGTTGTAAGAGAAACAGCACAAAAATAAGACCAATACTGGGCAACACTATAGTGGTAACCCCTTAGGATACCAGAAGACACACCTTAACTATAGACAAATAACCTCATGTAATTTCATGCATTATTAGTTGCAAAAATACCATAGCTCTCAGAGGAAGAAAACTCCGTAACATGTCAGTCAATACCACCACGGACACAAGCACGTCGCTACACAAGTGTGAACATCAATCAAGATATCATATTTTGAAGATACATAGTATCCCCCATCTAACAGTGGTCCCTATTTTTTCAATATTTTTAGTCTTACTATATAGTTAGTATTTACTACTATAATTTAAGAAGTATTGATATTTTTATAATTTTATAATGAATAAACATCCCGTCAAAAGGGTTATACCTAAACATCAGTGATTTTTACTGACGCCATAATATTTAATGCGCTTAATCTTATTCAAAAATTATTGCATATGCCATTCTGCCATACCTGGAATCAGCTCCAGACCTTTTACCTGCTAAATTGATGATAGATCAATGAGGGAATAGTCAATGTAGCTCATTAAATAGCTTACACTGGGGAACACAATTTTTTAGGAGTTAGGTCAGACAACGGTTCTCAATTAATTTTTGGATGCTGAATCCAGAAATGATCTCAGTTTTTCTCTATCACGTCAAGTTTTTGAACTATAGGATTTTTGTCTTCTCAAAAATATGTAAACTACTGTACCTAAAAAGTGTTTTTTTTCAAGATATTGATAATTATGACGTATTGGGAGCTGCACACTCCTCTCACCACACTGTCTCAGTTGTGACTACTCTTACAAGTTGCCACGTAGCTCTATATGAGTCGAATTGTAATCAGATAACAAGTCTTATTACAGATATCAGTGCAATTGTGCTTCTCTGGCAGGTAAGTTGTGGAGGAAAAACTTGACGTGCTAGAAAAAAACTGACTACATTTTTGGAATCAGCATGCCAATTTTAGTATAAATCAGCTCAAAAACCTAACTCAACAGAAATTTTTTTTCAAATTGTTCCCCAGTGTAATTGGTAATTTACATTTGGATGTTTGAAGAAGAGGCAGCTACATATTAAAGAGCTGTAATTTCTAAATCCTTAATTCAATTAGGATGTAAATATACTAACATTAAAGCTGAGAGTCTGCACTTAAAGGCCATATTGTTTATGTTTTGAAAAACAGCTAAAATACCAAAACTTTAGTTGGTTGTCAAAAAAAGACGAGAAAATAAGTCAGATTGGACATAATTTCACACAAAGCCTCAAAAAGTAGCCACAAAAAATGTTGCAAATTCAACTTAATATTTGGTTGCACATCCTTTGAGGGTACCGTTACACGTCGCAACATTGCATGCAATTTCACTTTTAATTTGCTGGTTGCATTGGAATCATGGACACATTTTCCATTTGTACACAGCAACAAAATAGAAAATTGTGTCCATGATTTCACTGCAAAAAGCATATTGCAAGTGAAATTGCATGCAATGTTGCAACGTGTAACGGTACCCTGAAATAAACAACTGCAATAAATCACTTCCTATAACCTTCAACAAGCTTTTTACACATCTGAACTGAAACTTTTGAGGCTGGCTTCATACCACGGTAAGGTCCGGTCCGAGGCTGTCCGTTGTAAACCAGACAGCCCCGGACCTGATTTTGGCACCATAGTATCCTATGGGGCCGGATATCAGCTCTTTGCCATTCAGTTTCCATCTCTCCGGAGGAATCCGGGAGAATTTGGATTTTTCTCACCATACACAAAAACGTTGCTTGCAACGTTTTTGTGTTCGGGGAGAAATATCTCCCCAATTTGCCGTATCCCGGATTCTCCCGGATTCCCCCGGATCCTCCTGGATCCGGTGCAATCCAGCGCTCCCTAACATGGGAGCCTATGGGGCCGGATTGCACCAGTCCGGGAGGATCCGGGAACCGGACACCTGCGGCTGCACGTCACTGTTATTTCAAGACTGCAGCTAGCTCCCCGCGAGCCGCGGTCCTGATTCATCAGCAGCTGCAGCTGCGTCCGGCATATTAGCCCTCCGGTTCTGTGTGCTGATCGGGTCCAGGGCTGTCAGGGTCATCCCTGAGAGCCCCGGATCGGATTTTACCGTGGTGTGAAGCCAGCCTTACAACTCTTCTTTTGCAAACTGCTGCAGGTCCCTCCTTGTAAGGAGTCATCTCCCAACAGCAATTTTAGAATAATGTCTTCACAGGACTTCAATGGGATATATATCTGGACTCATTGTTGACCACTTCAGAACTCTGCAGTGCTTTGTTTACCTCCATTTCTGTGTGCTTCTTGAAGTATGTTTGGGGTCACTGTGCTGCTGGGAGACCCAGGACCTTGGTTGAAAAACCCAGCTTTCTGACACTGGGCACTATATTGCAAACCCAAATCATTTGGTAACCTTCATGTTTCATGATGCCTTACATACAGTCAAGGCTTTCAGTGGTAGAGGCAGCAAAACAACCACAAACCATCTTTGACCCTCCACAATATTTAGCTGTAGCTACTACTAGTGCATCCCAATGAATTAGCATATCATTAAAAAGTTAAGTTATTTCAGTAATTCAATACATAAAGTGAAATGCATCTACTATATAATCTCCTAATTTTGTCTATCTGATGCCGAAATTGCGCGCCAGCGCCAGGGCGCTCATTAGTGGCCGCTGGAGGAGACCACCAATGAGCGAGGAGTATGTAAAACACTGTACTCACTGTACTCAGTGAATTTTAAATATGGCACCATGGTGCATGCCGCTATTCTGATTGGTCGCTGCTGAACACGGCGGCCAATCAGAGGAGTGACGCATGGCTTGAATGCCGCTCCTCTGATTGGTCGCCGCGTTCAGCGGTGACCAATCAGAATAGCAGCGCGCGCCATGGTACCATATTTGAAATAAACTGAGCGCCGCACATTGTATTTCAAATAAATGTATTATTTTTATTTATTTATTTTTTTATTCTAGAATACTCGATGCGTTAGAATCGGGCCACCATCTAGCATATTATAAAGGGCCGTTACAAAGTGATCTATTTCAAGTGTTTATTTTTGTTAATGTTGATGATTATGGCTTACAGGCAATGAAAACCCAAAGGTCATTATCTCAGAAAATTAAAGTAGGGAGGATGAAGGATTAAAAAACGCGCTGCCGTATTCCACGAGACGTCAAAGGGTGGATATAATGTTGATTTATTAGTCAATGTGTTTCAGGGTTCCTAGAAACACCCTGAAACATTGTCAATATTACATTGATCTTTGGTATTCCAATTCATTGAGATGCACTAGTATATTATTTTTTTGCAGGTCTCATTCCATTTTTGTGAAACAGTAGAATGATGTGCTTTACCAAAAGCTCTATCTTTGTCTCATCCTTTTACAAGACGCTTTCCCAGAAATACTTTGGCTTAGGCTAGGGCCACATTGGGAACATGCATCCATTTACTGGATGCATTACTGGATCCAGTTTTTCCCCTTGCCATTTTTGAGGCATTTTTAAAGGATCCGGTACCTATATGTACCATACATTAACGCATGCGTTTCCCATAGACCCCATATTAAAAAAACGCATGCGTTTTTGAAAATGCACCAAAAAGCATTGCATACTCTATTTAAAATGGATTTCTCAAAAACTCAATCGTTTTTTGCATTGGAGTCTATGGGTGCATTACTGGATCCGGTTTTAAAGATTTCAACATGTCAAAAACTGGATCCAGTAACTGAATTGCAGAGACAAGTGTGGCCCTGGCCTTACTCTCGTTCATATTGACGTACTACAGTATAGTTGTTTTATGTCTCTGTTTTAGAAGTGGGGTTCTCCTGGGTTTCTTGAATAGCATTTAATTGCATTCAAATGTTGATGTATAGTTTGCAATGACACTGATGCACCCTGAACCTGCAGGACAACTTGAATTTCTTTGGAACTTGATTGGAGCTGATTATCCAGACTATACTGTGTTGCAACCATTCATCAATTGTTCTCTGCCATCCATGTCCAAGGAGATTAGCTATATTGCCATGGAATGTAAACTTCTCATTCTGTGGAATCAACTGCTCTGCTTTTTTTTTACCTTCTTTCAGGTGTGATTTTCATATTGCCCACACCTTTTACTTGCCATAGGTGAGTTAGGGCCACTTTACACACACCAACTTATCTGTCCAACTTCTGACCAACTTACTGGCTGCAGTGAAATCATGGACACATTGTTAGATATTGTGGCTGTGTACAAATGGAACAATGTGTCCATGATTTCACTGCAACCAGTAAGTTGTTCAGAAGTTGGACAGATAAGTTGGTGTGTGTAAAGTGGCCATAAGAATGAGTATCCCATGCTTGAAACAAACTTGTTTACCCACATTTTTGAAAATGTGCCATTAATTTTGTTTCACTTTTGGAGTCTTGTGTGAAATTATGCCCAATTTGCCTTCTTTTCTCTGATTTTTGTGTTATTTCATTACACATACAGGAAGTCAACATGTGTATGACTAAACCTGTTACATTTCTGCAAGAAATACTTCATTTTCTAGTACAATTTTAATGATGCCAACACTTTTTCACATGATAATATGTATATTAAAGCTAAAATATAATTTTCATAAATATTGTAATAAGGCTTTTTACTCTAGTTTTCTGTTTTCTGCTGTTCTCTTGTAGAAAACAGATACATAAGTGTGTTGCACCAACTGCTTAGTTGCTGTCCATGGCCCTGATTATAGGCATGTGGATGGACATCTGGGAAGTCTTCACAATATGCATGCACTGCCTTTTTAAAAGCAAGCACAATAAGAATAGAGCAATAGCAGAGCCTGCACACTGTTCTCACTATGACAGCTATAGGCTAGGGTCACACTAGCGCTATGAGTGTGTTCAGGGGGGTTGGTTCCGTTTAAAAGATAGAATCTGGCAACATTAACGGAGAAGCGCGGGCGTCATATGATGCGCCTTGAAATAGTGCGAGGTTTCAAATTCTGGCACTTAGATGCTGGCGTTTGACCTGCACTTGGGGTTCAGTCACCCATAGGAATGTATTGGCAGTGTTAACGCAGCCTTACCTTTACGGTAACACTGTGTTAATGCTGCCCGATTCTATTTTTAAACGGAACCCCCCTAAACGCAGTCATAGTACTAGTGTGACCCTAGCCATAGACAGTCACACCTGTGACTTTTCCTAAAGACTGAAGACCTGCTTTTCCCGGGCAGCTTCCTGACATCCGCTGTGTGTGGCTCTATCTTCATGACACTTAGGGTACCTTTACACGCGGCTACATTTCTAGGGTGGCTACAGGTAACTTACTGGTTGCAGTGAAATCATGGAGAGATTATTCCATTTGTACACAGCAACAAGATAGAACCTTGTCTCCATGATTTCACTGCAACCAGTAAGTTACCTGTAGCCACCCTAGAAATGTAGCCGCGTGTAAAGGTACCCTTATGGTTGGAGTGTTGTTAGACCTGAATCCTGCACTCCTCTCAGTGTGGCTGCCTAGGAGGCAGGGTACATACACTGTAAATACCTTGCTTACAAGTACATGACGTTGGTAGATTAGTATGCAAGATATATAACATATATCACAGTTGTTACAGCATAGTCCAGCATCTGTTTTTAGCAAGAAGGCAACAAATTAGGGTAATAACGTTATTAAAAACTAATATGCAAATTACATCTTTAGAATTAAAAATAAAGAAAAAAGTTCACTTTTTAACTGTACAACCCATATTGCTGTTGTGGTCATCAATGTTACTGAGTTAGTGTATATATAAAACACTGTAGATTTTAAATGTAGCGCACTACGAGAATGATTTAAATTCATCTACATCAGCTAAATTCTCAACTCATCTTATCTAACAAATTAAATGACTTCTAAAGGAAGACCCTGTGTGTAGTTTTGGCTATAAATCTGCTTCCCATATTGTTTAAGACATTGCCAGCTTCCCATCCGGTTGGTGGAGATTCTCCTGGTGGTAAGGGCATTGGTTGTCATTTTTATTATACCATACATCATATTTATTAGACAAAGCAGCAGCTGTACCTGACCTTGAATTATCTTCGCTTTTTCTCAGTCTTTCTTCTTTTCCACAAAGTAAGAAAGTATCAGATTATTGAAAGAAGCAAAACATGCCCCGAATCCATCTCATTAAAATCTAAACAAATATTACATAAATATTCAGAAAATAAAATGAAGATTCTTGTAGAAAATAATTATATTTACTTGGTTAACATACGTTACAGATAACAAAGGACGTTCCATGTGTCTTCTAAAGTTGTCAAAATGTTTGTTAAAGATAAAAATCTTTATTGATCGTAATGGGAATTTTAACAGACTCAGACTAGAAAAGGCCATACAATATGTGTCACAGGAATAAAACAAAGGGAAAAAACATCTTTTACATTTAAATGTCTTAAGTGTTCAACACAGTTCATGCTTGACTCCATTATTCTCTTTTTTTCTGATATGCTTTATTCATCAAATTGGATACAGAACATTTGGAACATTGGAATAATTATTTCACTGTCATAACAAAGATGATCAAACAATAATATTTACTGTTTTGCATATGTCTTTTATTAATTTTAATATGTAAATTAACTTTTTGACATAACATAGACATTCAAATGTATAAAATTCAAGAAATAATTACAAAATAAAATAATCTGACAACTCACCCTAAAAATAACGAGGAAACGTGTTAAGAAAACATATATGTTAATGTGAGTACACATAAAAAAGTCTATGTGAATTGTTATATGATAAAGTTTTATAATTTAAAGTTATGTAGGTAGAATAAAATATACAAGCACAGGGACCTTATATTATATTAAATCATCAGCATTAATAAAGCATAAAGATCACTACATAATTAAAGGGAACCTGTCACCCCCTTTGGGCATTTTAAACTATGGCTACAAGCATTTATATGATGTAAATGGAGTTCTAGTAACCCCTGTATGTGCTCAGACTGGCCCCTCATACCTGAAATATGAGCATTTATTCTTTCCACAGCTGGTTTCCTACTGAGACCGGTAGGATGTTGTTTAGACTGGGTGGATGGTTTTCTCGCCGCCCCTCCAGGGTGCTAAACCTGCCCTGCAGTTTTCAACTTTCCCCCCCTCCTCTGGCAGGCGCGGGGAGTGACAGCCGCACTCGCGCCACTGCAGTGGAGTGGGTGACCGCGGTGCATTGATCAAGCTGATGTCTCGCGAGACTTCACAAATCTCGTGGGACGTTGGCAATATACACAGACTGCGCAGGTGCCGACATCTCACGAGATTTGTGAAGTATCGTGAGACATCGGCACAGTTCAATGAACCGTGGATATGCGCTTCACTGCACAGGCATGAATGAGGCTGTCACTCACCGCGCTGGCCAGAGGGGGGTGGAAAATTTGAAAACTAAAGGGCGGTTTAGCAGCCTGAAGAGGTGGCAAACCATCCACCCAGTCTAAACAACATCCTACCAGTCTCGGTAGGAGACCAGCTGTGGAAAGAATAAAAGGTTATATTTCAGGTATGAATGGCCAGACTGGGCACATACAGGGGTTACTAGAACCCCATTTACATCATGTAAATGCTGGTGGGCATAGTTTAAAATGCCCTGGGGGGGAAGTGACAGGTTCCCTTTAAGGCATTAATAAAGACCAAAAATCGAGGTAAATCGGCAAACTGAAATTGGAGGTGTCTGGTGTGAAACTACAGGTGCATCTCAATAAATTAGAAAATGATCAAAAAGTTTATTTTTTTCAGTAATTCAATACAAAAAGTAATACCCATATATTATATAGAGTCATTACAAACAGAGTGATCTATTTCAAGTGTTTATTTCTGTAATTATTGATGATTATGGCTTACAGCCAATGAAAACCCAAAGGTCATTATCTGAAAATGAAAGTAGGGAGGATGAATGGTTAAAAATCATGCTCCCATATTCCATAAGATATCATGGGTGAATATCATATTGATTTATTAGTCAATGCGTTTCAGGGCTCCCTGAAATGCCATTAAACATGGCAATATGATATTGATTTGTCCTGAGGAAAGCGCCAGGGATCCCTGAAACGTGTTGACTAATAAATCAATATTATATTCACACTTTGATGTCTCGTGACATATGGCAGCATAGTTTTTAACCCTTTATCTTCCTTACTCTATACACACCACACTGGGGTTTCCAGCAGCCGTGATATGCTTTTATAGTAGTTGTGACTCTCACAACCACACAAGGTGAAACCTCTGATACCCATTTATGTAATATTTTATCTCTCAGACCCTTCATTCCCCCTACTTTAATTTTCTGAGATAATGACCTTTGGGTTTTAATTGGCTGTAAGCTATAATGGTGTGAGGCAGCTATCTCAGCTGTCATGCCCTCATCTGCGGGTCTTGTCTCCACTGTGCAGGGAGATCGGCACCTATCACGTAGCTCTAATGGTACTGCTCACTATATCCATGGTTCCAGACAATCAGTGGCTCCTCTCTCTGCTATGAACCTGTGCTCCCTTGGTAGGTCTCCTGAAAAAGCTCTTAGGAGGTGTGCTGTTGTGAATTCATTGATGAAGAATTCTCGTTGTGAGCTCCCTCCTGTGATTGTTGTTGGTGTTGCAGCTGGCTGTGTTTTGGAGAGTTCCTCAGCTGATCCTGATGATTGGCAGTCTGCTTTAGATTGGAGCAAATAGGTGCTTGGAGCTGCTCAATCTCCGCCAGTTGTAATTATTTCTGGAGGTGTCCACATTTCTCCCTGGTTTCTTCCTGCTCTGCTGAATCCTTGCAAGCTAAGTGAATGGTGTTTGGTTATTTTGTGGCACACATGTTGCGTGCTTGAGGATCTTCTTATTGCTTGTCTTGCTCTGAGTTGTGGGTTGATATTTAGTCTGCATATTTGTTTACCTGCTCTCAGTTAGGAAGTTTTCTTTCTAGGTTTGAACCACTATTCACTGTTGTCTGCAACTTCCAGTTCTGCTGGTGTTAGAATTTATGTATTCTAGTTTGTTTCACAGAAGTTCCTGCAGATATAGAGGGTGGTGAGTCTTAGCAGACTCAGGGTTATTTTTTGGTACTATCTGCTGTTTGAGGTTTTTGATAGTATTTTAATACTGACCACAATGGTATTCCATCCTGTCCTTACTATCTAGCTAGTGTGGCCTCATTTGCTAAATTCTATTATCTGCCTGTGTGTGTTTTTCCTCTCCTGTTTCCCAGTCAATATCCGTTAGGGACTTGCTATTATTTTGGGGTTCTGCTCTGAGGCAAGATAGACTTTCTTGTTTCCATCTTTAGGGGTAGCTAGTTCTCCGGACGGGTCAAGGTGTCTAGGGCATGGTTAGTTACATCCCACGGCTACATGTAGTTGCGGTATTTAGTCAGGGACTGCGGTCAGTACAGTTGCCAACTACTTCTGTGAAGTCTGTTTATATTACTCCTAGGTCATCAGATCATAACAGCGCACCCCACTTCCTGCACATACTCAAAGCAGCAGAGTATCTGTTCTCTATTAGGGCTGTCTCTGCTGTGATGTGCTGTGCTTAAAGGGCACCCTCCCCTATAGGAAGGTGCCTTGGCAACATCTTCATTCTATGATCATTGCCTCCTACTCAGGCCACACTCTGCTGTTCTCTGCAATTGGAAGTCTGTTGCTTTGCATTATACTAACACCTCTGTCTCCACAGAACTCTCTGTTAGCTGTTCTCTATTTTGGATCCCTCTGGACACTCTGGACCCCACTCCAGGCTGGCCAAGTCTTTCCTCATGGAACCTTCCAATACCACTACCGGCTGGATCAGCTTTTCTGGGATTACACGGAGCCTCCTGAATTCTATCCACCAACAGAGCTAATATTCCACAGTCTCTCCTATCCAGTCTGCATGGGTTTCCCCTCTGGTCTGGGAATTCAGGCCTCCTGGTGTTGTAACGGGGGAATTCCTGTATAGGGGTACACCTTGTCTGGTGCTCCGCTACGTGGTACAGTGTCATCATACAGAGGGTCCTCCCCTCAGACACCTTTTCCCTCATTGTTAAACTTTCTTTAATAAATATCTTTTGTTTTATGCAGCCAATTCCCCTATCTCTTGAGTATCGGGTATACAGCTACCATTGAACCATCAGTGGTCTAGTGAGTCCACTATTCATCATAAAACCCTGTGGTATAACATCAGCTCTGATATGTTGCTGATACTAAATGATTGATTGTTTCAGAATGGCTATGTGATACATCATTGGATTCAGGGTTTCTTTGCCTACATTATGTTGCTGTCAGATAAGGTAGCAAAACCCTGCTGCTTTTAACAGAAACTCTGATATTTATGATAATGAAAATGAAATGTGTAACAATTCTGTTGCACATTACATATGCCACATTTATGAATGCTTTACATAATTTTGTGTTCCCACTATTTAAAGAATTTAAAAGTGGAAACTTGGCTAGGTAGATTAAAAAATAATGGCATATATATTTTAAGCATACGTTTACTATGGGTGCAAAACAAGTGGTGTAAAGTAAGTGGTCTTGGGCCAGCATAATGGGAAGAAAGTACTACCAAGATGTGCCAAATCTAATACACTGTCAACCTATGTGATATATTGGGTATTTGTAGTGAGTGTGTCAACTGGGTTTATGCTGTTTAAATGTAGGTCTGCATTGTGTTTTGCATTATGCATTAAGGCTAGGACCACATTAGCGTGGGGTTTTTGTATCACATGTCCACCATAGACTAATTTTACCGCAGCCTGCATGCAGCGTTAACACAGTCTAACACTGTGTTAACACTGCCATTGAAAAATATGGGTGCCGGACTCCCCAGCACATGTTAACGTGGGCATGAAAGTGCCGGAGATTGTAATCTTGCATTATTTTGTAGCGGACGGGAAAACGCTCCTAGTGATGTTTTCCCATCTGCTGCAAAATAACACGAGATTACAATCTCCGGTACTTTAGTGCCCATGTTAACATGTGCTGGGGAGTCCGGCACCCATATTTTTCAACGGCAGCGTTAACACAGTGTTAGACTGCGTTAACGCTGTGTGAAGGCTGCGGTAAAACTAGTTTATGGCGGATATGTGCTACAAAAACTCTTCGCTAATGTGGCCCTAGCCTAAGGCACTTATTGTCCTAAAAAGTGTACAATACAATTTTTTTCAGAGACATTTTCTCCTATCCTTTTTTAAATTGCTACTGAAATGCAAAAAATTATTTAGGCAAGGTTAGAGGCTCTTTATACATTAGTGTTCTTGAGACCTAAATTCTAAAGTTAAAGTGATTGACTCAAGATTATAGCTTTTAGGCAATATGAACAAAATAGTGGTGGAGTCAGGCCCGGATGTAATGTAACATTTCCCTTTTAGCAGCCTTTGCAAGAAAAATGCAGCGACAACAACTGATTATCAGAATTTAGAGAAATTGGCTTTAGATTGTTGACGATATGGAAAATCTTAAACTCGTTTTGTCAGAATCTCAAATTATTCCATATCTAAAGGGGAACATTTACTGATCTCTGGGTGTTCAATTGCAGATACCTCCAGCAATTCTGAAATGGGGCTCCTGAAGTCAACCAAGAAGGAGCCCTATATTGAACATAGTGAAGTTGTGTATGCTCAACCTCTGCTCTATTTATCTTCAAGGAACTGCGGGAAATAGCCAACACCATGAAGGGTGGAGGCCGAGCATACACATCTCTACTTCACATAAGCCGAAGATTTACAGCAGTTGAGCCCCCAGCAATCAATTCTGAGATTTTGGTAAAAGTTAGGAGTCGTGTTATTGGTTTCCCTACTGTATGTTTTACAATACCAGACAAAAAAGTCTAACAGATGAACATATGTAAAGGACACATTCTATTAGTCCTTTACTATTTAAATTTTTATAATTCTTTTTACCTGAAGCAAAATAGGACATTTTTATTATCTTTCATTATGATATATATTAAACTGTTTGCTCTCAGGTTTTCTTTAATATTCTTAATAGTCAGTATAAACTGAGAAATCCGGTCTTGGCATAAGTGATCCTTTTGATTTAGATGAAAATTGTTAAATAATCTATTTAAGATTTTTTGCTTTCTTTATGGAAAACAGAAATAATAAACAAATCTTATTTAATCTGCTCATTCAACATATTTTTTGGCACATATACCTCTTTCAGCACCGTTAAGCACACTGAATAATTACTTCCTCCAATAGTTCTCCAGACTTTTATCCGGTATCATATCCTTTTTCGTCTGTCTATATTTCACTGAAAATACAATTATTGAAGCCACAGTATTCATTTTACACACAAACAATATCTTTGCTTGCAGATATGCAAATGACTAAGCACATTCGGTACTTCAAAGCGAATTGCCTATTCACCTAATTATTTAACTGTGTCAATGGGCTCTGCATTATCATATGTAATTGAATAGTTCAACAAGATAACAGGTTAACATAGACACTATCCAGCAAAATTAAATAATGCACTCTTCACTATGAATAAGGAGGGCGACACTTAAAAACGTGACATTCATATTATTTCAATGGAAATCTAGATACATTAGTGTACATTAAATAACACATTAATTCAGGTACATACCATGCATAATTCCTCTGTAATGTATCATTTGTGAAAGGGTAAAACCAATTAAAAAATAGTTTTTCTGAATAGAGATATAATTCTGCATAATATACTGTATGTATGTAGATGTAGAATAGATAGATAGATAGATAGATAGATAGATAGTAAAACAAAAGAATATCCGTGCATCGCCCAGCAAATTGCTGTGGCCCGCTTAAGGCTACATAGGAACTCCCAGAGGCTGCCGGGTTACTGGGATGTATCTCAATAGAAGAAAGTCCAGCAATTAATTCAAAAGAAATGAAACAGTACTAACCGGTTCTTCTGTGCTCGCTTTTATTGATGCTTAATGGGGTTACATGGGTGCAGGGAGGGGGTACTTGAGAGCCGGACTACGGCTCTCAAGAACCCCTCGCTGCAACCATGTAACCCCGTAATTATACAATTATCTTACATAATACATATCATCTGTTTATAGTTGTATTTACAAAACCCATATACCTAATACCTTCATGATACACTTCATGCTTATTTCATACATTATCCATTTGTATTATTCTCTTTATGTATCTCATAATATCAGTGCAAACCTTCTTAATTGGTGCCCTGTCCCAGGTGGAGGATGTTTTAATCCATATTAGTGTTAATATCCGGACTCACCCCATTATAGTTTATTACTGCATCTGCAGCGTAGCTTTCCGCGTCCCGGAATCAGGTGTTTGAATACTTTGAAACCTAATGGTTTAAATGTAGATATTATGTTGACTGTAGCTCAATAATCTGTTCTTTAGTCTGACATATGTGTAATATTGTATTACTAGTCACTTTATTTGGGATTTTATAGTATAATAATTATATGTTTGTATTTTACAGCACATTGGATGCCATATGTTGACAGTGGAGGAGGATGAATATCCAGGAACTGGATTATCCGTGAGACTTGCCCCAGGAAGTTGTATTGGCTATAGCATACCCTATATAAAATTTGACACAAAAAAAAACACTAATATACTATTGTAAAAAAATAAATAAATATATATATATATATATATATATATATATATATATGGATATTTAAGACACTGGTGTAGTATAATATTATGCTAGTGTGATAATTGCACTATATAGTATGCACTTAAAGCACTTTAATATTGAAAAACAAAAAATCAATAAATATCATTATCATTACCCTCTGTCTCTTGTATATTTTATAATGATGGTAAATTAATGAAGATGAGAGGAAAAGGAGAGGAGTGTGTACTGTTTATAAAGCATTTAGAAACTATATGCCCTGTGGATCCCTAGACCTGCATGGGAGGGAGTGACGGTGAAGACACACTGAATACTGCCACTTGGGCTAATAGGTGACCCTGTGTGAGTGCCCAGAAAAGGGTACCCAGGGAGAAGGGTAAATAATAAAAAGTAGCAATAGTACACATTTAATATACCTTTAATATCTCACATTTGTGACAAGAGGAGTAAAGAATATGCTAATATATAATGTACAATATTATTAACATAAAGAAAAGTAGCCCATAGCACATAAAGCACTTTAATATAACATATAGAATAAGGTTTTGCGATCACATAATGAGCAATAAATCCGTAACGGCGTGGATTACTAGGTAAATTACGGTCAATAAACGCTGGTGCAGAGGGCGCAGGCACCACAGGAGTAATATGGCGCCTGTGACAACATCCGGTATTGCCCTGGCAATGACACGACGCCTAGGTCTAAATGCGCATGTGCAGTAAAAACGTCACTTCTGGGAAGCGGAAAGCCACGCTGCAGATGCAGTAATAAACTATAATGGGGTGAGTCTGGAAATTAACAGTAATATGGATTAAAACATCCTCCACCTGGGACAGGGCACCAATTGAGAAGGTTTGCACTGATATGAGATACATAAAGAGAATAATACACATGGATAATGTATGAAATAAGCATGAAGTGTATCATGGGTTTTGTAAATACAACTATAAACAGATGATATGTATTATGTAAGATAATTGTATAATTAACTGTATGTAAAGTATGAGGTATAAAAGAACTAGGTTGTAATCTGGCTAGTTGCTAGAAAAAAGCCTGCTGAGGCTGAAACGTCGCTGAGTTGTCCTAAAGGCCTAATAAAGGCATCAACTACCTCAACTGGAGTGCTGCAGTCATTTTTGGATTTATTAGACAGAGCAAGTAAAGGTTTGTTGGACTGATTTGCATCTATTAACCATTTGTGCTGCTTAACATTTTTGATATATAGATAAATAGATAGATACATAAATATATATACACTGACAATCAAATTTAGAGAACAACACACAATTTTTTAGATAAATAGATAGATAGATAGATAGATAGATAGGATAGAAAAGTAGGAATCACTACCAAATAATAAACATGGGTGCACAACCTGAAACGCTCTGTACTATCCTCAATACATATGCAAAAGACAATAGGCAGCACTCTAAATCAATGTGAAAACAGGTGGATATTTAGTGATCCATGGCAATGTTTCAGCAGATTGCTCTGCTTGAGAAAGGCAGAGTAATGAACATGGGACCCTATGAGAAACGCATGCATTAATGTATGGTACATACAGTATATGTACCATGTGTTAACACATGCGTTAAGATAGCAATAAAAAATGGCAACAAAAAAAATGCCTAGCATTAACGCAGGCTTCCTAAAAACGTGGATTATCAATTAATAATTTAAATGGTATGTTACACTATGGCTAATTATATATTAATAGTATGTGCAAATTTGTAATCAGTGATGAAGTATGGGGTATTTCTTATTCAGCAAACATGTATGTATATAAAAATATCTATAAAGGAAGATACGGCACGTCTAGTATTTGTGGTGCCCAAGTAGGATCCAATCCTATCTATGCAAGTAGATACCTTGGCCATGTCCACACACCTGTGCTCTAAGTATTTAGCGCTGAAGCTCTAAATACTGAGAGCGCAGGTGTGTTGACAAGGCCTTACTCAAATGCCCCTATTTATTTTTTACATTGATGGCTGGACTATAGAAATAAAGCACTTTTTACCCTTTGAGTCTCCCCTATTTCTTCTTACGGTAGATAGTAGGCTTGCGCAGGAGGGCCCTAACTCCTTTTGTTTGATATTTTGAATAATGTATTACAATGTAATGTCTTATATTGTTCATACTTGTCCCCTCTGATTTGTAAACGCTGCAGAATAAATTAGCTCTATAGAAATAAAATGACTATTATTAGGTTTCTTAAGGAGTTAAACATCTTTGAGTTAATTTTAGGGTGTTTATGAACAGCTTGAAAGTCAGAAAACAATCTAAATTTGTAGCAAGTATGAAACAAGTGTTTGGATCTTTCATGTTGACTTAAAGGGTTGTTCTAATGATTCTATCTTCAGCAGTACACCGCTCGACAGTCTCCTGGTTGTCTACTTTTAAGGGGGCATTGTGCTTTGACCAGTAGCATTGATGCAAATGTGGCACCCCACTGGTCAGTGTGCAGTACTGCACCCAAAACAGAGTGTACGGCATCCCAGTCATTGGAGGGGATAATGTCGAACTGAGGCTCTCTTCCCAGCATCCCTACACCTAGACGAGGGGACCAATCAGCTAACCTGTCACCAGGGTAACCGGTCCCAGTGGGAGGAGTGTCAGGGTAGAAGGAGTGGGAAACACACAGACAGATCGAGTCTAGTCTTAGGGTTGAAGCAAGGAACAAGTCCTAGAGGAACACCACAGGGAGTAGCGACCCAGACAGAGAAGGGAGACCCAGTGCCAGACAGTCCGAGTAAGTGGTCTGAGGGAATCCCAGTCCACAACGGGGTACTGGCTCCGAGTCGCGGTGCAGGCGAGTCCAACCCAGAGCCGCCAATACCAGTGGATCGCATGTCTGCCAAGCAGCCTCCAACCTCGTCCACAACGTGCAGCCCCACCAGGTATCCTCAAACCGGGTTGAACCCCTTAGAAAAGAAGGGTCACCTCATCACACCTGACGGGCCTAGTAGGAAGTAGGTTGTACAGGGCAGCAGATAGTAAGGAGGAGCAAGAAAGACAAAGAAGACAGTGAATCTAAAGTTGAAGGAACACTTGGAGAGCCTCAGAGAGACTTTGTACCCTCCGGTGACTACCCAGCCAGCTACCTGCAAAGCCTGCGTGACTGTAAACTGAGTGAACCGTGAACTGTTGCCAGTAAAGTACCCGTACAGAGTCAGGAACCCTCCGGTGTTTTATTCTGTTAAGTTAAGGAATAGCTTTTGCCATAACAACCACAACGACCTTCTCAGCAGCACTGCCCCGGGGATCCCACTCTGCCTGCAGGGAGCGTTGTCAACTGGCTGCAATACCACCATCCCCGACGTTCGACAGGGTACACTGGGGGTACTTACAGAACACCTTGGAGAGGTTTGGCCTTACAGGTTTGATCTCTGGGGCTATTATGGCGCTTTACTCCAACCCCTGTGCCTCTGTAAGAGCTTCAGGTTTTGCGTCACAGACATTCCAAATATCTAATGGTACACGCCAAGGCTGTCCCCTCTCCCCATAGTCTTCGCTCTGGTCATGGAGCCTCTCGCTGCTATAGTCAGACAATCCTCCTCCATAAGAGGCATTCCTGTGGGAGATTCTGAATATAAAATTGGACTATATGCAGATGACTTGGTATTCACTTGCACTGACCCGTTGTCTTCATTGGAGGCGATCTCCTCCCTCCTGCAGGACTTCTCAGAAGCATCGTATTATAAACTTAATTCAACTAAATCCACCCTCTTCCCTCTCTTTCTCCCCCTCCAAATACAAACTCAAATACAGTCCCTTTATCCTTTCATCTGGTCTCCGGGGGAGTTCACTTACCTAGGGATAAAATTGGCACGCCTGGCTGATATAGTTCGCATCAACTCCGAGCTGGTTACCGCAGAACTAAATAAAGAGATTGATAATTTCTCTAAAGCTCCACTCTCGTGGATGGCGAGAATCCAGACCGCCAAAATGCTTCTGTTACCTAAATTAATTTACTTATTTAGATGTCTCCCTTTGTCTTTTCCTACTAAATATATATCCAAATTTCAAACCATAATTGATAATTTTATCTGGAACAAAAAAACCCATAGAATAAAACGCCAAATTATGTCTCTACCCTATAGCCGAGGGGGTCTGGGTTCACCTAGGATAGCTCTCTATCACAAAGCTGCTCTTCTGGACCCTGTCGGGAGCTGGTGGAATGGAGACTCTTCGCTTCCCTGGCTCACGATCGAATCTTATTATGCACCCAGGAGGTCCCTTAGGTTGCTATTGGAAGCTCAGCTGCTTCGTCCAAATGTTCTGTACATCCCCCTCCGCTCCATGAGGGCTGCAATAGGGATCTGGTCTGCGAAATGCCCCTCCTCTTTTCCCTCTGTAGCCCAATATATTTCACTACAATCTGCTGCATGTGTCATACCCAATTTGAACATATCCCCCTGGGTGGACTGTGGGGTGAGGCGGGTAGTTGACCTCTTTCACGGCTCTGAAATAAAAATCTTCCTAGCCTTAAGGAAACAATATCTCATCCCTGAATCGGCATTATTTGCTTACTTGCAACTCCGTAGCCTTTTACGCAATCATCATCTATTTAGCAATCCTCCAGCCCTAATAGATTCTCCTGCTCACCAGTTCTTTAAACCGGGGAATAAAATGTCACATTGCCTTTCGATTTTATACAAATCCCTACTATGTAATGACACCTATCAGAAACTTCAATTTATGTCCTCCTGGGAATCGTTGTTATCCTTTGAGGCCACATCTGAAGATTGGCAGTATGCAATGACTCACCCATCCAAATTCTCATCCTGTATAGCTCACCTTGAACTATCAAACAAAATACAGCTCCAGTGGTATCTGACCCCTGTAAAAATGGCCAGGTTTCATCTATCCTCCTCTCCACTCTGTTGGAAGGGGTGTGGTAACATTGGCTCCTTAACTCATGTATGGTGGAATGTCCACATGTGTCTGCCTTTTGGAAGCAGGTAGAGTCATTGCTGGCTGCGATCATTCCCTTCCCCTTTACATTATCCAAACAATTAGCAATCCTGGGCATTTCACTGATAGACTATCCCTCCCCCTTCAACCTATGATTTCAAACATTTTGATTGCGGCTAAACAGTGTTTGGCCAACCAGTGGAAATCATCTTTGGTTCCCTCCAGAGCAAAACCCATAGCCAAAGTCAACCTTCATTTTTGTCACGAAATCACAGCAGCTGACTCGCTCTCTAAGAAAAATAAGATTCTGACCTGGTGGGACCCGTGGACCTCATCCCCATTGCCTCAAATTTGCATCCTTCTTTTTACTCCTCTTAACAATATTGTTGTACTT
The DNA here is from genome assembly GCA_033576535.1 of Allobates femoralis. Taxonomy (NCBI): domain Eukaryota; kingdom Metazoa; phylum Chordata; class Amphibia; order Anura; family Aromobatidae; genus Allobates; species Allobates femoralis. Next base: position 287,929,140 of record JARQOC010000001.1, read on the forward strand.
ACGATATAAGAATACATTGTATGTGTTTGTAATCTTCTGTTATTGTACATTGTTTTACAGCTCTCAATCATTATTCCTGTCTGGAATATCGTTATGATAATTTACTTGACCTGCTTATTCCCTTTATTTCCTTCCCTCTCCTTCCTCTCCCCTTTTTTTTTTCTAATGTTTATCTTCTGTAAACTCTGAAAAGTTTTGCCAATAAAAATTTGAATGGTTAACAAAAAAAAAAAAAAAACTAATACTATTTATTCATTTATATAGCACTATTAATTCCATGGTGTTTTACATACATTTGCAACACTGCCCCCATTGGGACTCACAATCTAATCCTATCAGTATGTCTTTGGAGTGTGGGCAGAAAGTGGAGAACCCAGATGAAACCCACACAAACATGGAGAGAACATACAAACTCCTTGTAGATGTTGTTCTTGGTGGGAATTGAACCCAGGACCCTGGTGCTGCAAGACTGCAGTGCTAATCATTGAGCCACTAAATAATTTGGTATCTGAAGAGTTAAATCATAGAATTCTGGCAACATGTAGATGAGACTAAGGAGAGCTTACTACATCATGTTCTATAATGAAAATAGTTTTCTAACCTTTTCTTTATTTTATTAATAGGTCAACTATGCTAACAAAATAATTAATAGTTTCCACTTTCTGCTCACCTAGTGATCCCCCACTACTCCTAATTCCTGCTAGCATTATCCCCATCTTTTTAGCCTTCGTAAACAATGGGCTAATGTCGTCATGCTTATGGATTGAGTAGTGGTGGGGGATCGACAGGATTATTATTGATTTAGCACACTCATACTATACCTTAAATAAAGTAAAGGGATAAAATACAAGTTTAAACTTAGTGTACGAATAGTATGTAGTATGCAGTTAACTATTGGGTGAGTGAGGAGGTGGTCTGCATAAGGAACTTGGTTCTTAGAAAAATAGCAATAAAATGTGTTAATGACGCACCCGAGGGCCGGGGTACTAGGATCCCGGGCGGAGTTTTAAGGGACTGTCACTTGTGGCCGGTGCCCGGATCCGTGGCACTGGTGGTCACGAAAAAGGGGCTTAGTAAAATTACAATAATATTATTTTTTTTAACATGATGCCATCTGCAGTACCTGATGATGGCACCAGCGCTGCCAGCAGACCTCCGGGGACGATGAGTAGGCAGCTGGATGATGTCGCTCCCTGCAGGCAGAGCGAAGTCCCCAGGGCAGTGAGGTAAAGAAATAGTTTCACATAAGGAGAGGCACAGTCTTCTCCTTGACACTGGAATACAGGTGGCCAACTTAGTAGAAATAAGACACAGGAGACCTTCTTGCTCTGTATGGGTATTTACTGGCAACTTGTCAAGGCAGATCTCATCGGTACACAGTCACACGGTCACGGGTAGCTGGCTGGGTAGTCACCAAAGGATGCAAAGGCTCTCTGAGGCCCTCTACGATGTTTCTTCTGGTAACAACATCTGTCCTTTTCACTCACTGTGCTCTCCTTACCATCCGTGTGCAGCCCTGCATGGAGCCCTCTTCCTACCCGGCCAGTTGGGTATATAGAGGTGACCCTTCTCTCTAATTCTCTCTAAAGGGTTCAACCCAGTTTGGAGCTCCTGGTGGTGATGTGTGTGTCGGACCAGGTCAGAAATTCAGTTCTGGCCAAAAGTATTGACACCCCTGCAATTCTCAGATAATACTCAGTTTCTTCCTGAAAATGATTGCAATCACAAATTCTTTGGTATTATTATCTTCATTTAATTTGTCTTCAATGAAAAAACACAAAAGAGAATGAAGCAAAGAGCAAAACATTGATCATTTTACACAAAGCTCTAAAAATGGGCCAGACAAAAGTATTGGCACCCTCAGCCTAATACTTGGTTGCACAACCTTTAGCCAAAATAACTGCGATCAATCGCTTCCGGTAACCATCAATGAGTTTCTTACAATGCTCTTCTGGAATTTTAGATCCTTCTTCTTTGGCAAACTGCTCCAGGTCCCTGATATTTGAAGGGTGCCTTCTCCAAACTGCCATTTTTAGATTTCTCCACAGATGTTCTATGGGATTCAGGTCTGGACTCATTGCTGGCCACCTTAGAAGTCTCCAGTGCTTTCTCTCAAACCATTTTCTAGTGCTTTTTGAAGTGTGTTTTGGGTCATTGTCCTGCTGGAAGACCCATGACCTCTGAGGGAGACCCAGCTTTCTCACACTGGGCCCTACATTATGTTGCAAAATTTGTTAGTAGCCTTCAGACTTCATAATGCCATGCACACGGTCAAGCAGTCCAGTGCCAGAGGCAGCAAAGCAACCCCAAAACATCAGGGAACCTCCACCATGTTTGACTGTAGGGACAGTGTTCTTTTCTTTGAATGCCTCTTTTTTTCTCCTGTAAACTCTTTGTTGATGCCTTTGCCCAAAAAGCTCTACTTTTGTCTCATCTGACCAGAGAACATTCTTCCAAAATGTTTTAGGCTTTCTCAGGTAAGGTTTTGGCAAACTCCAGCCTGGCTTTTTTATGTCTCGGGGTAAGAAGTGGGGTCTTCCTGGGTATCCTACCATACAGTGCCTTTTCATTCAGACGCCGACGGATAGTAATGGTTGACACTGCTGTACCCTCGGACTGCAGGGCAGCTTGAACTTGTTTGGACGTTAGTCGAGGTTCTTCATCCACCATCTGCACAATCTTGCGCTGAAATCTCTTGTCAATTTTTCTTTTCCGTCCACATCAAGGGATATTAGCCACAGTGCCATGGGCTTTAAACTTCATGATGACACTGCGCACGGTAGACACAGGAACATTCAGGTCTTTGGAGATGGACTTGAGATTGCTCATGCTTCCTCACAATTTGGTTTCTCAAGTCCTCAGACAGTTCTTTGGTCTTCTTTCTTTTCTCCATGCTCAATGTGGTAAACACAAGGACACAGGACAGCGGTTGAGTCAACTTTAAGCCATGTCAACTGGCTACAAGTGGGATTTAGTTATTGCCAACACCTGTTAGGTGCCACAGGTAAGTTACAGGTGCTGTTGATTACCCAAATTTGAGAAGCATTACATGATTTTTCTAACAGTGCCAATACTTTTGTCCACCCCATTTTATATGTTTGGTGTGGAATTATATCCAATTTGGCTTTAGGACAATTCTTTTTGTGTTTTTTCATTGAAGACAAATTAAATGAAGATAATAATACCAAAGAATTTGTGATTGCAATCATTTTCAGGAAGAAACTGAGTATTATCTGACAGAATTGCAGGGGTGTCAATACTTTTGGCCACAACTGTATATGAAAAGCCTTCAGCCCATCGGGTTTGCGGCTCAGAGCTAAACTTTCCTGCACTGCACTTGGAGCCGGTACTCCATCTTGGACTGGATTCCCTTTGGACTGGCTATCAGGACGGTCAGGCACCAGACTTGCTCAAGCCAGGGATCCCCCTTCTATCTGGGTTGCCTTCCTTTTCAGACACCCTCCACTACAATCATTGCAAAGACCTCCTTCTCCTCCTTCCCTCACGATACTCTCCTTACGTTCTGACTAACTGTCACTCCCATTTGTTTCACTACACCTTAGCTCCCCGCACTGAGACTGGTTCCCTAGCAATGGGTTAACCAAAAGGTCCCCTAACCTAAGTGTATGAATGCAGTGATGAGGTCTCAGATTAACATTATCATTCTCTGGTGACTGGGATACCGAACATGCTAGTCTGGGTGCAGTACCCCTTCTGTGGCGCACTGACCAGTGGGGATCCACACTAATAAAATAATCATCACAGAGTTTTTGACATATCAGCTATATACTAGAGATGATGGCTTCAGCAAAATGAAGTGGAAACAGCTACCAAAAGGTTTTAAAAACCTCACCTCTCACCTCTCCAGCCCTTCTGCTCCTCAACATCACTCCTACATTCCATATGTCACCTTCTAATCACCATGTTGTGTACTAAATTCCTGGATGTCTTTACACTAACAGGTACATCCTGCTCCAATGGTGCAGCGGACTATTCTGCCCATTTACTCGCATCTTCTACAGTCATATGAAAAGGTTTGGGCACCCCTCTTAATCTTACTCTATTTTTTTTGTTTAAAATTGTTTTTTTGCAATAGCTATTTCAGTGTGATATATGTAATAACTGATGGACACAGTAATATTTCAGGATTGAAATGAGGTTTATTGTACTAACCGAAAATGTGAAATATGCATTATTTCAAAAATTGACAGGTGCAAAAATATGGGCACCTCAACAGAAAAGTGACATTAATATTTAGTAAATCCACCTTTTGCAAAAATAACAGCCTCTGGTCGCTTCCTGTAGCTGTTAATGAGTTCCTGGATCCTGGATGAAGGTATTTTTGACCATTCCACTTTACAAAACAATTCCAGTTCAGTTAAATTTAATGGTCACCGAGCATGGACAGCCCGCTTCAAAACACCCCACAGATGTTCAATGATATTCAGGTCTGGGGACTGGGATGGGCATTCCAGAACATTGTAATTGTTCCTCTGCATGAATGCCTGAGTAGATTTTGAGCGTTGTTTTGGATCATTGTTTTGCTGAAAGATTCATCCCCGGAGTAACTTCAACTTTGACACTGATTCTTGAACATTATTCTCAAAAATCTGCTGATAATGAGTGGAAACCATGCGACCCTCAACTTTAACAAGATTCCCGGTGCCGTCATTGGCCACACAGCCACAAAGCATGATGGATCCTCCCCCAAATTTGACAGTGGGTAGCAAGTATTTTTCTTGGAATGCTGCGTCTTTGTGGCGCCATGCATAACGCCTTGTTGTATGACCAAACAACTCAATCTTTGTTTCATCAGTCCACAGGACCTTCTTCCAAAATGAAACTGACTTGTCCAAATGTGCTTTTGCATACCTCAGGCGACTCTGTTTGTGGTGTGCATGCAGAAACGGCTTCTTTGGCATCACTCTCCCATATAGCTTCTCCTTGTGCAGTGTGCGCTGTATTGTTGACCGATGCACAGTGACACCATCTGCAGCAAGATGATGCTGCAGGTCTTTGGAGGTGGTCTGTGGATTGTTCTTGACTGTTCTCACCATTCTTCTTCTCTGCCTTTCTGATATCTTTGTTGGCCTGCCACTTTACAAGAACTGCCCCTGTGGTCTTCCATTTCCTTACTATGTTCCTCACAGTGGAAACTGACAAGTTAAATCTCTGAGACAACTTTTTGTATCCTTCCCCTGAACAACTATGTTGAACAATCTTTTTTTTCAGATCATTTGAGAGCTGTTTTGAGGAGCCCATGATGCCACTCCTCAGAGAAGATGCAACTAGGAGAACAACTTGCAAGTGGACACCTGAAATAGCTTTTCTCATGATTGGATACATCGGGCTATGAAGTACAAAGCTCAATGAGGTTACCAAACCAATTTAGTGCTTCAGTAAGTCAGTAATAAGTAGTTAGGAGTATTATTATTATTATTATTATTATTATTATTTATTTATATAGCGCCATTATATTCCAAGGCGCTTTACATGCTAAAAAGGGCAGACTAGGACAAGTAACATAGTAACAATACAAGTAACAATAAATGTTGACAATTTGGTCATACAGATACAAGAGGGGAGAAATCCTGTCCACAAAGGCTCACAGTCTACGAGGGGTGGGTGGGGATACAGTGGGAGGGGAAATTCCAGTCATGAGGCGGTGTGGTGGACCGGGTTTTATTGCAGGTGGTAGGCTTGGCGGAAGAGGTGGGTCTTCAGGCTTCTTTTGAAGGTTCCCAGGGTAGGAGAGTGTCTGATGTGTTGGGGCAGTGAGTTCCAGAGTCTAGGTGAAGCACGGGAGAAATCCTGTATGCGGTTGTGCGAAGAGGAGATGAGGGGGAAGTAGAGGAGAAGCTCTTGGGAGGATCGCAGGTTGCGTGAGGGTAGGTATCGGGAGACCATGTCAGATATGTATGGAGGGGACAGGTTGTGAATGGCTTTGTATGTCATGGTTAATGTTTTAAACCGGGATCTCTGGGAAGTAGGGAGCCAGTGCAGGGCTTGGCAGAGGGGGGAGGCAGGGGAGTAGCGGGGAGACAGATGGATTAGGCGGGCAGCGGAGTTCAAGATAGATTGGAGAGGTGCAAGGGAGGTATTGGGGAGGCCGGTGAGCAGGAGGTTGCAGTAATCGAGGCGGGAGATGATGAGAGCGTGAATAAGGGTTTTAGCAGTGTCGTGGTCAAGGAAAGTGCGAATCCTATAGATGTTTTTGAGCTGGAGACGGCAGGAGGTGGCGAGGGCCTGGATGTGGGGCTTGAAGGAGAGGGAAGAGTCAAGGATAACCCCGAGGCACTTGGCATGGGGGACTGGAGAGAGAGCAGTCGTTGACGACGATGGATAGGTCAGGTAGTGAGGGGGAGCGTCTTGGGGGGAAGACTATGAACTCTGTTTTGTCCATGTTCAGCTTAAGGAAGCGAGCAGAGAAGAAGGATGAGATGGCGGACAGGCAGTGTGGAATTTTGGATAGAAGGGAGGTGATGTCAGGACCAGACAGGTAGATTTGGGTGTCGTCGGCGTAGAGGTGATATTGGAGGCCGTGGGACTCAATGAGTTGCCCTAGGCCGAGAGTGTAGATTGAGAACAGTAATGGTCCAAGAACCGAGCCCTGGGGGACCCCGACAGATAGGGGGTAGGGCGAGGAGGATGTGTGGGAGTGGGTGACGCTGAAGGTGCGGTCCGTTAAGTATGAGGAGATCCAAGAGAGGGCAAGGTCCGTGATGCCAAGAGATTCCAGGATCTGTAGTAGAAGGGAGTGGTCAACAGTGTCGAAGGCGGCTGACAGGTCGAGGAGGAGGAGAACAGAGTAGTGGCGCTTGCTTTTGGCAGTCAGTAGGTCATTTGTGACTTTGGTCAGGGCTGTTTCAGTGGAGTGGAGGGGTCGGAAGCCAGATTGCAGGCGGTCAAAGAGGGAGCAGGAGGAGAGGTGAGAGGACAGCTCAGAGTGGACATGCTGTTCAAGTAGTTTAGAGGCAAAAGGGAGGAGAGATATAGGGCGGTAGTTGGAGACAGTTGTGGGATCGAGGGAGGGTTTTTTGAGGATGGGTGTGATCAAGGCGTGTTTGAAGGCTGAGGGGAAGGTGCCGGTGGTGAGTGATAGGTTGAAAAGATGAGTTAGGGCTGGGATGATAACAGAGGTGAGGTTGGGAATGAGGTGGGATGGGAGCGGGTCTTGGGCACTGGTGGTGAGGTGTGATTTTGACAGGAGGGAGGAGAGCTGGTCTTCAGTTATAGGGGGGAAGCAGTTGATGGAAGTAGAGGGCAGTATAGGTGAAAGGGGAGGCTGTGGGGACAGTGGATCAAAGCTGTCTCTGATTCTGTCAATCTTTTCTTTGAAGAAGGAGGCAAAGTCTTCTGCAGAGATAAGGGGAGAGGGAGGGGGAGCAGGCGGGCGGAGTAAGGAATTGAAGGTTTTGAAAAGTTGCTTGGGATTGCGGGACAGGGAGGTTATTAGGGATAGAAGAAGGTTTGTTTGGCGGTGGCAAGTGCAGTCTTGAAGGCGATGAGGGACTGTTTGAACAGCGCAAAATGCTCAGTGGAACGTGATTTTTTCCATCGCCTCTCGGCGACCCTGGATGCCCGTCTCAGGTCTTTAGTGAGGGTGGTGTGCCAGGGTTGCCTATTAGTGCGTGCAGCGTGGTGTGTGAGGGGGGCTGCTAGGTCGAGCGCCTTTGTTAATGTGGTGTTGTAGAGGGTGGTGGCAGTGTCTGTGTCACATGTAGATGTTATGTTGGCGAGAGGGAGAAGGGATTCTGAGAGTGAGTGTAGATCAATGTGTTTTAGGTTTCTGCGGGGATGATCAAGTTTGCGGAGTGGAGGTGATGTAGTAGGGGAGGTGAGGGAGGAGAAGGTCAGCAGATTGTGGTCAGACAGGGTGAGGGTTGAGTTTGTGAGATTAGTAAGGGAGCAAAGACGGGTAAAGATGAGATCCAGCGTGTGGCCATCTTTGTGGGTGGCAGAGGAGGACCATTGGGAGAGCCCAAAGGAGGAGGTCAGGGAAAGAAGTTGAGAGGCGGTTGGGTGGCCAGTGTCAATGGGGATATTGAAATCGCCCATAATGATGGTGGGGATGTCAGTAGAGAGGAAATGAAGTAGCCAGGTGGTAAAGTGGTCGAGAAAGGTGGGGATGGATCCAGGGGGGCGGTAGATGACGGCTAGCTGGAGGTTACAGGGGGAGAAGATGCGGACAGAGTGGGCTTCGAAAGATGGGAGAGTAACAGAGGGGGGTAATGGGATAGGGGTGAAGGAGCAGGTGTCGGATAGGAGTATGCCGACACCTCCGCCATGTTTGTCAGAGGGGCGGGGTGTGTGGGAGAGATTGAATCCGCCGTAGGATAGTGCAGCAGGGGAGGCCGTGTCGGAGGGGGTGAGCCAGGTCTCTGTGATGCCAAGGAATGAGAGTTTATTAGAAATAAAGAGTTCATGGATGTCTGTGAGCTTATTACAGACTGAGCGGGCATTCCAGAGTGCGCCTGGCAGGGAGATTAGAGGAGCAGGGGCTGGGGGGATGGGTCTAAGGTTGGTCAGGTTGCGAGGGTGGGTGATGGTGGGGTTATGAGAGTTGGTGATGGGACGTGGGGGTAGGGTGCAGGTGACTGTGGGGATGTGGCGTATTCAAATAATGAAAATCAGAAGGGTGCCCATACTTAGGCACCTGTGAAATTTTGAAATAATGCATATTTCACATTTTCGGTTAGTACAATAAACCTCATTTAAAACCTGAAATATTACTGTGTCCATCAGTTATTACATATATCACACTGAAATAGCTGTTGCAAAAAACTAATTTTAAACAAAAAAAAATAGAGTAAGATTAAGAGGGGTGCCCAAACTTTTTCATGTGACTGTATATCTTACATTTATTATGCTCTGGGGTTTGGAAAAACCCCAGAACATAATAATGAAAATTAAATTTGTTGATAATAAGTTCTATGCAAGAACTCTCAAATTGTAAATTTGTCTGATTCACTAATTTCTATTGCACTAAAACAGCGTTCTGCAACTCCAGTTCTCAAGAGTAGGGATGGGTGAACTGTTCGTTTTTCCCCAGGTTCGTGACTGAGGTTGCTCTGTTATAGCAAGTAAAGAGTTGATAATCATCCTCATTATACTTACCTGGTCTGAGTTATTCGTTTCACTTCCGGGCTTCTGGGGAATAGTCATGTAACTGGCTCCAACAGGCAGTCACATATGTCCTAAAGATAAGGGGCGGCCCGGAAGTGACTCAGTGTGCATCACACCAGAAAGAGAGAACGTGGACCCAGTAAGTATATCAGGTGTGTTAACTCTTTGATTGCTTTAACAGGGCAACCCCGAACATGAACCCGGGGAAAAACAAGCAGTTTCCCCATCCCTACTCAAGAGCCACCAACAAGTCATGTTTTAAGGATTTCCTTAGTATTGCATGAGTGATAATTCCAACACCTGCGCAATACTAAGGAAGTTCAGAAAACATGACTTGTTGGTGGCTCTTGAGGACTAGAGTTGGGGAACATTGCTCTAAAACGTTGAAACAATAACTTGATATCACTAATATGCCAAATAAAATCTATAGATTATTCATTAGTAGACATTGATGGTGAAGAAATAATAATGAATAAAATCACTGTCTATTATATCGCACACTACTATTATGTATATATGAATATAAAGCATTCAACATGGTTATACTGGCATTTTTTCCTGTTTATACTTCAACACATTCCGTATTACATTGCATAATAGCTAAAATGCTAATAATCTGCATTACCATGTGGATGTCACTGAAGACTACAATACAAATAATCAAAAGTTCTGCTTGATTCCATGCACAATAGGACCTCGATACACTTGATTCTGAATTTTTCTCTTTTTTCATGTTTATTTACCTGATGACTTCTATAAGAATTGATTTGATGTTCTATCTGGTTACAGGACACTATTTTATATGTGCTTTATTGTGTTATGAATTCTATAAGTGTCTCCTTTTTACGTCATTCATGCTTACACCAGTCATAAATTAGTTCTTAGCACAACATATACTGTACGTATTTAATTATTAAGCTGTTATTGACAACAAAGTGATTTAAGCTTTAGAGATGAGTGTAATTTGCTCCTGACACTTATTTTTTTTTTTTTTATTCTTGCTTTAAATAGTTGGAATCAATGAGGACTTGTGTTATCATGTGCCGCATTGGCACCCCAGTAAGATGTTACAGAGTATATTCCACCGTACAGCACAGTTGCTAATTATATCTACTATTGCATATACTGTAGTATCATATTTTGGTCAAACAACAGTTAAATAAAGTTTTATAAATAAAAGAACTATATAATGTGGACATCAATATACTGTACATTATAGAAATAATTGAACATTTTGTTCTAAACATTACTACAATCTTAGGCTGTCTTCACATTTGCGCACGATGCGCAGCATCCCTGAGCGCAGTAAAACACAGACACTATGCACTCCTATTTTTAACATGGGAACGCATACTGCCTGTTTGTGGCTGCGTTCAGCTGCGTTTGCATTTGGTTGTGCATAATGTATGCGCAGCCGAACTTAAAATGTTGGATTTTTTGTGTGTAGCTTTGTGCTTGTTTTATACGCAAGCAGACAGCTGCGCACAGAAAATGAATGAAAGTGCATCTGTGCGCATTGCAATCTGCTGGCAAGCGCACAGACGCTGCAGATGATGACTTCCTCCGAGGTCATCTACGGGTGAATCCTGTCCCACAGTTCTCTTATTATTATTTCTTCTTCTTCTTTCTTCTTTCTTCTTCTTCTTGTTCTTCTTCTTCTTCTTCTTCTTTTTTCTTCTTCTTTCTTCTTTCTTATTCTTCTTTCTACTTTTTTCTTTTTTCTTCTTTCTTCTTCTGTTTTCTTCTTTCTTCTTCTTTCTTCTTCTTCATCTCTCTTCTTCTTTTCTCTCCCTGCCACCGCCGCTGCTTAATTTAAAATAGCCGGCAGGAAAGCCAGCGGTGAAGTTGGCTTTCCCGCCCTGATATTGACACAGCAACTTTATTCCAGATTAATGCATGTTTGATATTTATACTGTGTCTACTAATTTGAAGAAGCGGTAGGAAAGCTGGCCACTAGGAAGAGGTTTCTAGGGGTCCATTCGGCAACCACAAACTAATAATGCAATCACTGGACCAGGTCTTTGAAAATTGATTCACTGATCTACGCTTTTAGCCTGATGGTGACAGATCACTAATATTATTAATATGCTGTAAATTGTTCATAAATTGAAAAAGAGGATTTAGCCACATACTAGTTAAGCTCTCAAATTGTCCCTACAGAGTAAAAGCGTAAATGTAATTTCATTGAAAAAAAAAAAAAACATAATACTGCACTGGATTTTAATGATGGGTAACATAGCAGCTAACATAATGCTTTTTTTGTGCCATATGACTTATTTTTTCAACTTTTCTGTGGTCTTTTAAAAACTGCATTTTATAGCTGTGTGCGCAAGGCCAATGTCCCTCAGTGTCAACCTGCACAGTATATGTATTTTCACAGCATCTGAGAGCTGGCTGACAGGGAGCAGTGTGACAGCAAAGAAGTGTTTAACAGAGATCCTGACTGAGCTGTGTAGAGCCAGATGACAGATTAGAAGCTTGTGCCAAATAAAGAGTAGTTTACACTGATTCTGACATTCTGACATTGCTTAGCAACTTTGCTGTAGGCTGAAGTCATCTGATACATTGTTTCCTCATCAGCTGTAGTCAGGAGCTTGCACAAAGTGTAGGTCACACTCCCTTTACCTTTACATGGCTATGTTAAATTTTAGTCAGTGTGAAGATGGATCTGAGTGAAAATGAACATATGTCTGCTTTACACACAGTCTAGTGGGGACACCTTGTGGAAGGTTTATAAATGGTTTTCCACCAGATTTCTCTGATAAAGTATAATTGAAAGTTTATTAAAATCAATTGCTCTACATTATTATTAAGTAAGAATTTAAAGGTCGGTTACACTTTAAGTAATTGGTTCTAAATTTAGACAATAGATACAAATTCTTGTGATTTTTTTGCGAGATGTTAGGATTCAACTCTGCCAATTAGAGGGCAAGCATCTTTTATAAGGTAACACAGACAGGGAATAATTAACTACAACATTTGGATTGCTCATGCTAAAGTCAGTACTCCTATGGATTTCCCTTTGCAGTTCAGAGATTGTGGACATTGCCTTTATTGACTAAAGACTTCAAACTTAATGAATAGATGCACATGTATTCTACACAAACAGTAAAATAGTTTTGCTCATCTGGACATGTTTCTTTTGCTTAATTGTTCAAATGGTAACAAAAAAACAGGACAAACAGTTTTCACATCTCTCTTGCAGACTGTAATACTCTGTTTACACCAGCGTTTTTAGCTCTAGAATTTTTTACAGTAAGAATACTACATGTTTTGCATTATTCACATCAAAAAGAACAAATCAAGTCAATGGTATGTATTCAAATTGGTCTGGATTCAGGAAGCAGATGAAGGGTATGCGGTCACTTAAGACAGCATTGAGGATGGTAAAAGCATAATTAATGGGTTTATTTTTTCCAAATATAAATGTTTTGATTATTATTTCTTTACCTGTAATGTTAGTCCTTTATATAGAAAGGGTCAATTAAATGATATATCCATTCAACAACCACTATGCAAAACTTTACAGATAATACAGGTACACTGACAAGCAAAAGGTTATTAACTTTTGACTTTCAGGTTCCATATCTCAACATCTGATACAGCTTTGAGTATGATACTACCTTCATTTTATAGACAATCATCTTGGTTATCTCATACATAAATTTGACTTGCAAATACTCAGCATATAATTCATTATCCAGATTTTTGTCATGCTACTGCATTGTTACTGTTTTGCTCCTAGTGTTTGAAAAGTGTTTTTCTTCCTGTACACTAAAAATTACAACCTTTCCTCACATTCCCTAGTAGTTGACTGTTTTTTTTAGGTTGATTTTCAAGTATAATGTCAGTAGTTTGAATTGAGGAGCAGTCATGAAGAAGATTTCTCAAGTAAAGAGAAATAGCATCATCCAGCATCCAGCATCATGTGAGCACCATGACAGTTGGACGAATACAAAATGAAGTCCATTTATCCATTCAAATGCCAAGAGGTGGAAGTCCAGGCAAAATATTGGAGTCAACAAGTCGGCTTATCACAAGGTCTATCAGTTCTGGCATGACAAACACAGCAGTAGAGGTGGCTCATATGCTTCATAATTGTGAGATCACAGATGTCCGTGCAAGCACCGTGCGATGATTATTAAATTAGTCTGGAACAGTGGCCCCCAAAATGTGAAAAAGCCGACACTTCAATATCATCAAAAGAAGTGTCAGCTCAAGTTTTCAAAAAATTGCAAAATGTAGACAGCAGAAAATTGCAAATAGGTGAAAGTCAATAGACTAGGCTCTGATGGGTGCAAATTGATCTGGAAGCCACAAGGGCAAAAGGGCTAACAGATTGAGA